>JAODJU010000045.1:3140800-3158973 GCA_026776725.1 Gnathonemus echidnorhynchus | reverse complement strand
CCTCTACTTTTAGGATCCACACCCTCGTCACAGTCGACTCTGAATCTGGGTTGGCCCAATGAGTGGCCGACCTGTTTATGTCAGTGCAGACGCATACGGGAAGCAGCCGGGGTGAGATGGCATTACTCTTTGGTCTGCAGAAGAGACTTTGTTACACGCTTACATCAAAGGCACGTTATGAAAGCTGAAGGATGAAAGACAGAAGGGGAGACATCAAAGCCGGCCGCGTTCGTCGCCGTATTTCAGCGCACTCGTCCCCGCTGCACTGTTTATATCGGATTTCCCTCTCGCCTGTTTAGTTAAGGTTAAACTGTACTGTAATTGTCCCCCCCTATGAAATTCCCACCTAAAGTACCCCAACAAATTGATTAACGCTGCTCTGCTTGCCCGCTTTGATTGTTTTAACCCCAGAATAGCCCCTCCCTCACTGAGGTATGTGTGGCCCCCAGAGCTGCCACTGTTACCAAGGAGTTGTTTACATCCATGCCTTGTTTTTAAACTGCCGCTGCCATCTCCTCAAAGGCTGCTATGGCTGCGACGGCAACTCTTCCGTTTTTTTGTGTTTTTTTTTTTTTAAACACAGGCATATTTTGTTCTAATTTCCAACATCAAAGTGGCCCAGCGAATTTCCCCAGATGTTTTAATTTCCCTCTGTCGCAAAGTTAAATCACTGGAGCGATAACGGTGGCCGGCCGCCTCGGACTCCGGAAGCCAGCAGACAGTCTTTTGTTGTGGATCGCTGTTAGCAGGATGCCTATTGGAAAACAATTAGCCACCCCTCCCTTGGCCACATTAAGAGAGCTCTTTGTCCTGGAAGAGTGACCATCCTGTACGTGGGTTCCCTTTACACCGAGCTCCCATAATCCCTTTGGTGTATTTATTATGACCTCACTGCAGTATGGGGACATTGCTGGACATTGGGGTCAAACAGCAGTGCTCGAAAGTGCAGGGCCTTTTTTGATTGATTAGGTATTTTTGTACTTGTGCTTCTGTACCTGTGCAGACGGCAAAATAAAGTCTCAATTCAGTTAGTAGTTTGAGGGGACAGTTGGAATTAAGAATAACTTCCTGTATTATAAACTGCTTTTGCTGCTGTTAGTTCATGTCAGAATCGATGTTTTGGGTGATCGGGGAGGAGGGTGCAGAACCATCAACTGGGGGAGGGAGAGACAGACCAGTCAATCTGGATGGGAATATAATCCCCAGCTAAAAAGTTCATTTCAGTTTCCAGAATACTCTCTCATTGTAACATGTCTCGCTCTCCGCCTTTGATTTACGGTCCATAAATCGGGAGAAAATGAAGTTGTTTTTCCCATGGTACACGCAAATTTAAGATCACATGGAGGGAGCAATGAAAACAGAGCCAGCTAAACAGAGTAATTAATGCTTCTTTACCAGGCTGGGATGACGTAACACAGAGCCGTACGCTGCAGCGATAAATCACCCTGTCAGGCCACTCGCCAAGCATCAGACGTCAGTAGCAATAATTGAAGGATTGGGATCAACATGGAGGGGAGCAAAAAAATATTCATTTTCATTTCCCCCCTCACACACATTGGGCCTGCGGGAGTCTGGGGCTTTTTGGTGTTTTGGTGTGGTGTCAGCTTGTATCCCACACAGGCTCTGGGGTCCTGTGTTCGAAGGTTTGAATTCGTCTTACTCCTTACCAGTGATAGTTAAAGGGATGCCTTTAATCTGCCGTTTTAACGTTTGTAAATCTTTCTGCATGGTGCCGTAAATAGAGATCCACATCAAGAGTTTCTAGTACTAACCAGACAAAGCTTTCACTTACCCAGAGTGCACTGCTCTGCTGATCTTCACACAAGGACCACCCAGGAAATAAGTCCAGGGTTTCATCTTTGAAGGTGTGCATGCGGTGAGTGTGTGTGTGTGTGTGTGTATAGTACAGTACATTATGGAGAGCAAATGTCCCCACAGTGTGATTAAAAACCTGTTACTTTGACAGTGTGGGGACCATTTTTTTGGTCCCCAGAAGGGGACACTCAGTTTTATAAAAATCTGTGACTGCAATCAAAAAACTAAAAATGCCAAAAGCCTTGTATTCTGTTTGGTTACTTAAGGTTAGGGCTGAGTAGGGGTTAAGGTTGTCATTTTTAGGAATATGGTCTTTCCCATAGAAAAGAATGGAGAATGAAGATATGAATGTGTGTGTGTGTGTGTGCGCGTGTGTGTGTTATAATCCGGTGATTCATTTCTGGCCTGTTGTGTTCGGAGCCACTGCTTTACGGGACATGAAGACTATCACGTCCCAACATCTGCAGCAGCTTTGTAACTTCCTCCCCTCAAAAGTCAGATCGACAGATGAGTGGGTGACTGGTGACAGCGTCCCGTGGAGGAGGAGTGGGTCAGACCGCCCTTAGTGAGCAATAATTGTATACTGTCCCAAACCACGCTGCTGCTACTACTGTCTAATTTAATTTACTCCTGTTCAACTTTCCACTGTATTGTTGCAGTGGTATCACTTCTGCACAGTAGAGATTAATGGTTCCTCTCTGTCCATCTCTCATTCTCTCTGTGCAGGTTCTTCAGGAGAAGGTGGAGAACTTGCAGAGGCAGGTTCATGCTGCTGAGAAGCAGTTAATAAGCAAGGAGCTGGAGAGGCAGCAGCAGGTATTTCCTGCTGGTTGCCGCTGCCTCGTGGCGTTTCAGTGTTTCTCTGCGGTTCAGCAAGGCGCGGTATCCGTGTTCTCAGGGGTTTGTCTGATGTCAGGTCGACCCTGTTTTTTTGTCACGACACTTTCTGCTGTCAGGTGACCATGCTGATTACTCTCCCCAATGCCACCTGTCCGTCACTGAATTGACAGTTGAGCCGCTCAGATTTTCGGTTTGGAGGAGATGGGGTTTGCCTGCTCTCCCCAGCTGCGTTCCCATCCCTCTCCCTGGCCCACAGCCATGCATATACAGTGTATACATTATACATTAACTGGGACTCTGTCCTCTACAGATTTGCCACCCATTGATGTGACAGTGACAGTGTACCAAAATGTAATTTTGTCAACCTTCTCCTGGTTCCTGGTTTGTATATTGTTTGGAACTGAAAACCTTTTTTTTTTTTTTTTTACCTGCCCCTCTGGTGTGCAGTTTCAGACGTGGAGCCAAACACCCATCAGGTCCTTGTCATGCCCCCCCCCCCCCCACCATGCTGTCATCGAAAGCATCACAGCCCCATTTTCGGCTGTCTGACCCGTCAGTGCTCAATGCATCCAAACACAGCGGCTGCATTTGGCTGAGAAAGAAGCAGACTTATCTGAAGGAGGGAACAAATCTTAAGGAAGAACTGATTTAATCTCGAGATGTAAAAGCCTCGCTCTGAGTAAGCCCTATTTCATGTCTAAGAGGACGGCTCTTTTTTTTTCTTTTTTGGTGACACCTTTCGGGGAGTTTACATGCCGTTGCATCACGTTAAAAGCGACAAGCTCTGTGGGCGGAGCTGTTTATGGCGAGGTGCCGTACAGAGGGGTGGGTAGGCCTAGACCAGCCAGAACCTCTTAGCATCCGTCACCGGAGACATCTGTGTGACAGGCACCTTAAATGAACCGGGTTTACTGTCAACGGAGGAAGAGGCGCTGCAAGACGGCGGCATTTGGTACCAAGGCGCTCCGCGTCTGAATCGGCACAGCATAGAACCCGCAAGCATTGGGCTGCATCACCGTGGAAACAGCTCTACGGCGCAATACCTGAGAAAGATCCAGAAATACAGGAAAGATCTGATATTTACCATTCTACTCCTTGGGTGGCAATATTCTTACACACACAACCCCCCCCCAGCATATAATTCCTAAAAATGGCCCACGCTTAGCCTTACCATGCCCAGTACTCATACAGGATAAAACATCACAAGAAGCCCCCCCAGGAAAATGTCAGGGAAGCAGAGGAAAGACACTCCAGGTACACCTGCCCTGTCACCTCGGCTCCAAGAAATTACAGAAAGGGCAGGACTTCTGCTTAAATCCACAACCAGGGCAATTATTTTAGGAAGGGTGGCCATCTTTGCCATCCTCAATATCAACCCGGCCTCCCCACCAAAAAAAACATCCGGCCCCAGTGCTGGCTGCCTGCAGCAGTGACACATGGTGAAATTCCAGCCAACTAAAGGACACCGGCAGTGGACAGCCAGGAAGCAGGTATCCATTGGCAACAGTGAGATGACGGCTGTCGGTGTTCCTGCCCCCCCCAATGTGTGTAATGTGGGGGTGTTCCTGACCGGGGCCTCGGACGGTGTAATCAGCCATCAGATAGGACCTCCTCCCCACACGGCGGCCTGAGACTCAGCATCGCGTATATCTGCCCCCCCCCCTCAGGTCACTCAGGTTCGGCAGGAGTGTGAGCTCAAGATCAAGGGGCTGATGCCAGCGTCACTGCGGCAGGAGCTGGAGGGCACCATCACCTCACTGCGCTCGCAGGTGAGCGGGGGCCTCACCCGCGTGGTAACTGTCTTGCCGGATTTCAGAATACTGGAGTGGCGTTGCTTTTTAAAAGAGTCGAAATCCCATGTTCCGTGGTGTAATGTCTGGATGGTATGAAAAATTTGATTTCGCGCAGGTCTCTATATATTTCAGCTATGTATGACTCAAGCCACCGTTAATGCACCAAAAATTCTCCGTCATTAAGAACATAAGCCAGTCGTTAGGTAGATATTTCCTGCTGCTGAGCCTAAAAGCCAGTTTTTACGTGCAAACGTATGAGCCAAATGTGTAGTAAGCGTGAAATCAGCGGGAAAATGCACTGCAAACAGTGCTTTATATGTTTTGAAATGCACGGCTGCGAAGGCAATGAAATGTAAATATGTATTTGCTTTATTAATTCAGCTTTCACTACCTCCTGACATTCAGCAGCATTATAAGTAAAGCCTGACTTTAGTGTTTACTGATTATTATCCCTGACCTGGGAACCAGCACATTTAAGCAGGCAACACAGGACTGGAAAGTATAACTCAGCTACAAGTGCATTACATCAGTAAATATTTTTTGGTATTTAATCACTACCGACAGGTCCTGGTCCTCAGCCTGAAGCACTGTTTCTGTCTAAGTGATCTGTAGCAATTTCTTTGTTTTTACAGTCTCCGTTAAGTATAAGGTGACCAGATAATCCATGTCAGCAAGGACCCTTTACTCCAGGTTTTACAAACTTTAAAACCGAAAGGCTCCTGCGCTTGGATAAATAGTTCATTTCTTCTTGTCCTTTGACTGGTTTGTTTCCTTGATTGAAAGACTCATCCAGCTGTTTCACATTAGCATTAGTGACACATGCATGAGTATCGGAGACTGACCAGTCAGCACACAGCAAGAACTCTGGGCTTAAGTGAGATAGTGTCTGGCTTGACGTGGATAATCTGGCCCTCCCTAGTAAGTAACATTAATTAAAATTATAGATTATAATCACACATTTATTTCAGAGTTGGGTAATTCAGGTACAGAAGGTGCAAATCCAGACCAGCTTTTTGTTTCAACCAACCAGTTGAGCACTCTGTGACTGTAATTCTTTATACTCAACTGGTTGGTCGAAACAAAATCTTGGTCTGGACTTTTACTTTCTGGACCTGAACCACCCACCCCTGATTGATTTACTACTGTGATTCACCTGACTAGCACTAAGTGTGCCGTTAGAGAAAATTAATCGACACCTTTCTGATTGGGGAATTGTACCGTGCTGTGGGACACCCTATAAATAAGCCACATATGGCTGTATTTTCTAATGCTTGTATGAGAATGAGCTAGTAGAATAATCAGTGAATGAACGGCAGGTTTGTTTTCTCTCTGGCAACTTTGATTCAGTGCAGCTCATCTGTCACCGACATGGACTTTATTTAGCCATCCTGACAGTTGCCCCAAGGCACATTACTAAGGGTTTACAGGCCATTGTCTTTTGTCCTAGGGTGGCATTCCAGGAGCCCCAGTACACATCCCCATGCTGTCAGACAGCTGTAGCTGGGCTCTCCATCAGTGATCCGCACTGTTGTCATCTACTGTATTTTAACATGTAGTTGTAATGGCCAGTTCTTTCGTGGAGCCTGTATTATTTTGCATACCGTGATCTTTTTTTTTTTAAGCCTGCAGTTATTTTGAACATTTGACCACAGTTTAATCTCCACATTCCCTAAAGCAGTACTTCTGTTTACAGTGAGTAACTGTAGAGCTTAGCTGAGGTTTCTGGAAGAATGTCCATCAGGTCCTGCATAATAGCATCAGAACAATGGACATTCTGTCACTGCACCAGCCTGTGAATGTGGCCCTATGTCCTGCTCACTGGGATCTCTACCCACAGCATCTACTAACAAGAAAATAACATGTTACTGAATGTCACTTTGGTCTATAGAACAGAATTGAAACTTGGGCTAAAACTGCTGTGGATTAATAGGTTTGCTTCTAGCTTAGAAGTAATTGGTCTCCTTTAGCCTCACTGGGACCACCTATCTAAATGAAATGGTAAGACAAATATAATAGTGTCATCATTGGTAAATTGTTTAAGGATATAGTAGCTGAATCTCAAACCTGCCTTTGGCAACACTGTATGTGATGCTGATGGTACACAGAACCCTGGTTTCCTCTCCTGCATTTTCGAACCAAGCGATTCCAGCGCGAAGTGACAGGCTTCACATCTGCACACCACCCTACAGGGCTCTTTCTGAATGAGCTCCCTAAGTATTGCTCCCCCTGCTGGCCTGGAAGGTGAATTGTCAGCACTCTTTCTGGTCTGCAGGTGGGATTCCTTCAGAAGAGAGCAGCACTGCAGCAGCAGGAGCTGGAAGCGTACCGCAGCAGGAGGTGAGAGCAGGTGACAACCGGAGAAAACCACCAATCACAAGCCGAGCTAGGGAGCCCAATGGGCGGAGTCAACAAGTGCAGACACCCCCATACACGCAGCTCACAGTCAGGCCACATGAAATCCCCCCCAGCCGAAAATTACTCACATACTTCTGTGAAATTATTAATATTAACATTACTGAATGTTACATGGTTTTGGGCAGTTATGGCTGCTGGCTAGGCTAGGTATGGAGATAATACATTTTACAATATTACAATAGTGCGTTTTTCCAAAGAATATAGAAAATGTGTTTTTGAATGACGGTAGCATAATAGTAATGAGTCATTTCAGAGTTAATTGGTTCAAATTTAATCTCAAAAATAGAGGAGATACTGTTTGCTCTACCTCTATGGAGCAGCAGCTGCTGGTTTGGCTGCTGATTAAAAACTCTCTTCGCATGGTTCCGCAAGCACCTGGGGTCTGTACTACGAAGCGGGGGCCCTTACTACGAAGCGGGGGCCCTTACTACGAAGCGGGGGCCCTTACTACGAAGCGGGGGCCCGTACTACGTACTCTGCGTCTCAAACCTGCTCCGAGCAGGTTATGTTCTTGGTTAAGTCGAGGTTTCTGTGTAAGCCAGCCCTATATGAGCACCGCCCCTCCCACTACAATTTCTCCAAAGACAATGCCGGCATACCTGAATGATCCGTACGACACTGGCTATATAGAAATATAAATAACATATCTCTACCACTTGACATGATGTTTTTATATTTCATCTTGACTTGCTGCCAGGTACGCTTTCCGCTACTATTGCATTTGAAATCGGAGTTAAGTTATTGTTGACATTAGGTTTACATTATGGGTAACATCACAGTAATGTAACTTTAGGGAGCATTACATTACTTAACAGCAAATAATAGGCTTCTGAATTATGTTGCGTCTGTGAGCCTCTATATGTTAACAGTATTTCAATTCTTTTCAGACAACACTTCAAGTCTAATAATCGGTCATGAGATATTTTAGACCACGTTTTATGACCATGAAAATGTACTTCTGCATTTACTTGGTCGGCAATATGTTGCCAACAAGCCTGCCTGCTTTTGCTGGCTGCAGTGGTATTGGACTTTCCTTGCAGCGTTGATTTAAACTCCTCATAACCCTGCATAATTAGCTTGCAGTCTTCCTCCGTGAAACATGGAGATCGCGCTATGAGTCAAACGGTGACTTGCGCTGTCGATCGTGCTCCATTTATGTGAACGTGCACAAACTCCAACGCAGTTACACCGATATAACAAATCAACTTCTTAACTGGCATCGTAGTATTGATTAGCACAGATTGAGACAGCCTGGTTTTGTCAACCCCGCATTCGCAAATTGACTCTGGGTTAAATCTGATTTAGTTAAACCCCCTTCGTAGTACAGGCCACTGGTGCCTTCCCACAACCTCCCTGCATATCTCTGACATTTGTGTCTCAGTGGACCCTCCTAAGACGGTGATGATCCGCAGCCTGTTCAGAGAGTTCGTTGCCATTGGCAACACTCAGCAGGTCCACGCACCTGAAGAGGTTCCCACCTGGGCTGGGAGGGTCACGCACAGCCTCGTCTCTGCCGGCCGCCGCCATCCGGCAGGTGTGAAATTGCTCCCTTTGCTTGGAAAACAGTCTGACGTTGTTGCACCGGCTGTAGGCCGATACTCGCACCCCACCCCCTGACTGACACCCCATTATGTGTCTTTGTTTGTTTATGGACCGCGCTGACATCGGACAGCTGAAAGACCCCCCACCCCCACCCCCCCCCAGCACACTGGGGTCTTTGTTGTCATTCTTCACTCATGGATCCAGTTCAGGATCGTCAACATGTGGTTCCTTCTCTGCATGTTGGCTAAGAAATTAAAATCTTCAGCCACATGACAGACTGTATTCATCCCGGCAAGATTAATCTAAACATGTAGATACCTGATGTCACTCTGTGAGATTTTATATGACGTTTTTATCCAAAGGGAGTTCTAGGATTGTCCATTAGTGCTTGCCGTTTTGGTGAAGTATCCAGGTTAAGTTCCATCTTCGGGGTTATCGCAGCAGTGCTTGCCGTTTTGGTGAAGTATCCAGGTTAAGTTCCATCTTCGGGGTTATCGCAGCAGTGCTTGTACCTGTGCCTCCCATGTTTTTGCTTCTTTGGTGGTCAGTTGGCTGTTTTTGTGTTTGTTTTCCTGCCACACTCAGGTGACCCAGGCACATCGGCGCCTTCAGCTTGTTTGGACATGAAGGAGTGAATCCTCCAGAGACATGGGGAGGGTCTGTCATGGAGATCTGGCCCAGGGTATCCCTTACTGTTTCTACTGATGATGTCGTCATCATTGCCTGTCTCCATATTTAGTCACAAACTAAGTGTAATTTATGTTTAAAACGTAATTAATTTTACTTACTGTAATCTTCTTCCACTACTTTGTATTTGTTGTATTGTTGTCATTTGGTACTGATATGACCTATGACCTTTTATAAAAAAAAATGTATAAAAAAAAAGTTTCCATGAATGCATTTTTGGCATTTTATTAAACTATTGTAATATATTTACTTGAATTGTTTAGTTTTTTTCCCTATTGTAACATTCCACATACATATATGCATTTTCCACTGCTAACTTTGCTTTTATGTCACTGGAATTTGTACCAATGAACAAATATAGGATGTGGAGGCTGTCAGTAGTGGGGGGTCAACAAAGATCAAAGCTGACCAGTCAGTGATTAGGTGGATGGATGGATGGATGGATGGATGGATGGATGGATGGATGTGTTGCAGATACCACATCCGGAGGGTTCTGCCTGCTACTGGTATTCACCCAGTTGCTTCCTGGGAGCAATGCTGGTTAGCCTGGTCTCCCCACATGTGCCCCTGCAGCAGCGAGCTGGTAGGTGTGTAAATCAGCCTGCATGAAGTGAAGCAGGGGGGTGAAAAGGTCAGAGCAGGAAATTTGCCCCGTCTTCTCTCCCCTTTCATGTGAGGTCTAATCACTGCTGATTGGTTGGCTCATAAAGCCTTTTCACACAATCCGCTGGCCGTCCAAGCGGGCAGGAGTCGTCTGACCAGCTTAACATCTGCTAGCCCACATTTTATTATTTATGTACTTTTCAACTGCGTGTCCCCAAGTCGCCTGGCTCTCCCCCAGCCCCCACCCCAGTGATCTCTCCCACTTGTTGGATTCCCCTGTGGGGGGAGTTCCCCACATACTACGGAACAGCAAATAATATTTGGACCCCCATTCTCCAGGTGTGAGTCCCAAGCAAGGGACGTTTGTTGTAAGTTAATTCAGCTCAATAACCAGTTCTCTGTATGAACCTGTGTAATCGATGTCGCCATGAATGAAGAATGGAATTGGCTAATTAATTGGGAGGGCCCATTTGAAGCACACTGCACCTTGCAGATGACAAACGCCTTCCTGCTCTTTTCTGCGGCGTTTAGACGCCCCAAAGCGAGTAATGGGTGGGACATGCCGTTGATATTTGCATTTTACTGACAGAAGTCAGGCTTTGCGAGAATGATAAACATTCACCAATCTGGAAAAAATGCAAAAGAGGACCGCCCACTCTGCACGTGGAATAAATGCTCACAGAGAGGACACAGCGACATTAGTCGCTCACCCACCCACAGATGTCCTTTGAAATTCAGTTTTAAACGGTTTATGTTACTTCTTTTGCTCCTTTGGTCAAAATTAACGAAATTCCCCTAACCAGCTGTAACTGGCTGATGAGCTGTGTAGCTTTTTTTTTTTTTTTTTAAAGGGTGTTATCCACCATGTCCAACTTCAAAGCACATTCTAGCGGCACGCTTTAATTGTGTGGTCACCCCGCTGTGTGCGTGGCGACTGCTTCTGCTGACAGGCCGCTTTCCCATCTCCCGTGTCATCGCATCCCCCCCCCAAGCTTCCTGTGACTCTCTAATGGCGCTTGTCTGTGCCAGCGGTCACTCCGACGTCACGTCTGCCTCTATTTCTCTTTACTGTTTACGAAAACATGAAACCAGATCAATTTAGCCTCTTCCTCTTTTATTTACCCTCGTCCTGTCTGGCCCTAAAATGGACATTAACACTTCACTCCGCTTGGTCTTTCTTGATAACTGTCACAAGCTCAGCGCCCCCAACCCCCTATCCCCCCCCCGGGTATCATGTTCTATTGTTCTCCACAAATTCTTTGGTCTGGCTTGAGATAAAGGGATAACGACTTCAAAGGGTCGCACTAGGAGTCTGACCCCAAGCTGAAAACCGACAGGGACAATGCAGTAATGGAGAGCAGTTACTGATCACAGGCTCTGTTCAAAGAGACGTGTGGCCACACTTACCAATGCACTTACTCTTTATTGGTTTTTATGGTGCGGGCCATAGGCTTGATGGGCAAAAAGCCCTGGTGATGTATGGCTCTAGTGTCTGTGGAGACCCAGTGAAGCTCATGCAAATTGTTCTGTGCAGTACGATGAGCTACTCGACGCACGTGTTTCATGAATGACTCGAGTGAAGCCTAATGTCGGTCCAGCCAAGCAGATGGCATAACTTGGGATAAATGCCCTGCAGAAGTGTGAATTGGGTCCGTCGCTGTGTCGATGCCCCACTGACCTGTTAGTAACCCCGTCGTTATGGGGGGGGGGGGGGGTCACAAACAGGCCCCCCGATTATGACAGGCCACCTTGCTCCCGTCCTCTGCACCATCCTGTGTGATGCTTTTTAAAAGTCTCCTGCGAACCCAAGGGGCACACAGGGGTCAGGAAGAAGATTATCCATCCTTAAGTAAGGGTGTTTATATAGACCAAAGTGCGTCATTGTATGATGTGGTTTTTGTTCTATATTTTTTTTTTCCTCTTAAAGATTTGTTATGGTGTTGTTATGTCCGACTTGATTCGGGACTGATGTCGTACGAAGAACAGACGGGAGGATTGCAGCAGGCCCGCGATGCATTAAGCTCCTTAACCAACATGCCACCTGCTGTTCCATCTTCCACAAGGTCACCCAGCACCGCTGTTCAAGCACTATGCTGCACCCTGCTTTGTTGTGCTGTGTCACTCCAGCCTGCTCAGAAGCAGCTGTGCTCCAGAGATGGTTTAGATGAGGTTAGGCCACTTTATCAGGGTGGATAGACTCCTATACAACTAGAAGAAGAAACTGTAGCCTCTAGGTACTTCTAGTGAAATATGATTTTTTTATGATTATGAATAATATTCTGATTTTATGTCTAATTTCAGTTAAATGGTGTGTGTATGTGTGGGGGGGGGGGGTGTTTGCATTACGTTGTGGGGACCAAATGTCACCACCCACAGTGTAATATATATCTTCATTTTGACATTGTGGGGACTTTTTGTTATTAAATTTAATAGAAATCTGTTACTGCAATCAACTAAAAATGCCGAAAGCTTTGTGTTTTGTTTCGTTACTTGTGGTTAAGCTTAGGGCTTGGCAGGGGTTAAGACAAGTCATTGTTGGGTTAGGGTTTTGCCCATAGAAATGAAATGAATGAATGATCCCCCCAAAGATATGAATACAAGCATGTGTGTGTGTGTGTGTGTGTGTAAATATATCTATATAAGCTCACACATTTTTGTTTATATATAAAGGTTGGGTACTTATTTCTGACTGAACAGGACCAGTCTTACCTAAAGGATACATTGTACAACTTTTATTTGTATATATGCACATCTTTTCTATACACAAGTCATGTATTTTATTCAATTAAAAAATGTTTTTGTTGCTTTCCGCAGAATTAAACCGTCTCGTTTCTGCGTGAATGTATTTATTTCGTTGTGTCCTGGGCCCTTAATTTACGCTTTAACATCAAAGAGTCATTTCCTTTGAAGTATCATGTCGCAAGATCACCGTCTCATCCACCCTTAGATCTTTACAATTAATTTATTTAGTGTGAAAAATGCAGGATGCTGTCTCGGTTATTTTCTTTCCTCTTTTAATCGTAAACATGATTTGCTAGATTTACTCATTGTATCAATATTTGCAAATATTTGTCAAAAAAAAGTATACATGTCAAGATATGTGCTCAATGAAAGTGACTTTAGTGCTTTGTGTGAGGGTATTAACTCAGTATAATGACAGCCCAATTACCTGCTCCCGTTCATGCATCACAGGAAGGAAAGGGTTAAATCGCAAAATATTTGAGTCTTAAAAGAAGAGGCCTGTGTCTTTTAAGTTTATGTAGCAACAGAAGGATTGCAAGGATAATTCTACTGGGACGGCAGATCATTTACTTCTGACGTTCCAAAGCCTCGGGGAGTTGGCTCAAGATTGCTTGTCTTTGATAAGGTCCTTGCAACTTAGTAACAACTTTACATTTTCTAATCTAATACTAAAAACACTTACTAACAGCATACTAAAAATAGTCAACGATTACCGATATCTGACACCTAGGAGCCCACCTTGATTAAAGGACAAACGTGCTGCGCCGATCAAAATCATTACTTATTCTCTGTTAGGATCAACGGCGAATAATTCTTTTTAGCTACCTTCCGGGACCATGCTGTCGGTTCCCTTCTTTGATGTCTGCAGTTAAACCCTGAGCCCATTTCGTATTGGAATAGCCTGGAGGAGGTCTACCGCTTGGCTTGACTGCTTAAAACATAACTTATGAAGAGAAGGGGAAAGCTGGTCTGTTTTTCGGGCAAAACTAAGACGTTTTTTCCCCCCATCCAGAAAAGATACACACTGAACGGAACTTAAAAGCACCGTGGCTGAGTGGAAATTGTGGATGACTTTTTTTCGGTTTTGGGTGGTTGGATTTCAGGGATTCTCGAGACGCGAAAACTTCTGGGTCGATGGTGAGTAGAAGGAGCCTACGTGCCCCGCCGGTTGTTTGATGTCCTGACACGCTTTGAAGTAATATGTGATATTTAATTATCTAGATGAAACGATCTCGTCTGCTTTTCTTCTTCCATTTTAAATACTTTCAGTATTTCTGGTAGTATGCCGCTGCAGTTGTGAAAAGTGTAGGACAAATGCTGTATGATTCCCACCGCCGGTTCTTTTAAAAGACTGCGTGGCTACTCAAGGATCAATTCTTGAATGGGATGGGGACAGCCGTGGACTAGCCTACTAAGTTTTTAGATTTCTTCGGTTGTTATTAGAATCTTTTTTTTTTTTTAAGCGTATTTTATCCGAACGATGCTAGTGGGCAATTGGTTATCCTGGAGGACGATACGGAAATCCCAATAAAGGTAAATTGGCTGCAGCGTAACCTACGTGTTTTTCAGTTCATCTTGTTTGGGACATTATGGAATGTTATGCTTGATATGGCTTTTTGCCTATATTTGCTTGCGCCGGAAAACAGTATTTGTTTTGTGTTGGAGTTAAGTAGCCTGTTTAACGGTGGTATCAGATGTCTTATACTACGGATCACGGTATGCAGTAGATAACGCTACAGTCTGCATCGCGATCTGTAAAGCACAATGGATTTAATATAGCTATTATTAGATTAACAGGAGGCATTTACCATACTCGTAGAAAATGTGCTCAAATCATCTAAAGGACTAAAGCCTGATCTTTATCTTTTTTTTAAAAAAACAAAGTTGTCTCTCGTAGCATTTTTTGCATACATTGGTTTGCATTTAATTGAGATCATGTAACGGATCTTTCAGTACAAGTGTTCCACTCGGATGTACAAATATGCAATATTTCTATAGGCTAATTAGCTGAACTGAAAATTAGCTTAATTACTGTAACAGCTCGCTGGGCTGTACCCGGCGTCCTGCGTGGCTGATATTGTAGTGCAGGTCGAGTCCGGTTCTTCCTGAAGACTTGCAATAGTTTACTGAAGTCTCTAACTGCATGATTTGTTTAATGGAGCCAGAATTACGTGACAAGCATTGTTGTTAATGTAGGTCGTGCGAGTCCCTAGAAATCAATGGTTGATGCATTTTTATTGTATTTTTACATGTAGTTAAGGAATGGTCCGTCCCCATGAAATCTGCCCCTTTTTAAGTGTTGCGGGTTTGGTTTTAATTAGTCCGATGCTTCTCCGTTTCAGAGAAGACGGGACAGATGAACAACTGCTGCTGATCTGAGCAAGCGGAGAGGCGATCGGTCGGGCGCGGGAGGCTGCGGGCAAGACGCAAGGGATCGGAGAGCCGAAATCATGAAGCGGGCGCTTACGGACCATTTCGTCAGCAGCTTTAGAGAAGATGCCCCCCGTCCGCCGGTGCCGGGGGAAGAGGGAGAGGCGCCGTGCAACAGCCCCGGCAAACTTGCTGGGGTCAGACCCCAGAGTAAAGCTAAAGCGGCTGTCATCGACCCCCCTGTGTTTGCGGCCAGGAGGGACGAGGATGGCCTGGGGGAGCCTGAAGGTAGCGCGTCCCCGGATTCCCCGCTCATCCGATGGACGAAGTCTCTGCACTCCCTGCTGGGCGACCAGGACGGCGCCCATCTCTTCAGTATATTCCTGGAACGGGAGAATTGCGCCGACACGTTAGATTTCTGGTTCGCATGCAACGGCTTCAGGCAGATGAACCTCAAGGATGGCAAAACGCTTCGGGTCGCCAAAGCCATTTACAAACGATACATCGAGAACAACGGCATCGTCGCGAAGCAGCTGAAGAGCGCAACTAAAGTCTACATAAGGGATAATATCAAAAAGGGGCAGATAGACTCGTCCATGTTCGACCAGGCGCAGACAGAAATACAGGCAACCATGGAGGAAAATGCTTACCAGATGTTTCTGACCTCTGATATATTCCTCGAATACGTCCGTGCCGGATGTGAGAGCCCGGCTCATATTGGCCACAGCGGGCTGGGGAGTCTAAAATTGATGTGCGGATACTTGTCTAGGTTAAACGTGGAAGATGAGTGGACTGGCAAAGACTTTAAAGCCGTGGATCTGGCTTCAATGGTTGGGCTCTCGACAAAAGCGCCGCGGGCGGCTGCGCCTCTGAGGTCTGCGGACGTGCAGCGGAATGAATATAGGTACGTGCGTGTGACTCCCCTATCTTTCTGTATGGGATCTGACTATAATTTATGTACTATAGACGTTAGACTGAATAGGTGCAATGATTTTGATTCTTAATGCCAGGCGGGGTTCTTGCTGCCTTTTCGTCTATCAGAATAATGCTTAATATATGCCAACCGGCATTAAGAATCAAAATCATTGCACCTATTCAGTCTAACGCCTATAGTAAATAAAATTATTATGGTCAGAGGCGCCTGGTCAGATATATATATTTTTTTTTTCCCTTTCCTCGGCGCATGTTCTAGTTCCCGTAAAGCAATTGTGCTCCCGGCTGGTTTGAATTAAGCTGTGACGGCGATAGCGGGAAACATCAGTGGGACTCTGTCTTCCTTTAAAGTAAATAGTGCCGATGTGACGGCCTTCTGCTGGGGCGCATCGGTTTCCTGTGCTTTGAAATTTGTTTTCCAGATGAAGGGAACTGTTATACAGTGTGCATACAGTAGTCATTAGTCATAATGTCAAACCGATGACTGTCGCAATTGTTCAAATATACACTTGTAGGCTTCTTAGGCCACTTAATTAAAACTTGAGGCTGACTTAACTGTCAATCCAAATTATGAATAACCTAATGAAAGCGGCAGCCCTTATCCGAGTCCCCCCCCCCCCCCACCCCCCCCCCCCCATTTAATCTGTAAATGCTGAGCTCCTCTCTATAAGGCTTCCTTTAATGCAGTCCTATCACGTTGTATTAGTAATCCTTATGCCTTTATTGTCCCCATTATGTCCCCCCCCCACCAATATTATAACGGGAGGAGTAAAGATGGAGGAAGAATTGTTTTTCCGAAGTGGCTAAAGTTGGGCTTCCGCTGTTTGCAGGCTGCGCCGGTGCCCCGATCCCACCAAGTCGTGCCCCCCCGACGCGGGCTGTGTGATGGCCCCCGCATCCAGCGTCCACGACAGCGAGGCCTCCAGCGACGCGCTCACGGACGACTCTGTGTCTGTGACGGACAGCAGCGTGTGAGTCCCAACACCACCCACACCTTCACGGAGAATGACTGTCACTGTCACAAAAGCTTCACCTTGGTTGCTACAAACTGTGTGTGTGGTGGTGGGGGGGGGACACGAATTTCCATTTCAGTGTTGTGTAAATAACCTTTTAGTGTGTGAACGTCCCCCTGAATACCTTTTAGCTTGTGCGGTATGTGCTGGGCACACGTTAGAAAGGCTGTTCATGGTGTGCTGGCAGCAGATGTTAAAGCTCTCAATGAGCCTGTTTCCCAGTGTGTCTCCCTTTAGCTTATGGGATTGTGGCCATAATGAGGGGGGGGGCAGCCCTGTTCCACCAGTGACCATAGTACTGTACAGGCTGGGTGAACATCTGGCACGTAGCCAACTGTCAACTAAAAACCACAAAGAAGCTGGTAGTCTGGCAAAGGGAGCGACAGAAGTGATGTCAGGCACAGTTCAAATATTAGAAATCGAGGTAATTCAAGGTTGTGTCAATGAGTAATGTTTGTTTTTTAAACTAGACTCTGGTCTCATTATTCTGTCTGTGCGCCGTGGGCTGGTAGGACCCAGAAGATCCCAGATGTATGTCTGCTTCCTCGGACCAGAAAGGTCTGCCCTCCTTCAGTAGGAAGTTGCTGTGTAGCAGAGCCGCAGGCTCGGTCGGATGCTGGTTGCACTTGAATCAGCCTGGCTTTCGCTTCTCTGGTTCTCCCCGTGCACCACACAGCTCTTCTTGAACTCAAATGTTTATTTCTGAAACATGTCTGGTTAACATCCTGATGGCTGGAATTGGCACCTTTGTGAGTCGATGTCACTGAGGTCCGGAATAGTGTTCTGTGGTCTCTGGCCTGGCACAGGGAAGTGCGTCGGAGGTTTCGCACTTGGGTATGCGAGCTGCACTGAAGCGTGCCAATCTGGACGGGGATCAGGCGGACTGGGCTGCAATAAGCCAAGTCCCCTCATTAAGATTGCAAAACAACTGCGCTAATTTTAGAATGCACAACAAAAGTAACTTGACGCTCGGTACTTCATCGTAGTTCCCAAATTTTGAATTTCATTTTAATGAAGTCGTGTGAATGATTAAAGCGATGTAGAATATTTGTGGCATTTGTAATAAATGAGAGCAGATTCATAGGCCTTCATGGGGGGGGGGGGAGCCTTTCCTCTTAATTTCCAGTTAATAATAGATATTATGCCTTGTGGGCATAAAGTTTTGAACAGGTTCCAAAGGGGCGGGGGTGTCACCTTCCCCTTGTCACGGCTGGTTTTCCCTCACCGTTCCCCGTGGTGACAGGATTCTGTGACGGCCAGCGGAGGTGATGCCTCCCTGTTTATGGATCCCGGAAACTCACCTGGCATTCGGGGGCTGTGATTTAGGGCCCAGTCGGCCACACCCCCCCCCCCTCCATTTGCCCAGCTGGGAGTCTCTTTGTACATGGGGAGAGCGGTGGAGTACATGGGGTGGGGGCTG
>JAODJU010000045.1:3095474-3107427 GCA_026776725.1 Gnathonemus echidnorhynchus | reverse complement strand
GGAGTGTGTGTGTGTGTGTGTGTGTGTGTGTGTGTGTGTGTGTGTGTGTGTGTGTGTGTGTGTGTGTGTGGTTCGGGTCTCAAACAGCAGGTACTCCATCTGTCATTAAATGACCTGCTACCTGGGTGCTTAGTGAGAGTCGCTATTCTCATTAGACCCATTAGTCAGTGGTGGCACTAATGAGGAGGCTGTCTGGCTTGGTTACCATGAGGTATGTCCTCTCTATCAGAGCTTGGTGTTTGGGGCTTGGCTGTTTTTGCTTCACAGTTTAGGATAGAGAATCTACCTTAGCACCCAGCACGAGGGTGCTGGCCGGACAGAAGCCCCCGTCTGCTTTGCTTGTCCCTCAGTGGCTGCATTGTTTTTCTTTCTTAGCTGCCAAGCAGTCCAAGGGAAGAGGGTGAGCCAGTGGCTTGGGTCAATGCCTTTCTGGGTCGGGCTCTCTGGGACTTCCTGAGGGAGAGACACTGGGCTGACGCAGTGTCCCGGAAAATCCAGATGAAACTCAGTAAAATCAGGGTGAGGCCTTTAACTACAAGCAGGTGTTTTACTTCACTGTTCATTATGTATGTTGTCCAAATTGCTGTTCCTCAAACACGGAGAAACTAAATTTCATCCTGATCCGTTGCGGAAAAAGAACGCAGTTACGACTTTAATCAAATTCCCGCCTGTGTTCCAGCTACCGTACTTCATGAATGAGCTCACACTGACAGAGCTGGACATGGGAATCTCAATCCCCAAAATCTTACAAGCATCTCAACCCACTGTGGACCACCAAGGTAAAGCCCACCTGTGTACTTAGAAGGTTGGTGACGCAATGAAACACGTTAGGAGGCTCAGAAACTCCTTGTACATACAATATGCAGGATAGATTTGTTCTCCTCTGTAATTAGAGGTTAGTATAGTCTGGTATAGAAATCTGATCATGTGACATTATTACCCGGCTCACAGGTTCGACAACTGCAACACCTACCCACTGCGTAAAGTCAAATGATTGAGTTGAATCATTACAACAGGACCATAGTCTTTGATGTTTGTTCATCGGTCTATAAATGTGTTTCCCGCAGGTTGATTTAAGCTGTTTGAATTACTTCTATATCTGCCTACTTGGCTGAACAGCGAAAAGCATCTCATATGGCTGCTTGACAATGCTATGGTCCCTTAAGGACCATCGATTCCCACTGTATCCAGGGCAATTTCTGGTAGCTGGTTGACGTTCAGAATATAGACTACCTTCCTGTATTTCTAAAGCCATCCTATAATATTCACTCCTACAGCTATTTCCCTTTAAAATGAATCACACTCCTGTTACAGAATTAGCACTGTCCATCGGGTGTAACAGAATTGGGTTTGCTTTATTTTTTATTTTTTTGCCACTCATCCTATACACCTGATGTGTTCAATTTTGTGTGTAATATTTGGGTACCATAAGAAGATCGTGCCGTCCTGCAGGTTTGTGGTTTGATCTGGAGATGTCTTACAATGGCTCTTTCCTGATGACCCTGGAGACGAAGATGAATCTGGCCAGGCTGGGGAAGGATGCAGAAGGGTTAAGGTTTGGAGAGTCGGGCAAAGACGGGTGAGAACGGAAGAACCTGCCTTATTCTCATTATCCATCCACAATAATGTGCAGATTTTTTTTTAACTCCTGTTGCTGTTCTGTAGGTTCGGTTTCTGCTTTTATCTAATAAATGTCGCAGTCTAAGTGTATCTTTTTCCCGTTGTTAGTGTCAGTCTCAGAATGTTGACATATCGAGCATCCTGCTTTTTAGCATGTCCTATGCAAATTAAAAACAAACGTAAAACTAATCAACAGACCATTGCTGCAGCCAGCAGTTTGCTTCAGCATGCTAATGTCCCCCTCTCTCTGCTTCTGTATTCTGTCTTTCTTTTGCCTTGCGGCATATGCACACCTGGAACCTATCTGTACTTGGTGAGTTGGGTTTGGCCTCACGTCTTCCTTCTGCGATTTCCTGAACTTCGTTATCCTACTTTTTCCTCACTGTGATGTCAGATACCACCACCTACATGGTACAAAACAGGTGGAATATGTGACAGTTCTACTGAGGTTGGATGTTATTTGCTTGCTTCCCCTGTGAGAGGGAGGGATCAGAGTGAACTGGATATGTCACTGGGCTGCTATAGAAGCGCCCGCTGCTCTCCTGTCAGGAGCCTGCAGCAGTGTTTCCCAGTCCGCTCCATGGGGACCCACAGTCGGTCCACATTTTTGCTTCCTCCCTTATCTGGGCAGGGAGCTGGGAAGGAGCAAAATATGTGGACTGTCTGGCATGGAGCTGGGAGAGAGCAAAAATGTGGGCCAACTGTGGGTCGCTGAGGACTGGACTGGGAAGCACGTTTTTGCTTCCTCCCAGCTCCCTGCCACAGTCCACATTTTCGCTCCCTGAGCAAAACATGAACTATCTGTGGTTCTCTCAGGACTGAACTGGGAGACACTGCTGTAGTGGGAAATCCCTGTTGTCTATTATGAGTTAGTTCTTCATCTAAGTACCGTGGCACCAGAGCATGTCATAAGCCCTACTAGACTGGCTGGGAATATATTACTTGTTCACACACAGGTTTTGTTGCCTAGCAGATTAACTCCGTAGACTGAAAAGCCTGCTCTTAGTTCCAAATGCAGTAAAATGAGAGTTAATAGTATCTCATATTATGTTGCCCCACTGAACCTCTTATTTATGAAAATGAGCCCTAGCAGTTAGTAGTACAATTCCTGTATGCAGCTTCCTCACTGACGTTCATCGGGTGATTTTTGTGGGACACGCTGCTCCCTTGTGGCCTCCTGTTTAATCTGGCTCTGCTGGACACCAGTAGCTGAGAAACTACTTTTGTGTCCTGAAGTCCCCTTAGAATCCAAAGGGGAAAAAAGCACAAATGCGTCTTACACAAGATTAATTAATTCGCTTGGCAAGTGCTGTTGTTCCTCAAAGCAGAGGAACATCGACCGTCCAAACCATTTAGATGATTAGATATATTCTTAAAGGGATTAACATTAAGTGCCTTGCTGAAGGGTGCTGCAGGAGTGTCTGAGCTATGGAGGGCTGTGATACCACTAAGATAATGGTTAACTGGTGTTCTGAGGGTGGCATTGCGGCTTAGTGGGTAATGCAGGTGACTAACGCTGCCAGCTTTAGAGGTAGGAATTCTGCTTCTTCCGTTTGTGTGGAGTTTGTTATCCCAGTACTGCATGGGTTTTCACTGGGTGCTCCAGCTACCCCCAGCAGTCCATAGCCTAACCCCTCCCCGGCCCTGATCACAATAAGCAGTTAAAAGATGCATGGATTTTTATGAAAATGTCGTTCCTATGGAGAGAAAGGGGTGGTTTCAATGTGATAATGCCTTTGGCGTGTTTCCGTGTGTGTGTGGCAGTCATAGGCCTCGGACGTACTGCCTCGCCGACAGCGACGAGGAATCATCCAGTGCCGGCTCATCCGATGAAGAGGATCCCCCTGAAATTCCTGCCGACAAAAGCCTACTGCCTGGGGCAGAAGGGTGAGATACTCCGCGGTACGATTAGGGCACTTTTATGCTGCCATTAGGAACCAAGCCATACTGCGAACTGGCGTTTTTCCACTGCCACCAGGAACCGAACCATACCCAAGCCATACTGTGAACTGGTGCTTTTCCATTGTAATTTACATGAGCCATACCTGGCCCTGCTTACTAGCTGCCAAACGCATGACCAAATCAGTAATACAGTAACACAACATAGTAAATCCTGATGTACACTGCGTGAACAGTAAATAAGCATCTCTTCAGTTTTATGTCACTGTCAGTCTCCAAACCCGGCAACACCTTTACCAAGCTCACCCGGCTACAGTGGATAACCGAGATGATCTGGAACCGTTCTGCAGCTAGTCTCTTTTCTTGGTATGGCTCGAGTACGGGTCGGTTCCTGTATACCAGTGGAAAAGTGCCATTGCTCCTAGACGGCCAATTTATTTCCATTTGATTTTCTGCCGTTTTGAGAAATCTAAGGGATCAGCAGCCAATCAGGAACTTTTTTTTAAAAAAAAAAAAAAAAAAAGGTGTCATTGAACTCTGAGAGGCACAACACAGAACATTTGAAGATGGTATAGTTCCTGTATCATACCCTCACCATGCAGCATGTCGCCGTCTCTCTCAGGTATGTTGGAGGACACAGGCCAAGTAAAATCGTGCGTTTTGTGGACAAGATTGCCAAGTCCAAGTACTTTCAAAAAGCCACAGAAACCGAGTTCATCAAAAAGAAGATGGTGGAGGTGTCAAACACCCCATTGCTGCTAACCGTCGAGCTGCAGGAGCTCCAGGGAACACTGGCTGTCAACATTCCCCCACCCCCTACAGACAGAATTTGGTACGTTCCCCCAACATTCCCCCACCCCCTACAAACAAAATATGGTTCGTTCTGCTCTGATTTCTGTTTCAGCAAAGTCATCACAAAGCAGTATGTAGTTGTATGGTATGAGTGTACATATGGTAAAGTGTACAGCCCCCCAATCTTTTAAGAAAAACTACTGCAGTAGTAATTGAAAATGTAATGATAATTTAGAGCGATGAACTTAGAAGCTGGTACATAAAGCTGCATTCGGCTCTAGGTACGGCTTCAGGACTCCACCGCACTTGGTGCTGAAGGCCCGACCCAAGCTGGGAGAGCGGGAGGTCACACTGGCCCATGTGACGGACTGGATTGAAAAGAAGCTGGATCAGGAGTTTCAGGTGCGGTGGGATGGAGTGGGCAGTTCACGTCACGGGCCCTTTGGTTCAGATCAAGATCAAGAGATTTATTTGTCACATACAGTACAATATGCAGTGAAACGTATCTCTGTCGCCCTTATTTGGCTGTGCAAAAATAGAAGAAAAAAGGTAAGAAGTAAAGTAGGAGTAAAAAAGAGAAATTACAATATATATAAATATAAATACCATCTATGGAACCAAGTATATAATCTAAAATATACAATCCAAATATACAATCTAAAATATAGTGCAAATGTGCAAACATACATAGTGTACAGAAGGACCAGAGTTAGTCTGAATTGAGAAACCTTATGGCCTGGGGGAAAAAACTCTTCCTGAGTCTCTCAGTCCTGGACATCAGGCAACGGAACCGTCTGCCTGAGTTCAGCCTGCGGAACAGGCAGTTTGCGGGGTGTAAGGAGTCCTTGATTATCTTGGTGCCTCTGGACCTGCAGCGTTTATTGTAGGTGTCCAGCAGGGAGGGCAGAGGAGATCTGACACGACGCTCGGCCGCCCTGATCACTCTCTGCAGGGCTTTGCGGTCCTTTAGAGTACAGTTCCCAAACCATACTGTAATGTTCATGGTCAAGATGCTCTCCACAGCAGCTGAGTAGAAAGTTTTTAGGATCGCAGAAGTGACCCTAAATCTCCTCAGCTGCCTCAGGTGGTACAGCCGCTTCCTCGCTCTGGTGACCAGAGTGCTGACATGTGAGTGCCGAGTGAGGTCCTCAGTGAGCAGAACCCCAAGGTATTTGATGTTGTCAACCCTCTCCACTGGAACACTGTTGATCTGGAGGGGTGAGAAGGAGCGCTGCTTCTTCCTGCTGTAGTCCACTATCAGCTCTTTAGTTTTGCTGACATTCAGACTGAGGCAGTTGGACCTACATCATACCGACAGGTTCTTCACCTCCCTCAAGTGGGCTGACTCATCGTTGTTGGTGATGAGTCCAATTACCACTGTGTCGACCGCGAACTTCACAATGGTGTTGGAGGCAACACAGTCGTAGGTGTAGAGCGTGTTGAGCAGGGGGCTCAGAACACACCCTTGAGGAGCTCCAGTGCTGAGGGTGATGGTGTTTGACACACGGGGTCCCACTCTCACTGTTTGTGGTCTACCAGTGTGGAAATCTAACACCCACCTGCACAGCTGGGAGTTCAGACCCAGGTCCCTCAGTCCTGGGATATCAGCAGACCTCACCTTAAACGGGAACCGCTTGTCTACAGTGCTGTGCAAATGTCGATATAGAAATTAACAGTGATAAAAACCAACAAGAATTTTTTCTGTTCTCCAAAAGGTCACTGATACCTTGTTGGACAGCTAGATGGACACCACTTCAGTTCCCAAACCTCTCCTCAGGGCACCTCAGCCATTCCATGTATTTGTTACATTTCATCAGTAATGTAGTATTAATAATAATAATGATGATAACTTTATTAATTAAATAACTCAGGGAGGTATTGATTAGCCATATGAGGCGCGCTAGTGGTCCAGTCAAAAAATACATTGGACGTACATACAACCCTATTGGACGGTTGCTACAAATCCTGGGGTGACTTTAGGAGAGGTTCTGAAATTGTGAAGCCAACACACCACGATAGACATCATATCATAGTTTTATACATGCGTGAAGATAATTTAAACATTTTATCTCACTGCATATGACTTTTGCGCAGTACTATGTATTGTTGAACTGGAGGAGGTCTGTTCAATTTATGGGATAAAGGAAATTGGTAGTCCTGGTATTTATGAACTTCAGAGTGGCAGAATGTCATGTTTCTTGCTGTGTACATGTACTTATAGCTGTTTACCTCATTTTTCTGCATTGTACCACCAGAAAATATTTGTTATGCCAAATATGGATGATGTGTGGCTTCCCATCATGCACTCTGCCATGGACACCCGTTCCAACGTTAACTTGATCGACGGGACCGCAGCCGACTCGAGGGAGACAGATGCCAAGGAGGCAGAGGCGTGTGTGGACTAGCTGTCACCAGCAGTGTTAGGTAACAGGGAGGTTGTTTCCTGGGAGGTGTAAAGAAGAGCACCATCCCCCCCCCCCCCTTCCAACCGTGTATGAAAACAATAGCTTGCTGCCTTGTTAGCTTCTCAATATGACAGACATGTTATTGATGCTAATGAAGGAGAAACACAATCAAACTGCAGATCAAGAAGAGAAAAAAATATATATGGCCAACTAGCAATCTTAATGCATTCACCTGTCACCTTACGTCCTTTATGAGCCTATGAAGGTCACTGTGCACTGTCCCTCAAATGGACCTTACATTTCGGGAAGTGAGCAAATAGGAGAGGAAAGTTTGATTGTAGAGTATAAGTGTACGTCAGGGACCTTAAGTGAGACAGGACAGAGGCGTCAAGCTGCTCAGAATGTCACAAAGTATCACCTCACGTAGGCAGCTGGAGAGTCTCCTCAATGTGTTCTGAAATTGTCGTATCTTTTATTAATGCCACACACTATAGTTGAGAGTGGTTATCTGTGCCATAAAATAGGATCTCCTGTTTATTATTGTGTCTGAATGTTTGCATAAGCTTTAGTGACAGGTTCCTCCGATCCCTGTCCTGGAGGGCCAGTCCGCGAGACAGTTTGCAGATTTCCCTGCTCAAACACGCCTACTAAACCTGGTATTCGGCTGGTGAGCTGAAAAAGGTATGTTTGAGCAGGGAAACCTGCAAACTGTGTCGCGGACTGGCCCTCCAGTACCGGAACTGGGAAACCCTGCTTTAGTGTTATGCTTAAACATGCAGGAGAGGTGGTCACTATATTTAGACCGAAATCTGTCTGTCTCCGCAGCACTGACTGAGCCACTCCAATGCAGAAATCACATCGATGCCACTGTATCCATCAAAATAGCCAATCAGAAGCCTGTCCACTCAACTGCTTCATTTGCACTGAAGCAAGCAGCCTTACTGCACGTGTCTGTGTTCAAACATACCAATGCCGTGTGATTTTAGCACACTAAATGAATGTACAGAGAAAAAGCAATTTAAAGAATCACAAATATGTACGTCTAAAATCTGTTTGACCTGTGAGCTTTTTGTTTCTTGTAAAATAATCCTGATGTTAATTTATTTTTATGAAGCCATTTCTTAAATAGCAAAGGCTAGAGTGCAGATTATGCAAATCATTGATGTGGGAGAACTGAGAATTGCAAGACCGACAGATATATAATGTCTTAAATCGTTTACATTAGTGTGACATACAAAGATTGTATATTGGCAATACTCTGGTCAAAACTGTGGGTTAATTTCCCATATTACAGTTCTGTCTAGAATACAGCGTTGCCATGGCATTTTCATATGGCTGCATTCTTTATTGATTTAATGTAATAAAAGATTCTACTTTAAAATGGCTAAATACCACTGTGTGTAAACCTTCAAAACGAAGCATTATTGGGCTAGCATTTTCCCATTTATCGTTAAAAGATCCTCCTCTATCTTAATATTTGAATGTAGACAATGCTACACTGCATCACTGGGCTTACATTTTTGCTGCACCTCAAAGCCCAGTACAGGTGTCTCATCTCCTTCCTCAGAGTAATAGGTATAATTTTGTACCTTGAACTGCAGAACTATAATAAGCAATTCTATTGGGCATAATATTTTTCATGTTAATTACATCAACAAGTGTAACCCCTCCCCTTTCTTTTTTATACAATAAGGCACAACTGTCTTTCTCCCTCTAGAACAATGTTTCCCAATCCGGTCCTCGGGGACCCACAGACAGTCCACGTTTTTGCTCCCTCCCACCTCCGGGCAGAGAGCTGGGAAGGAGCAAAAAATGTGGACTGTCTGGCATGGAGCTGGGAGAGAGCGAAAGCGGAGGACTGGACTGGGAGGCACTGCTTTAGAATTTCTGAATGAGCCATATTAAAGTGTATAAATTAAATGATTTCAAAGCAGTAGTCCACCTAATGACTTTGTGTGTGACTTGGTTTATGGTTTGGTACAACTCACAAATACACCCGGACGGAAGAACGTGATGGGTTTCAGAAGCACCACACTGGGCAACTATATTCACATTCACTGGTGCTCATCTCAATGCTGGGAAACAATCAGCCTGGGGGGGTCACACTCATGGTTCATGACTTGTAGCTTACTTTAAGTACCAGTTTAAGGCACATTCCTATTGGACAATGATGACATCTCGTTTAAGTTAACCCAGCTAAGAAATCCTGCCTCATGGAACATCCAGTTGCAGAAAAATCTGGTTCCTTCGGGCACACAACTCAAATGGCGATTCCCTTCCGTTATAAAAACACATGCTGAATTTCAAAAAACCTGCTTGTCAAAAAATCTGTGAACTTTAAATGTTAAGATTCAGGAATATCACGGCATGGAGTTACCGTCGTAAAACGTTCCCCCACTATGTTGCATCCATAGACTGTTTCAATGACAGTCGAATCAAGCTTACCATTATTATGAGACTGAATAACGAATTAGCTACAATCTACCCAGATGACGACAGATGTCGCTGCAGAGCAATCTAGGAAACCCAGTCCCACACGGGCTTTGTAGTTCAAATGCGGTACCCAGAGGGACTCTACTCCAAAAAGAGCGCCACAAACCCCCAAGTTAGTACACAAAGTACAGTTTCAAAAAAAAAATCAATCGCTGTGGCTTGCTTTAAAAGAGCAGCTTGGGAAATTATACCAAGAAGCCCCAGTTATAACAAGCCGGTTTTGTTTTCGCACGACAGCTTGCCTATAGAGTCACAGTGAAGACTCCACAGGTTTAAAGGAAGTGCTTGGCTTAACAGAAGAAACAGTCGAGTGTAGTATTGAATTAATTTATTTTCAGATCGCTGAGATCATAAAAATCCGAAGCCACGATGGGAAAGTGGTATCGGGGGCGCCGCATCACCGTGATCTACCGCTCCTCCGCCGGAATCTTTAACAGACAAAACGGAAAGGAAATCAGGCTTGAAAACAAAAAGCAGATTTCACACCTTTTTAAGCCGTTCAGGAATCACTTTATTATTCTATTCCAAAGTTTAGCGCGATTATATCGTCTATAAATGTTTGTGAATAATTAGTGTAATACATACGGGATACGGATTTAACTAAAGGAATGTTACCTTTGAGCCCAGATTCACTGGACTTGCGACCACGTGGCGTGGTCCACCGACATGCCGCAACATGGAGAAACTTCCTGCAGTTAAAAATAATGAAAAACACGAAAAAAATTCGTTTGCAGTTTTATGATGTAATAATAATAAAAGTCTTACCCAATATTTGTTAGGAATCATTTTCGCTAGGTGCCAAACTTAATTTCACCCGGCCTACCAAGACAGCAGGCAGCACGGCGTATTGTACGACCTGCGCTTCCATTCATAGTATTTTAATAACCTAACGGGACGAAATTAGATACAATGTTATTTGAATCAACGCCACAGCACACTACCCTATACCCAACCTACCCCCGAGGGCTAATGACGCGCACGCTGACTCCGAACGCTATTTAAGCTTTCTAATGGCCTCGCGTCACTGTCTGCGTCACATGGCACCGATAACTTCCGGGAATCTGGCGACATTATCCGGTAAATTCTTTTTATGCGCGTTTTGTTGTTCAAATGTAAAAAAAAAAAACGGTAATTATATATGGTATATCAGCGTTTTGACCGATTTTATTAAAGCCAATTTAATTACATTTCAACAACCTTATATTTGGCGCTTTGCAATCTTGGACTAATATTACTGTTTAAAGGCATCGAAGATACTGTAAGCAAAGGAATCCATTTCGAACCAACCGTATATAATTATAAAATGAAATATTTAAATATAAGTAACAGTACCCAGTGTAAAAGCAGTTTGTGACACGGTTGCATTAAATTTCTTATGAATTGCATTTTGGTCCAGTATAAACACTCTTGTTTTTAATAATAAACATGACATATATTTATTTTACTGGATCGATGGATGGATGGTTTAAGCTTCAAATTAAACAAAGCTACAAATATCTCGCTTTACTCGCAACATATACTTTTCTGTTTCTAGTAATATTCTAATTTTAAAAAATCAACCAGTAAATGTACCTTTTTACATGAAATATATGTGCTGGCCACTCCATTATACACAGAATACCAGCTGACTACTTCTTCCCTAAATAGTTCTTGCATAGTTTGAAGCCATATTTGGGTCATTATCCTGTTGTAGGACAAAATTGGCTCCAATGTAGTACCATCCACAGGGTATGCCATGACATAATGGAGTGACAGCATTCCTTCCTTTTTCAAGATCCCTTTTAGCCTGTACAAATGTCCTACTTTTTCACCAATGCAGCCCCAGACCATCACATTGCCTCCCCCATGCTTGACAGAGGTCTTTTCATTTGATCTGCGTCTCACAAACATTCTTATTTGTGATCCGAACACCTCAAACTTAGATTCGTCTATCCATAGCACTTTTTTCCAATCTTCCCCTGTCCAGTGTCTGTGTTCATTTGTCCATCTAAGTCTTTTTTTTTATTTTTACCTGTTTTTTGCAATTCTGCCTAGAATTCACTGTTGACATTGAGACTAGTACTATTTAATGAAGCTGCCAGTTGAAGACCCATGAGGTGTCTGTTTCTCAAACTACACACTCTAATATATTTACCCTCTCGCTCAGTTGTGCACCAGGGCCTCCCTCTCCTCTTTCTATTGTGGTTAGAGCTGGTTTGCGCTGCTCTGTGAAGGGAGTAGTACTCAGCATTGTATGAGATCTTCAGTTTCCTACCAATTTCTTGCATGGAATAGCCTTCATTTCTCAGAACAAGAATAGACTGACGAGTTTCAGAAGTTCTTTGTTTCTGACCATTTTGAGCTTTTAATCGAATTCACAATTGCTGATGCTCCAGATACCCAACTAGTCCAAAGAAGACCGGTTTTATTGCTTCTTTAATCAGCACAACAATTTTCATTTGTGCTAACATAATTGCAAAAGGATTTTCTAATGATCCATTAACCTTTTAAAATGATCAACTTGCATTAGCAAACACAACATTCCACTGGAACACAGGACTAATTGTTGCTGATAACACTGGTCAACAAAAAAAAAACTTTTTGTTTGCTACTGAGAAGTTGAGAAGTATTTCTAGTTCAGTTTTTGACACTGATTTCAGATCCGTAATTAAAATTCAGCTATATCGCGTCTGGTTTCTGAGCTACACGTTGCTGACGTTTAAGATAATTTGCTGTTCGACACAATTTTTTTATTATGAACTATG
>JAODJU010000045.1:3028717-3095445 GCA_026776725.1 Gnathonemus echidnorhynchus | reverse complement strand
CAAAAATGTTATAAACACAAACAGACCCATAACTTAAAAATGGGACGTGATACACAAAAACGGTTTTCAGATTTAGATCTTAGCATGTGGACTTTGATAAGATACAGCTGACAGAATTCCAGTAGCAAAATGACTGTTGACCAGTGTAATGGACCTCTGTACACCTATGTAGATATTCCATTAAAAAACAGCTGCTTCCAGCTATGATAGACATTTACAGCATTAACAATATCTGCACAGTATTTTAGATCAATCTGATGTTATTTTAATGGACAAACAATTTTTTTTCAAAAGCAAGGAAATTTCTAAATGACCCCAAACTTTTGAACGGTAGTAGTATATTATGAATTTTAATGACCTAATCAGGGTCCATCATGAATTCCTCAAAATATGTTATTGAGAACTTAGTTGCTGAAATGTATACAATATTCGAAAATAGTATATAATTCCATAAATGTAATGCATTTAAAGCAAATATTTCCCCGTAGTTTTTTTCTTGTTAGGTATATCACACCACCCCCCGTAAAGCGTGTTTGCTGTGAATACACAAGTTTCAATTCTCCAGATTTCCCTGTCAGGTGACTTTGGTCGCAGATTTTATACGGACATGCATTATATATATATATTTTTTTTTTTTTGGGGGGGGGGGGTTGCGTGACTTAAGTATTGCGTTTTGTTAATTGAATTGGCCAACTGGCAGTATTATTACCTTTTTTTGCTTTTCTCTTTAATCACTACCAACAACGCAAATGATAATATAAAAGGAGACGCTGAGTACCAGCTAATTGTATAGTTCCAGATCGGTTATGGTTGCATTCGTCCTGTCAGACACAGTCATGACTTAAAATTGTCAAAAGACGGAGCCAGAGATCAGGTAACACCAGTAGGCGTGCCATTATATCGGCAGCATTGCAAAGCTGACTGTACAAAAGCAGGTGTAATTTTATTAATAATCAACCCGAGTTTTCACTCACAGGTTAGATCAAAAAAAGTGGGAAATTAGGTTGCTAAGTTTTTATTGTTTTCTGACACTGAATATAAGAATCTACACGCTAAAATACGACAATAGATCAAAACAGTCTAACTCGTAGAGATTTGATAAAATAAATCTTGTTAGGTTTGTTCAAAGTGAGATCCCGTAGTTCAGTGTCAGCTCGAAGTGTTTGCGGACGTGTAAATGGAGGTATTGTACTCTGAAGTTAGTATTTTCACTTTCGCTTTAGGAATGGGCAACAACAGTGTTAAAACATGCAACAAAGTAAACTTTTGCAGGTGCGTTTTGCTAGAAATTTCGCATCATGCTAGCCATGGTTTCTAGGACATAACATCATTGCAATTGGCAAAGCAGCATTACACTATCATGACATGGAGAGGCCGTCTAACGACAGATGATTTGTACCAGTACATCGCTCTTTCCAGAGTTGTTATTTGGGGTTTAATGGAGCTATAGAGTTTTTGCGTGGATTTTAATGGTGTGATTAAATTTGATCGCCACTTTAAATAGTGTGTGTTTGGACAGTACTCATGACTTCCCGGAAGAATCAAAGACGTACAGCCCTATACAGTCTCCCACGATTTGCCCTTCCTATTGCCGTGACTCTGCCTGTGTTGGCGCTTGCCGCCTGCGTGTATATAAGGTGTCAGTCTCAGAGGACAGCGCCACTGGACGAGCGATCGTCTCGGCAGCTCGGTGCAAACGTCACACGCCATACATGGAACAATGCAGAACCTTCTATGCTCAGAATTGTGCAAAGCAGGTTGGGCACGCGGGATATCCCCGTGGCCAGTCACGAGGCACCCCCCATGCCCGGTACATGTGCCGTAAGCCCGGAGAACCGCTTCGATTGTGCGCGGGACCGTGCTTTGGGCCGGGAGGAGTGCGAGCAACGGGGCTGTTGCTATGTCCCCGTATTGCAGACTCTCCCCAGTGGACCCCCATGGTGTTTCTATCCCCCATCCTACCCTGGTTACAGGATGGGGCCTTTTTCCCCTACCGCCCGGGGCAGGACTGCTACTTTAACCCGTTCCACACCCTCCTACTTGCCCCGGGATATCGCTATGCTCCGTCTTGATGTCATGGAGGAGACTGAGAGCCGGCTCCATCTGACTGTGGGTGTTCCTTTGGTTATTCGTATTTGTTAACTTCGTTTGCTAACAGAAATGTAATTTAAAGCCTGAATTACTTTAATGGAAAAAGGGATAGAGCGAAACTGTGTCAGTGTGTATCTGTTGCTTGACCCTATTACCCACAGCTGAAGGACCCTGCATCTCCACGTTACGAAGTTCCGCTGTCATACATTCAGTCTCCGAGGAGCTCAGGGAGCAGGGACCAGCTGTACCTCACGGAGTTCCTCACGAACCCCTTTGGCTTCATAGTCCGGCGCAAGTCCAACGGCCGTGTACTGTAAGTCCAGTCTGCACTCGTCACTGTAATCGTGTTGACGTTGCCGGTGTCAAACCCAGGGGCAATACTGGACTTCAAGACTAATTCAGATTTTGCGAGGATTATTCTGCCGAGGCCTGGCTCAAGCGGGCGACCTTCCGATCTCAGACACTGAGGCTTAACCCCCCCCCCCCCATAAACTGCAGATCAGTGTATTCTTACGGATGTACTCTTCTGCTGAACTAATGGATCCTTTCCTGTGGGTGTCTGTCTTTGGTCGGTGGGGGTGCGGACATGTGCACACGCTGGTCCCAGGCTGAACACTACAGTGGCCCCACTCCTGTTTGCTGACCAGTACCTGCAGATCTCCACCTCCCTGGCGTCACCCCTGGTGTCTGGGCTGGGGGAGCACTACACCCCTCTTACTCTGGACCTCAACTGGACCTCTGTCTCTTTGTGGAACAGCGACATGGCCCCCCATGTGAGACCCTCGCCTTCATCCTTGTCATAATCATCACTGTCACGGTCCAACAGAGAAGCTGAATAGACCAATCACGTCATCTTTAACTACCCCCGCTGACTTCTTATTGGCTTTTGCAGAGTGATGTCAACCTGTATGGGTCCCACCCCTTCTATCTGGTGCAGGAGGGAGATGGACGGGCCCATGGTGTCTTTCTGCTGAACAGCAATGCAATAGGTCTGCTTAGTGATGGGACTTGTTACTCATCATCATCTTCATCATCATTATTATTATTATTATTATTGCTAGAAATGCTGTTTTTGTTTCGTGTATTTGACCATAATCCTGCGACTTAATAATACATCTAAACTGTTAATGATGCAAACATCTTCTGTGTGTGTGTCCGTCACTTCTGAACAGAGGTGCTGTTGCAGCCTACCCCTGCTCTTACGTGGGTGTCAGTTGGTGGTGTCCTGGACTTCTATGTCTTTCTTGGCCCAGATCCACAGGATGTGGTCCGCCAGTACCATGAGGTCATTGGTAAGGCCCCGGACTTCCTCTTCACGAGTTTCGGACCCCCCCCTTGGCCCGAGCCATTCTCTTTGATTTTACCATCTGTTTTTTGTCTTTTACCGCACTGTGTCCCATAATGGCTCTTGATGTTTCAATTCCTGTGTCTCCCCAGGGTATCCCATGATGCCACCGTACTGGTCACTGGGCTTCCACCTCTGTCGCTGGGGATACACCTCCACCAATGCGACGCGAGCTGTGGTCCAGCGCATGCACGATGCCCATTTCCCCCTGGTAGAGAAGCGAGTCCCCTCCACTGGTTGACGTAACACGGCTCATCGTTTACGTACCCTAGTCACAAGCTGTTTTTCTGCTTTTAAGGATGTGCAGTGGAATGATCTCGATTACGCTGACAAGCAGAGGGTGTTCACCTTTGACCCCGAGCGCTTTGGAGACCTCCCTGCCATGGTGAATGAGTTCCACCGAAAGGGCCTGAAGTATGTCCTCATACTGGTGGGTATGTCTGTATGTCAGGCCACACGATATATGTGCTTCAATTCATCAACACAATAAAATGATATGGCTACATTTCAGGACCCTGGTATCAGCAGTAGTACCCCTGGTTCTTACCCCCCCTTTGACGACGGCCTCCGGAGGCGTGTTTTCATAATGAACTCCACCGGACAGCCACTCATAGGGAAGGTACTTATAAACGCCTCTTCTCATTGGTGATTAGACAATGACCGTAGCATAGGCCAAGATCTTACTTAGAAATATCTGACTGGATTGCTGACCTTAAATGAGAAGTTCTCAGTACTTTAGCTGCCTGTGTTTTCTTATAGGGATGTAACAATACCATTTGCCCACGGTTCGGTATGCATCGCAGTTCGGTACATTATCGAGCCTTTTGGTGTGCCGTATATCTGCCGTAGAATGACATTTAAATTCTAGCCCTGGAAAATAAGAACACTCCAGGTTTTAGATGTATTTTTTGGTGAAAAAACACCATCTTGTGTTTGCAGCAGTATGTACAGGAAAATGACCGGCATATTACCGCGGTATTGTGCAGAACGGTTCGATAATATACTATGTACCGTGACACCCCCATCAGGTAAGTAAACATTTTGCTACCAAGCTAAATATACAGTTATTTGGAAAAATAAAGAGTTCGTTTTGTAACTAAAAGGGTGATGTATTTTAAATATAAGGATACAGAAACTTTACTGTTGCCATGGCTCCAAAACCGCGATATATACCGAACCGGGTATCGTTACACCCCTATTTCTTACTTGTGTAGATGTTGTCTCAGATGGTTTATAACTGGAATTCACGTGTCAGAACCTGACCGGTGTGTGGCTGCCCAGGTGTGGCCTGGTCCTACAGCTTTCCCCGACTTCACGAACCCCGAGACGAGTCGCTGGTGGGAGGATAGCATCCGTGATTTCCACGACCGCGTGCCCTTCGACGGCCTCTGGATAGTATGTGTCTCCATTTATTCCCCGTCGTAATCCGATGTTTCACACCTGTGAGTGGAACCGGACTTCCGTGCAGGCTCTTGGGAGTTTTACTTACACAAATGTTCTGAGGGCAGAAGGAAGAATGATTGATTCCGAGAGATGACAAATCAGATTGTAGAGGAGGTGCGTCCAAGCAATCAGAGGAGGTGGGACCAAGACATCTGATTGATTGGTCCTGCCTCATCTAGTTACTTGAATCAATCTCTTCTACAATCTCATTGGTTATCTCTCTGAACTAGTCATTTTTCCTTCTGCCCTCAGAACATTTTTGTGTAAGTAAAACTCCCACAAGCTCAGTGTGTCTGGATGGGCATAGGTACAGGATGGCGTAAACTGGGTGCTCTGTACTTCTTATGTATCTTTGCATCCAGGACATGAACGAGCCGTCCAGTTTTGTCCGTGGTTCTGTGGACGGATGTCCTGACACTGACCTTGAGAACCCTCCCTTTGTCCCTGGTGAGCTCTGTGGTCCTACTTATGTCGCCTGACACTCTAATTAGGCAGCATGGACTCCTCTTGAGGGAATTGACTATATAGTGGGTGGGGGGGGGGGTGGTTGACAAAGCAAGATTTCTCAGTTAGCTGGGTTAGCTTAAGCTAGAAGTCATTACCGTCCCATAGGAATGCTCTACCTAAGCTCTTATCGGATGATCATGATTGTCCAGTAGGAATGCTCCTTATGTAAACTCTTATTGGACGATCGTGACTTCAAGCTTAAGTTAATCCAACTAAGTATAAAGTCTTGCTTTTCGGAACACCCCCCAGGTGTACAGAATGACACCAGTAGTACTTCTAACTTTTTCTGTCACGCCGTATGCAAAAAAGGGTTCAGTAACATGGTCACCTGTGAGCACTGCTGCAGAAGCAGGTGAATGACTCTTCATGAAGGCACTCTGTGTTTTTAGGAGTCTTTGGCGGGCATCTGAATTCCAAAACCCTGTGCATGTCTGCCCAGCAGAATGTTTCTTCTCACTACAATCTGCACAACCTCTATGGGCTGACGGAAGCCATCGCCACCTACAGGTCATTCTTGGCATTGTGGGGTTACTGTGAAGCACTTTTGGTGGGATCTGTTTTTTTAAGCTTGACTCAATTTGTGATTATTTCCTGACTAACAGCTGTTTGATAAAAGAATACTAAATAAATGTATGTATTTACTGATTCTCTTAGGAATATTTTATCTGAATGAAAAGAATATTCTCATGTGAATGAATATACATACCAACTAAATTATAAATATGCATGTGCAAAATTACTGTTGTACCCACTGGGAGCACTATGTTTTACACCGATTATTAAAAATGCAAAATTACTGGCACTGAAAAGTTTAAAAGGTACTGCTAGGAACGTGAGATTCCATGGTCTCAAAAGCAGCTGACACGTGAGTGAGGTCGGCTGCCGGGACAAAGATCCATGGTGTGTCCAAACCAAATCATTTAATATAAGATATGGTATGCACTTACACAAAAGCTATTTATCACTAATATTTATATGACATTATGTGATCTGACGCTTTTTCAGTGCTGTTTACGCTGTATGTTTTTGGCTTTTACACGTCGCCTGTAAGCTCCTGAGGTCTTTCAGCAAGCTCCAGAAATATTACCGTTTAATTGTTCACGGCTTAGTCGCAAAAACCGAAACCGCGAATGTCACGTTGGCCAATGGGCGACTGTGTCTGTATCGCGTTTTTTCTGGTGGTCAGAGCTGTATCCCTCTCCTTCCTGCGCAGTGCCCTCGTGAAGGTTCGAAGGTCACGGCCCTTTGTTCTGTCACGCTCCTCCTTCCCGGGCCTGGGTCGCTTTTCGGGGCACTGGACGGGCGACGTGCGAAGCGACTGGGACCAGCTGCGCTACTCCATTCCTGGTGAGGGGGGAGGAGAGGCCCGCGATTTCCGCCATCTGTGCGGGTGTCACTGCCTGCGCGAGGCTGCAGGGCTTCCCGCGCGACACCATGGCGACTGCCGGACACTGTGCCCACTTTGCCGCGGCTGTTTTGATGAATTTGGATATCAGCTGTCTGCTCGCCATCAATAGAAACAAGTATAAAAATGCAGTGATGTTTCTGCTTTTGAAGTAACGGCGCTCCACTCACCGTGTAAAACCCTTTGTCCTCCTCAGCCGTGTTGCTGTTCAGCCTGTACGGTGTGCCGCTGACGGGGGCTGATGTCTGTGGCTTCGAGGGCGACACAGCCGAAGAGCTGTGCATCCGCTGGACTCAGCTGGGCGCCTTTTACCCCTTCATGAGGAACCACAACGACAGGCCCAATACCGTGAGATGATTTACTGCCACCAGCGTGTCTGCTTGTGCGAGTGTGGGAAGGCTTCCGTCAAGCTAACACGTGTGTCGTAAAGTTACACACTGACCAGATTGGTTTGATCTAGTTTAATCTGGTTTAATGCAAGCAAGAGCCTTGTAAGACCTGGTTTGGTGCATCTTAGGTGGTCAAGTGTTTGTAAAGCTTTGTAAAATGTGATTGCTCCCCCCCCCCCCCCAATATTCAGTGTCCCAGTACGAGGTCTGTGTATTTGGTCCCTTGTTACGTATCGATGCAGACAGGATTAACCAATGAAAAGTGTGAAAATGACAGGGCACATGCGAGCTATTCGGGTACAAGGCAGTTAACAGTCAGTTACATTAAACCAGCAACACTTTACAAACCTGGTCTGCAAGGGACAGCGTGGTTTTTTTCTTAAAACTCAAGAGCAGGAGCAGCGGACAGGTGGAATTAGGGATTAATGTGGCAGATGATCATATGGACACCTGTCATCGGACTCCCTCCATATGGGAGGATGATTAGCCATACGCCCCCCCCATCAGAGTAATGTTTGTGTGAGTTTGCATGGATTTTTACACATTTCCCCTAGAGATTTGTGTGTGTTTGTATGTGTGTGTGCGTGTGTGTACTTGGATGGTAGCTACGCTAACTATGCTAATGCCCCCCTCCAGCCCCAGGAGCCATTCGTGTTCAGCCTGCCCGCACAGGCGGCCATGCGATCGGCCATCGGGCTGCGGTACTCTCTGCTGCCCCTGCTGTACACTCTGTTCCACCACGCCCACATCTCCGGCAGCACTGTGGCTCGGCCTCTCTTCCTTGAGTACGCCGATCGAACCGCGGACCGATCCTGGACGGCACCTCCCCTTTCTTACTGAAGCATGCAGCATCATATCATATTGCTGAACGTTTAATCTGCCCAGCAGGGGGCATAGTTTCATAGTTATCTATTCAAGTCATGTATAAGATCTTTGAACCTTAACTAATGGTGCTTTTCCACTGGCATACAGGAACCAGCAGTTCCAGCTCGCTTCGGTTCTCCACCGTAGAAGGGTCAGCGTGGTAAAGGCGTTGCTGAGTCTGGAGAACAACTTCAAACCAAAAAAAAGACATATTTACTGTTCACACGATGCACATCATGATTTATTATGTGCTAATTTCTGTAATGTGTTCATTTCCGCTCACATGTCTGTGAGAATCGCCATATTGTTCGTATTGTGACGCTAGCGGAATTGACGTTCTCTTGTGTAAACTTGCATTACGAATCCATTCAATTCCTTTTTAAGTAGGAAGTTGGAAATTCCAAGTTGTTTGGAAGTTCCACGTTTTCGGGAATGCATCAATACATCGCGATGTGCGATACTACTAATATACTCTATGTCCACTTATTCCTTCAGATAATCCACATGCAGAACACCCGTATCTCCGAGCATTTTGACCAATCAGATGTTGGTGACGCAACCCCCTCAGTTTGGTCACGCTTTGGACCCCGCTAGTAAGCAGGGCCGTGTCAGCGCCGTTACAGCTCGAGTACGGCTCAGTTCTTGGTGGCAATGGAAAAGCGCCATAAGGTTCAGAATTTAGTATAATTTCTTGGTAGTTTGCTCCTTAATGTAAAAATCACAATGTTTAATTATATTACCATATTATACAGTAATAGTATCTGCTTCCTACCTGTGTCCACTGATGCATTTCTCGCCTCTGGCCAGGTTCCCCTGGGATCCTAACTGCCACACAATCGACAGGCAGTTCCTGTGGGGGAATTCCCTTTTGGTCAGTCCTGTTCTGGACCAGGGTGTGACCGATCTTGCCGCTTATCTCCCCCCGGGCACTTGGTACAGCCTGCATGATGTAAGCAATGCTTGAAGCCCCAGAGTGTGTGCCGTTGAGTAGGGGAAGGGGGCGCTGTGATGTCTACCTTCCCTTTCGCGCTGCAGGGACAGCCCTACTACAGTAAGGGTCAATACCTGCTACTGCCCGCCCCCCTGGACACCATCAACGTCCATGTGAGAGGTGGCCACATCATTCCCCAGCAGGTCAGCTTCAGGATGTTGTATTTAATACTCTTATTTCTCTGTTTTTTTTTGTATTTTTAAGTCTATGTGGAGGGTCATGATTATAAATTAACCTTGCAGTTTGAGAACACCAAATGACTTAACTTACTCCTCTTGTTGAATATACATGATAATCATGGTTTCCCCCGGATACATTAATGAATCATTAGTGATAAAATCCTTGTTCTTAGCATGCTGGGTATCTTTCACCTGTCCAATCGTGTGCTCCTCAGGAGCCAGCTCTGACAACTGCAGCCTCCCGCAGTAAACCTTTTCTCCTGACGGTGGCGCTGTCTGCTGCGGGCTGGGCTTGGGGCGAGCTTTTCTGGGACGACGGGGAGAGTATGGATACCTATGAGAATGGGGAGTACTCCTTTATCGTGTTCATCGCCGGACAGGTTGGTTGTAGTTGACGTGGCGCAAGCTAATCACAAGACGCTAATCACAAGACGCTAATCACAAGACGCTAATCACATGACTGGCTTGTGCAACAAACTTATTGCTCCTCCCTCCAACCCACCCACAGAATCAGCTGGTGTGTGAGCCCCTCAGAGTGAACAAGAACTTGGGCAAACTGCAGCTGGGAGTTGTCCGTGTTTTCGGGGTGTCTGCTTCACCCAGGGAGGTGCAACTGAATGGAGACCCTCTGCATTACTTCTCATACAACTCTGATACTCAGGTATGGACATGAGTGATTTTCAACTATACTTTAAATTCTTTCAAGCAGCATAATGCTTCTCTTACAATGTATTCTTTTCACAAAGTCTTGTAGCGGGAGGTGGAACTCTCACAAATACACTATATTGCCAAAAGTATTGGGGCACCTGCCTTTACACAGACATGAACTTTAATGACATCCCATTCTTAATACATATTTAATATTGATTTGTCCACCCTTTGCAGCTATAACAGCTTCAACTCTTCTGGGAAGGCTGTCCACAAGGTTTAGAAGTGTGTTTATGGGAATTTTTGACCATTCTTCCAGGAGAGCATTTGTGAGGTCAGGCACTGATGTTGGATGAGAAGGCCTGGCTCACAGTCTCTGCTCTAATTCATCCCAAAGGTGTTCTGTCGGGTTGAGGTCAGGGCTCTGTGCAGGCCAGTCAAGTTCCTCCACACCAGACTCGCTCATCCATGTCCTTATGGACCTTGCTTTGTGCACTGGTGCGCAGTCATGTTGGAACAGGAAGGGGCCGTCACCAAACTGTTCCCACAAAGCTGGGAGCATGAAATCGTCCAAAATGGCTTCGACTGCTGCAGCATTAAGAGTTCCTTCCACTGGAACTAAAGGCCCAAGCCCAACCCCTGAAAAACAACCCCACACCATAATCCCCCCTCCACCAAACTTTACACTTGGCACACTGCAGTCAGGCAAGTACTGTTCTTCTGGCTACTACCAAACCCAGACTCCTCAGCATGCGTTGTCCTCGCTCTGTGATTTTACGTAGCCTACCACTTCGTGGCTGAGTTGCAGTTGTTCCCAATTGCTTCCACTTTGTTATAATACCATTAACAGTTGACCATGGAAAATTTAGTAGCAAGGAAATTTCACAAATGGACTTATTGCACAGGTGGCATCCTATCATGGTACCACGCTTGACTTCACTGAGCTCCTGAGAGCGACCCATTCTTTCACAAATGTTTGCAGAAGCAGTCTGCATGCCTAGGTGCTTGATTTTATACACCTGTGGCTATGGAAGTGATTGGAACAACTGAATTCAATGATTTGGAGGGATGTCCCAATACGTTTGACACTATAGTGTATGTCTATCGACTCAAATGAGGTACTTCAATGTACCTTCCAATAGAACTCAACAGTCAACACAAAGTAATAATGATCCTGTCTAATGTAATTCCCTCTTATGTATTATTAAGTATCACATTGTTATTTCATGATTTATAAGCTACACCAGTGTACTGTAGTGTAGTATTTGTACTTTGTATTCTGTAGCTTAATGTTATGTGATGTACTGAAGCGTGATGTTCTGTAATTTGAGATAACAAATGACTTTCAGTACCTTCTTGTCTGTGCAGATGCTCACTGTAGTCAAACTGGCAGTTCCCATGACTGAGACCTTCACGCTTCACTGGATTCTCTGACAATCCACTTGAATATAAAGCCTTTGTGTGTTTTTCACTGGATGCCAAAATTTTTGCTGTAAAATGATTAAAACCCAGGGATGTTGTCATCTGGCAGGGTTCAGCGTTCTGAGCGATGGTATTCTTTCCTTACACGTCTCTGAATGGCCTCATTTGGTCTTTCACACAACCCCCCCTGACTCCTGGGAGTGTTTGATTTACTGTCACAATCATTTCATAAAAATTATGTTTTTGGGAAAGGTCTGTTGCCTTGGAAAGATAATTTGCATAGAAGTTTTTCACGGCTAAGAATTGCTTTGTCTAGATGCTCTCTCTTTCTACCAACAACAAAATTCTGACTCATTTGTGGGTAAACTGTGGCCGGTGACTCATTTGATGCCTTCATTTTGCATGCTCATTTTCACTTCCTGTTCAGAAGTCAAAGGTGTCAGGGTGGGCCTCGTCTTCCAGCGCTGGCTGTCACTTTTGCAGCAGCTTCAGCTGCCCCGAGGTATGTGAAGCAGCCTTCTTTCGGGTGGTGACACAGGTCGCCCTCTGAGGCTTGTAAATCCACTCCAGGGTGGTCAGTCAAGTGTAAACACACAGAATTTATGCCGTTTCACATCTGGTCCCAATGACCGCATCTGCGTCAACGTTTGATACGATTTCTTTGCCCGACCCCTCATAGAGTGGCATTACGTTGAACATGATTGAGCTGCTCTTTGAATGAATCCGTAATTTACATGTTACAAGTTGAACATGATGGAGCTGGTACGGCAACTGTGCACGTCGTGTGGCCTCACACCTCTGAGTCTGTGGCTTTAATTCCCACACTCAGACGAGCGCGTGGAGCTTTTGCTTTCCCATTGCATGCATATTGGTTTCCGTTAAGTGCTCCAGTTTCCTCCCAAAAATGTATGTATGCGGTGAGGTGAAACCTGCTCTCAGAGTTCCCTTAGTGCCTGTGAGTGTGTCCCCTGAAATGGACTGATGTCCCTTCCGGTGTGTCCCGGCACCCAAGTTTACTGACACTGGCTTCAGGCTAACCTCAGTCCTGCATTGGATAAGCAATACGAGAAATAGGTAGATGAAGAGATGGATTAAAATTATGCAATCCAGAATAATATGCAGTAATTGGCACTCTCTCGTTCAGTCATCAACATGCAAATATTTCTAAATATCTCCTGTTGTTTTCTAAAAAAATAATGTTATTTTTATTTTTAATAATGGCTCATTTCAGCAATTCAATTCAATACAAAACCAAACACAGGGGATTTAGCAAAGATACTTTATTACAGTTGAACAAATAATTAAATCTTCTTGTGCAAATACACAGTCTTGTTTGCATCTGATTAACAGCACTAAAATTTACGATATGTGAGGACTGTCTGTAATCTGTAAAGTAATTTGAAGGGTGAGACCCAGTTAACATCTCAGTTATACATCAGAAATAGGACTGGAGGTCGAATATGTGAGACGTTGTGGGGAGAAGGTTTGGCAAAGGCTGCTGGTATGGCGGCTCTCTCCAAACGATTATTTTTTACTGACAGGGACAATATTCTCCCCTGTGTGAAAACACTCCTGTGAGATTTACAAACACTACACCCAGCTAAGGTGACCAGACAATCCATGTCATCACAGACTCTGTGAGCTACTTCATTATAACCAAAATGCTCCTGCGCTCGGCTGAATACTTCAGTTCTTCTTGTGCTTTGGTTTGTTTCCTTGTTTGAAAGACTCATCCAGCCGTGTCACATTAACATTAGTGATGCATGATTACGGGAGACTGACCAATCAGCACGCAGCAAGGAATTAGTGCTTAAGTGAAATTCAGGTCCTTTTAACTGAAATGATAGTTTACAAATCCTGTTCAAGCTGAAAGTGTCCTCCCTGACATGGGTCACCCTACACCCAAACTGATGATCATGTTTGTTGATGACTGCCAGTGACAAGGAAGAGTGTATCCCCATGGCGACAGGTGAGAGAGCCCTAGGAAGCCATGGCTAGTGTTCAGGTTCTGTGGGCTGTGATGGGGGTGGGGGGTACGGTGGCTCAGCAGGCATCACTCTGGGCTCCACATTCGGATTCCAAACCCAGTCTGGTGGCTGGAGTTTCTCCACAGTTCGAGGACATGCAGTCAGACTCAATGGCATCTTTGAAACTTCCCACAGTATGTGCGTGACTGTGCGCCCTGCGCTGTCCGAACATCCCATCCAGGGTGGACCCCAGCCCTGGGCTACCTGGGATAGGCTCCAGGCTGCCCTGTGAGTGCTTAGAATATGGATGGATGGGTTTTGATGCATTTATATAGCGCTGACTGCACAGCCTGCACGTCGCCATGACAACCGCTACATTTAAATATTCTCTCTCTCGTGGATTTGGGTGATGCCCCGGATAGTTGGGTTCCTCGCCATAAGCGGTCGCTTATTCGTGTGACACATTTGTCTGCTTATTTATTTGTTTAAATGAAGCCAGTGCACTTCCCCTTTGCTGCTATGAACAGGAGGACGATGTAGCTAAATAGCCACAGGCCCTGAGCGAAGATCTTTGGATAAAGATCGCCTGCTGCTTAGATAAACGGTAAGAGAATCTGGCTACAGCCTGAGCCGCAGCCCCGGCGTGGTGAACGCAGTGCGCACACGGCTGTACAGCGCCCCATCGGCAGGAAGTCACCCTAAGTCTGGCTCACCAATGACGTTCAGGCCCTCGGCCGCCAGTCAGGTCCCACTGCGGTTTTGTCATGCGGCGCTCTGCGATTGGCTGCTGGGGCCGGCGCCCGGAAGCCTTCCGGACGCTCGTGTGTGTGACTCGCGCCTCGCAGTCGATGCTGTCGCCCACGTTCGTCATGCCTGCACTGCAGGAAACCTCTGAAGCGGAGAGGGGAAGAACCAGGCCGTCCAGATAGCGGAGGATCGATTCAGGACAGAGCGCAAGAAAGACAACTGGACATAATGCGGAATGATCCTTAATTTGACGACATGTTTATAAAATAAAGCCAATCATCGAATGGGATTAATTCTTATATCTATGTGCAGTTCTTATACCAAACAAATTCTTAATGTTTCTATAGCTTATTAAGTATTTTTTATTTCTCTTCATTCATAAGACTATTGATGATTTACGGCTATAACAAGCTATTACCATAATCCATATTCATAATTAGGACATGCGCCTAACTTTCAGTCAATCACATGTAAAACAAAGATCAGCCAAGACACACGCAGCTTTTTTTGCACTCCTCGGCCCGCCTGCTAGTCTGTCTCCAATATTGCTCTCGTGTTCTTTCCGTGAGCAGGATTTAATAAAAGGCAGCGTCAGGAAATTGCAGTGCTCAAGAACACCGCGCCATTGTTTGTGCTGGGGCTCTGCAGACGGTAAATTAAAGTATTAAGCTGGGCCCTCTTGCCGTCCTCTTCCTCAGAACGTGACCCCCCGGCCGCTTATGGCCCAGCTACTGTGAACAAAACCCGTTTGATGAGGCGTGGCCCCAGTTCACGGCCTGTACCAGATATGGCTGCCTTTCCCCGTGACCAACAGTAATAGAACGGGATAAAATTATGCGTCTTAGCATAATATCAGGCTGTCAGTAAGAGTTCTAAGGGTGTTGTGATTGTTTTCCGAAAGTCATAAGCAATTTCTTCAGGACTGACAGCCTGTTAGCGGCTCCAGTGGCCCGTGATCATTACAGTCCTCCTTCGCACGACTATCAGGCACAAGTGTGCAGTGAGAGACTGAAACTGCTCTCCGCTCTGACCACCTGGCTCTACAACCAGGGGAAAGAACAAGGAGAAGCACAGATGGACACAATCATTAGCTGGCTGAGTTTACTTTTCACATTAGTTCCTGTAATTGACTAAGACTGTGAGTGTGGGCACTTTTCACATTAGTTCCTGTAATTGACTAAGACTGTGAGTTTGGACACTTTTCAGCAAGGCGAAGTTGGCTGGCAGCTCAGTTCCCAGGGGCCCTCGCTTGTTTGGCTCTTGAGAAAAAATACTTAATGCTTAACCCAGATTTCTCCACCGTGATACGGCGACCGAACAAACAGACAAGGCTGCCAGATAAAAATGTTGAGTAAGCAGTAAAAAAAATAAGAAAGCGGATAAATCGTCCTCCAGCGGAGATAAGGCAGGGCACCACTGGGCTGTTTGTTTGCTCGTTTTATTCGGGGACAGAGTGACTCGGGTCTCAGTGGTGAGTCCCTGAGGACTGGGAAAGGGCGAGCCTGGGAATAGGACTAACACGCACAAAACGATTGCGTTGGGTTGCATCAGGTAGTGCAGCACTACCCCTCCCCTCGCCACCCCCTGCAGCGCCCAGACAGATAAACAGCATTTATTAAATTCTCTAAAGGTGAACCAACCCCCACTTTGGTCAGTGCCTGATTCCTAATAAGGAAAAAGCGACAGTGTTCTGTGTTTGTGCGCCGGTATTGTCCTCTTCCACATCATCAGAGGCGGTTGTACGAGGGGATGCTTTTAGGATTTGCCTGGACCTTCTGTCCCACGGACGGTGGTGATCCCCTCATCCCTAAATGCAGAAAGAACTCCTTTGCAGAGTCTGCTATTTGTGTGATGGGATTGACTGTCACACAATCACTCTGCAAATGCCTCATTAGACTGGCATTTTTAACTGGAAAATAGAGAATGCTGCTTTAAAAGAGGGGAACAGGAGCTATTTTCACTATTATTACTCGAGCTGAGACCCCCATTTTTATGAGTTTGGCTGAGCCTTTTCATAACCGATCGACATGCTTAACCCTAAAGAACAGCGTATGTAAGACATCACACTTAATTTCTCCGCTGGAAAAAACATGCCTGGTTATTGTACAGTTACAACTTTGTTCTATTAAAACATATAAATTCATGCAGACATGAAAGGGAGAGAAGCCACTGTAGATTGTCAAAGGACATGCCCAGCTGGGGGGGAAATGTGTGTTTAATTTGAGTGATCTCAGCCGAAAGACGCGTTTTTAATGCCGCATGGGAGTAGCGGGCGATGAAAGGCAGCCTGGCGTCCAAACACACGCAGGCTGATGGGGAGAAATGAAACGAAACGCGAGGCTGTCAGTCTGGGTAGGAGAGCGACGCACCTGGAATGTCTCTCTGTGCAGAATCAGAGAGGTAATGAAATTGGTACTTTCAGCAAGCGACACTTGGGTTATGTTTGTGTGTCTGCCCACTACACACACACACACATACACACACAGGTTTGTGATTATATCTTTGTGGGGACTCTCCATTCATTTCTATGGGGAAAACCCTAATCCCAACATGATGACCTTAACCCCTACCCAGCCCTAACCTTACCCATAAGTAACCAAACAAAACATGAGACTTTTGGCATTTTTAGTTTTTTGATTGCATTCACAGGAGACCCCAGAAATGATCCCACAATGTCAAAATAGCAACAGGTTTTTAATTACATTGTGTGGGCCATTTGGTCCCCACAAAGTAATGTAAACCTAATACACACACACACACACTCACACATTTATACTCATATCTTTGTGGGGACCATCCATTCATTTCTATGGGCATAACCCTAATCCCAACATGACAACCTTAACCTTAACCTGAAGTAACCAAACAAAAATATAAGACTTTTGGCATTTATAGTTTTTTTTTAATTGCATTCAGTTTTATAATATATAAAATTCAGTTTTCCTTTGTGGGTACCAAAAAATGGTCCCCACAATGTCAAAATAATAGGTTTTTATTCATCCAGGTTATTTAGTCTTACCAGGTTTAAGTTTGGTCCCCACAATGTAATATACCTCCCTCACACACACACAGACACACTTCCTTGGGTCAGACTCCATAATGTGATGCGGCTTATAAAACCACTAGCGGAATGAGTGCTGGATCCGGGAGTGTCATTGTGCTGATGCTGCTGGCCTTCGGGTCACAGAGCAGATCGAGACAATCTGAGGGTACTTAACCCACCAGAGCTCTCCTCCAGCTTGCTACATGCAGCCACAATTTTGCAGATGCTTAACCCCTGTTACAGGCAACGACCTAAAGAAATGGCTGATCCTTCCTCCAATTTGGAAAGGGCTGTTTTAACACGAGCAGAGGGGTCTCTATTTCCCGTGACATTTCAGGATCTATGCTGCAGAGCAGTATGTGAGCGCAGCTGACGGCTGCGGAGCTGCAGCTCGCTCGTGTGTGATCAGCCTGCCGATGCGGCTCGGATCGCTCTCGGCAGACGCTAAACGGCGTCACGCTACGCTCGCGCTGGCGCTTTTTCCGCCCAGGGAGCGGCTGAGCCGCCCTGCTGCCTAACTGACAGTTTTTTCCACGTCTGCGGGGCGGTAAGATGGTATCGAGGCTAGCAGAAGGATGCCAGTGAGTACGGGGGGGGGGGGGGGGAGGGGGGTTCGGATAAGTCGGAGTCGTTAGATCCTGGGTTTTGCTGATCACCGGCAGGAGCCATGGAGCGCTTGACGTCACGAAGGTCGTCTTTATTTACCGAGAGCCGTTCCCGGATCTACATTCTCCACGCATGGCTGCAGTTACCTCGGGTTAGCCTGTCGATTGATTTCTCCCTATGCCAGATCTGTTTTAATCCAGGGCCAGAAAACAGGTAAAGGAAGAGATAAAGATGAGGTCACGCGCGGCTGGCCGGGATCCATGCTCCATCTGTGGCTCTGAAGGGCTTTCGGCGACGAACGATTCATCGATCATTTTTCTTTCCTCTTGAAACAAGACCCGTGGTACCAAGCAGTTGGGGGGGGGGGGGGGGGCTCCTCAAAAATGCAGCAGGAGTGTAGCACCCCCGCCCCACGCACACTGACATACACTCACAGATAACATCTGTGGTTTAACTGTAAGGACTGTATCACAGGCAGTGGTGACAAAGTTAACCTTCAGCTCAGAATGAGAGGCAAAAAGCAGAATTTGTAGCCCATCTGCTTGTACATGCAGATGTGGGTTAACGCTGGCGCTGTCCTGCACATATTCAGATATGCGTCTAAATGCGGACAGGCGCTCGACTCCCCAGGCTGCACATATGCGCGGTTACATGCGACCATGCCGACACCGTCCTTTGCATGTCAGCTCCCGCCTGCGTGACTGTTTCCTGCCTGGGTTGGACCTCTGCAGATTTACTTGACTTTTCTCACCAGCTCTTACTGCGTGTGTCTGTGAATCAATCCATCTGTGAGTGATCTGAGTGCGTCCTGCCATTTGGAAGTTCCTACACGAAGCAGTAAAAATATACCACGGTCATCAAAGGAATACTTTCATACTTGACATAGATAACGATTCGCTGAGAAAGCAGGCTTTCTTGGTCGTTTTGCTTTTAATTCATCGCCTGATAATTGATGTGCACGGGCAAGTGCAGTCAACATCTCAGGTGGGAGCCAAGCGCTTTCATCGTTTATTCGTTTAATAGCTGTTTTTGGCAGCTTCTGGTCATGAAATGCGGCACCTCTTGAGACCGTGCCGTTTAATTTCCAGCTGTGTAATCGTCTGATTATAAGCGATGACTGAGGCTAATGACACGGTGAGTGACTAAACGGAGGACAGAGGTGATGAAATTGTTTGGAAACGCGGCTCATCCCGCTGCAGCCTCGGGGACCGGTTACTTAGGGCCATCGAGGAGCAATCGGGGCACTGGGGACCTGGGCGAGCGCCTGAGGTCGCCGAATGACGCAAGTGCCGGTCCTCCCTCCACCCAGGCGACAGGTAAACAAAACATGTGGGATTTTCGCCTGGGCCTCACATCGTGCTGTACATTAAATCCTCCAAACAAAAAATTTGTTCTAATAGCGTGAAATAAATTAAGAAATTACACAATAATAATTTGCAAAACATCCTCTGTGTATTTGGTTGGTGGTTATATAGCATGGTGGTTATATAGCCTATCATTTTTAATTTGGCATAAGCAAGGCCATACTAGAGAGTTTGATATTGGGGGGAGCACAATTTAGATGCAAAGGTCTATTTATGAGAACTAATTCAATATTGAGGGCTACACACGTGTCCCCAAGGTCAGTACGCCCTTGAGTATATTTTATCTAAACCAGGATTGCCCAGTCCTGGTGTGCCCGGGGCGAGCACAGCTTAGATCTTTGGATTTGCCCACCCCTGACCCACACTGGTGAAGGCCGAGTCCAATACGCACGTGTTCAGCTGGTTTACGTGTCCGCAATTCCAAATGTGTGCTGTATATATAACTACCAACTGCCTCAGTAAATCCGCACTGTCTATTATACTAAATATTATTTTTATCTGTTGCCCAAACCACAACGAACAGCTGATGGGTGTCATTTTATTTTTTTTCATTTTATTTTATGCCGAGTCTGTAGACGAATTCCGAAATACAGACGCTCCTCTACTTACGAACTTTCAACTTACGAACTTTCAGACATACGAACAAAGAGGACTGTAAGTCCAAATTGTGTTAATTGGGCTCCCTTTTCCTGTCCACAACATCAATTTTTTTTTCTGTACGCCAATTCCGAGTAATACGACTTCTGGCCGCTACTCCTGCCGTGCAGCAGCGTAGCGTGCGAACTCCCAGCATCCTACTTCTTTGTACTAGCGTATTCCCTTGAAATGATATTGAATAACGACTTACAAACATTTCAAGTTAGGAAAGGCCGTTTGGAACGTATCTCGTTCGTAAATAGAGGAGCGTCTGTATCTGTAATGAAATGAATAAAGGCTATTGTGCGTGACCCAGAGCGACAGACCGGCTTTAATATTAAACCCACTCAACGTTAATCGGGCCACTTGACTTTACACCCTACTAATAGCTTCCTAATGCTGGGTTACAGAAGGTGGAAAATCAGCCTGTTTTCTGTGTAAAACCGGCACAGTGAGGCAGGGAGTGTGGCTTCATTACCTGGTAACCTGTCACAGCGCATTTGACTTTAAAAAGTCACGTTTGCTTTAATGCGTTCGGAAAGTAGCGGGAGAATTTGTCAGAGCGTTGTTTCCCTGCACTGCGTACGCACACCTGTATGTGCAAGTGTGTCAAGGAGCTTCATGGCACGTTTTCACACCCCCACTCCCCCTCCTCCCCCCCCCGTCCACATTGGCTCCCTAGCTGTGGAAATCTCACTGGTGTCTACACACTCACAGCCTCTGGCCGACATCACACTCTCCAAGATGGCTGTGGAGATCCAGCGGCAGGTGGGGGGGGCGTGAGGGCGCAGACACGCTCCAGCCCGCGCGTTGAAGGTCACCGGCGTGACCTGGACACGGTAACCTCTGGTCTGCAGGGGTTGTCTAATAGCTAGTCACACAGCCTCCCCCACCCCACAATCTGACCGCGGGGTCATTCTTTACTGTTATTCTTCTGACCTCATCCTCCCCCCTCCCGTCAGCGAACCCCCTCCCACGCAATTTGGGTCTCCATCTCTTTTCTTTGCTGGCTGCTTTTTCTCTGATTTCCATCGGTTCCCGGTTTCTGTTGAATGAGGATGCAAGTCGCTTATTATGGATAATTATTGATGTAATGGATAGTGTGGCTGCCAGAGCGGGGTGGGGGGGGGCTGTTTCTGCATGCTGGGGTAATTAAAACCAAAGGCAACAACAAACGCACAGTGCCATCTGTCACTGTGCAGTGTGGCCGTACTCAGCAGTGCCCAGCGAGAGAGTGCAGTAGGGGCGGTTCTGCCGATGGACCACGCAGTCTGACGGGACCACGGCCGAGGGCTCTCTCCCAGTCCTCCTGTCTCTAAAATATGGTGGTCTGCTGAGAATTTACATGCTAATGTCTAGTGCTTTGTCAGTAAGTTGGCACTGGACGTGAACTGCAACCTTTAATAGAATAAAATAGAGCATCTTTGCTATTGTATCTGTACATACAATGAAATCTATGTGCTTCCCACCAAAGATAAATAAAAATAAATATAAAAATAGTAATAAAATAATAATCAACATCAATTTTTAAAATAATCAACGGATAACTATACTCCAGAATTATACAAAAAAATTATTTTCCTTCACTAAATGTCATGTAAGATGCTCATTTTATTTGATTATTGTACAGTTGCAGTATTAAAAAAATCTTATTATAGCAGCTGAATAGCATAGGAATGATAACAATGTAGCGTGTTTTGTGTCTGCATGTGTGTGAGCAGGATGGTGGTGCATGCTGGGGCACCCGCCTCATTATAACTCTGCCTGTGTTGCCATGGCTGTCTATTAGAGTGGCGAGATTAAAGTGCAATTTGCATGTGAAAGCAGGGCCCGGGCTTCTCCCGCGTGTGGCATCGTGGGAGGCATGGGGGTGGGGTTACAGGGGGGAGGAGAAGGGGAGGGTGGGCAGCAGTTACCCATAAAGGAAGTGTGGAGACAGCTACCTAATGGCATCCTGGCAGGAGTTTGTGGATGAGGCCAGTAGGTGTGGCGGCTGTTTTGTCTGCTGGCGTCTTAAAGACCCACGTTTTCCTAGCAGGGCTCTATCCGCCCTGATAGCCCTTCTGTTACGGCAGCAGTGCTTCACGTGGTGCTGGCCCTCGTGCCACTTCGCCTTTAAGTTAGCTGGTTCTGGGACACTGCGATTGGCCGACGTCACAGGGCGCCGCGTCGCCGGCTGGAGGGGATCCATGCAAAGCAGGCCGCCCGCGTCCACCAGAGGCGGGTTTGCATACGCGGCCTGTGGCAGCTGCCCGTCGCTCTGCCATGTTCCCAGGTTTAATGAACGGCCCCAGATTCATTCGAGCCATGGGGAGGGGGGGAGAGGGGAGGGAGGGGGAGAGAGGAGGGGAGCGGAGAGAAAACAGGACATTTTGCTGCTACATGGGATGGAAACCATTTTCATGCAGGTGTGAAAAGGTTTTGGGGCTTTTTGGTCTGAAAGAGAGACACTTAGGGGAGCATTCGCTGCTGCCGCTCCGTGGAAAGCGGGTCCCGCTGAGAGCCTGTGCCATCGCGGCTACAGTCCCGGACAAGCAGCACGCGGGAGGACATTGATGAATATTAATGATTGGGGGGGGTGTAAAATTACGGGGAGCAGGGAATCTGAATGAGACAGAACTGTCTGTCTGTCTGCTGTAGAAATGCGTCTTCATATTAGCATGCTATATAATGTAAAAATCAGCATTGCACAGAATAGAGTTATAGCTAGCTATAGCTTGTACAGAATAGAGAGAGTCATAGCTGGGAATAGCTTGTACAGAATAGAGAGAGTCATAGCTGGGAATAGCTTGTACAGAATAGAGTGAGTCATAGCTAGGCATAGCTTGTACAAAATAGAGTGAGTCATAGCTAGGCATAGCTTGTACAGAATAGAGAGAGTCATAGCTAGGCATAGCTTGTATAGAATAGAGAGAGTCATAGCTAGCCATAGCTTGTACAGAATAGAGAGAGTCATAGCTAGGCATAGCTTGTATAGAATAGAGAGTCATAGCTAACCACAGCTTGCACTGAATAGAGAGAGTCATAGCTAGGCATTGTTGTACAGAATAGAGAGTCATAGCTGGGAATAGCTTGTACAAAATAGAGAGAGTCACAGCTAGCCATAGCTTGTACAGAATAGAGAGAGTCATGGCTAGGCATTGCTTTACAGAATAGAGAGTCATAGCTGGGAATAGCTTGTACAGAATAGAAAGAGTCATAGCTAGGCATAGCTTGTACAGAATAGAGAGAGTCATAGCTAGCCATAGCTTGTATAGAATAGAGAGTCATAGCTAACCACAGCTTGTACAGAATAGAGAGAGTCATAGCTAGGCATAGCTTGAACGGAATAGAGAGAGTCATAGCTAGGCATTGTTGTACAGAATAGAGTCATAGCTGGGAATAGCTTGTACAGAATAGAGAGAGTCATAGCTAGGCATAGCTTGTACAGAATAGAGAGTCATAGCTAGGCATAGCTTGTACAGAATAGATAGTCGTAGTTAGGCATAGTTCATACAGAATAGAGAGTCGTGGCTAAGCATTGCTTGTACAGAATAGAGAGAGTCATAGCTAGGCATAGCTTGCACAGAATAGTCATATCTTCATAGGAAGAGAGATTGGGGGGTGGGCTTGATGAAACTAGAGAGACAGAGAGACTGTACTGTGTTAGATTGCCATCACACCCCCGCTTCCCCCCCAGCCCCCCACAGAAAGGTGCAGGAGGAAGGAAACTGTAGCCACAGTAGAGAGCTGCAACTTTTATTACCCCTGCATCTCCCAGCAGCACCCCCCACCCACACACTCGAAATTAGCCCAGCGTCCCTGGCGGGCAGGCACCCCCCAGGAGATTTGCCGCCGGGTGACAGCCGTGTTGCCGCCGCTTTGCATCATGGCCGCCGCCTTCCTGACGTACACTGGCTGCTGCTCCGGCGGCTCCGCGGCCAGCTCGCCCGCGCACTCGCAGCGCGGGGGGCCCTGGGGTTGGTGACTGGCTCGTTTCGGCTTCTCTTTCACCCTTCCGCGGTTTCTCCGTCCGCCTGTACAGCACACCCAATGCTCTTTTTCTGCTCCGAAAAACAATACGCAGAGTATCAGACACTAGCGAGACTGAGACGGTGCCCTGAACCATCTGACTTCGTGATGAATAATAAGATTAATATTACTAAGTGAATTATACATTACACTTCAGAAAGGATGTGTTCAGTTGTGAATCTATGAGCAAGGAATTCAGCAGGATGAGCCCTGATCTTTGCCGCACACACACCCCTCCCCACCCCCACCCCCTTATGTCCGCGTTGCCCCCCCCAAACTCATTGTCCTTCCTGTTGCATCTCCACAGCCAATTACAGGGCCAGGTATTAAAAGAAACCATTTCCATATAGATGGCTCCGTCTGGCCGCTCTCCTGACACACACCGCTCCTCTTATTAGGTTTTCACTGAAAGATTTTTTTTTTTTCTCGCTATTGTCACCATCATTCTCTAATACCGTCTCTGGTGCTCTTTTGCTCCTGCTTCTTGATGCTGATGGTCACTGTAGATATCTATTCATTCGGAGCTGATGATGACCCCACAAAATGAGACGGTTGGGGATGTAGGTGCTGGAGTGTCCCGTTCATCTGGAGTCAAAATTTGCGGTGGATAAAATATGGGAGCTCAGCATCTATGCGTGTTTTGCTGAGTCCATGAGAACAACATACATCCATCATCCAACTGGTTATCCAGGACAGTATCAGGGGGGGGGGGTGCTGGAGCCAATCCCAGGCAGCGCAGACCACATGGCAGGGGGACACCCTGGAAGGCATGCCAGTCTACTGCACTACATGGGTTATTTAGAGATGCTGGTTCACCCGACTACATGACTTTGGACTGTAGCAGTGATCTGGAACAGCCAAAGGAAGTCCACATGAAATACAGAGAACAGGAAAACTCCACAGAGAGAGAGCCGAGGCAGTCTTCGAACCCGCAACCCTGGAGTTGTGACACGATAGCGCTACCCACCGAATCATCGTGCCACATTAGGAGGTCCCCAGAAATGGCAAATTACGAACGGCACGTGAAGTTCATACTAAGCAGATCTAACGGATAGGTCTTGTACCTTTTTAAAATTTGTTTGATTTAGCATCTGGGAATTGATTAGTTGAGGGGGAAAAAAAAGAGTACTCAAGATTAGATTAATTTCCCCTCAGCAGTGTCCCACTTTGACCTGTCAGACATGGATGATGCAAAGCATTCTGGGAGAAGTCTAGCGTGCAGATGTTAATAGGCCATTACAACAGTGCTTTGCCAATATAATGATTAATATAGTATTGAAAACACAGCACCTAGAGCCTGCAGAATCTGTTACATTATTTGTTTTACTCCAGGTGTGCTTGCAGATTTACTGTTGTTAATGTAATCACTGTGCACTTTGGACTGTAGCAGTGATCTGGAACAGCCAAAGGAAGTCCACATGAACTATAGAGAACAAGAAAACTCCACACAGAGAGAGCTGAGGCAGTCTTCGAACCCGCAACCCTGGAGTTGTGACTGATTTTTTTCTGTAGAGTATTTAAGCTATTAGATGTATGTTTTCACCCTGAGGACCTCTTAAGCATCTCTTATTACTGTTTTCTTGTTTTTTGATGAGTTGAGTCGTGCATTTGAATCATTGTTGCTGAGTTCTGCTCAAAGAATTTGTGACAATAGACTCACCCCCCCACCCCCAACCAAGAATCACATGTAACCCAAGCTTGCGCCTCTGTCACCCGCTCTGTTCCCTCTTTCATGCGGATCGTACATTTTCCCTCCTCTTTATTTCACAAAGGACCGTGTGAAGCGAGTGTGTGACCTTCGCGTTTGGCACCACGAGAGCCAGTTGGCAGAAGGTCACGGTTTTACGACGTTCTACACGCACCGTTTCCGGTCAGGTCCTGCTCACCAGCCCTGTCCCAGCCTCACAGTGAATGAGACGCTGACTGGGCTGCGGACCCCGGCTGACAGGCACTGCTAGGACCCCACCAGCTCAACGGTTGGTTTCTAGATGACACAGTAGCTGCTAAGATAGAATGGAAAGTATTTCTTCACTTATTCCACAACACTAATTGTCTAGATAAGATACAATGAGAGAAAGAAAGGCTTGTCCCTTAATTGTGTAATATCTGACATTTGGCTGCTTTTCTACTCAGGCTAATTAAATCCTAGCTACCGTTGCCCATTGTGTTCACACGGACAGTTTCACTCAGGAATGAAATAGTTAAAGAGAGTATTGGTGACCTTAATGAATCCATGATATTTATTCAGTGTGGCCAAAGGCAATGTAATTCAGAGGAATCTGTATCATCAGAATGACTCACGTAATCTGTGTTGCCTTAGGTTAATCGTCGTTGGTCATTATTTCCTAAAACCTGGTAGATCCTTTGGCAGACGCAGCACACAATTGAGGGATTATATCTTCTAACTGGCTTGGGAGTGTCTGGGAATCTCCCAGGCGGGGCTGGAATCTGGAACCTTTATGGGAGAGGTCTAGGCAACTTGCTAGTCCTGTTTCAATCATGTTTCAGCTCATGAAGGTGATGACAAAAGAAATTTAAATAAACAAACCGCAAGGCCTCCTCAGAGAATCCAATTACTGGATAGAAATGTATATACCCTTACATTTCTATAACCAGCATATGGATGAGTATAAAACTTAAGAGTTACCACCAACGAATGTTAATATATAAAATGTATCGGTTTACACAGAGATAAAGATCATTTGCTGATCTCCCTGTATGGATTCATTTGATACTTATGCGTGATGTTTACAGTCCTTAAGCCTGACATTTTTTGCGGTTAGAGTGTGAGTTTCTGATATCAGGCTACCATATTTCAAAACATCGTTTTCGCTTAAATCATTCTACAGCATATTCAGTAACTGGTTGACCAATGTAACGTAATGTTCATTTTGCCGCTGCGCGGTAACAGACGCGCGTGTTCAGCATTCCATAGGAACGTCCGCGCGCTCAGCTTCACTGCGCTTCAATGAAGTGAACGCATTCTCTTTAATCTCCAGTCATTTCTGTATTAATTTCGTATAGTAACAGAAACAAAAGTCGAACGGGCTGTCGACATGCTCGTTAAACGCGTAAAATTAACCACTTCTATTCTTAATGTAGTCCGTTTTATGTCTTGTTTTGTGTCATTCCGCTTTACATTCATTTGTCACATAAGATGTAAGGGTGACACGTTACGCTAACGAAGGCGTGTATTTGGTTTTCATTGCAAATAAACAATAAATACTGAATTTCATCACATCACAAATCGTGCAGGACCCGTATCACCAATTACTGGAACAAAAAGAAGACATTAACTCTGTTGTCTATAATATAGGCTATCACTGTATATTTCTTTTACCAATGTAAAAAAAAAAAAAAAAAAAAAACAGAACAGAACGTCGTGTAATACATTATGCGGGTAATTATCATAACTAGTTGACTGTCAGTCAGGATTCAGCAAACAGCGGATACTGTAAGTGCGGGCGGATATCGATCAATGACTCGTTTGATGTATTTTCTCGCGCACGTATTACCTTTTATGGAAAGACAGCGCCGCACCGTCCTTGCGCGCAATAGGTTGATTGTTGCCGCCGAGATACTGTTCTCTCTTTTAACCCTTCCGCTGCTGAATTTTCTTTAGTGAGAACAGGTTGATGATATCCATTTTGAAGCCATTTTAATTGCAACGCAGTGTTTTCCCCCCATAATTGCATATGAGCTGTTCTTGTCTTTTGAAACAGAACCCTTCGTGCATTAGAGTACACTTACTAGGGGGAAGTACTTTGTTCATATTAAAGATATTTTGTAATGCTATATTTTAGTCAGAAGAAGTCGGGTATGTAAATGTGCTCGTGTATCAGAGAGGAGTTGGGAAGAGGTTTGGTTCAGTGCTTGTGCTTTGTCGTAAGGAGCCGCTGGTCCTCAGCTCCAAATATCAACCAGCCGGCTGGTGTATGTCCCGGTTCAGATGGCATTAATAAAGGAGCGGTTACAAACGCCGCTGGGGCTACAAACTGGCCCGCTTGACCTACATATCCTATTACAACAGTTATCCGCCCAAATTTGTTTTCTGCAGAACACAAACTGATGAATGTCTAACGCTCGTCTTTTAAACCCAATGCTGAGATTCATCATTTGCTCGAGCAATTAATATTAATTAACCTAATTGTACACTGAATTAGGTAACCCGTGATTAAGCGATTCGCAAAATTATTAATACCTGTCATTTTTCTGCTTACCACGAGGAAATCTTATTACCTACCTATAGAAAACACAATTCACTGAAAGCGATTATATGATACACGATTAATACCCTAGCCATGTTGCTTAAACGATCTTCATATCCTCGAGCAGTAACTGTAAACCTTTTGTAGCTAAATTGTTTACTAACACGTAATGCTCCGTGTCTGTTCCGAAATGTAAGCTAATCCTTCTCAGGGGATGGCTTGTATTTATTAAGCGATTCCACTATATACACCGATTTATCCAGCTGTAGTTACATTTAATTTCCAGGTTGGTTCTTTGTTATTTATTTGTATTTAACAGCCCTAGAACTATTTTAGAATTTCAAATATGGCGCACAGTACTTAGATCTTTATTTTAAACGAGTTTTCAATATTATGTATGGGCTACACAGCTGTCACTGCCCATAAAAATGAAGAAGTGTCTCTTAACCTTGTTCAGCACGACCAAAGAATATGCGCTTACAATTCACACAAAATGTGCGTTTCATGACATTTGCCTTCCGATAATTTTATTAATTTCGTATTGGGAATTCAGGTTAATAACAACCTTTCCCACAACTCCAACATACTGAGGTCAGACCAACTTTGAATTTGTTCGTTCAGCGCAGGACTGCAAATCCTATGAATTGGGTCAGCCTTCCAGACACAAATAAGTCTATGTCTTCGAAAAACATTTAAACCTCTTATCTTATATACACAAAATGACAGACAAAACTTAGATTTTTAATGATAATAAAATCCACATTGTTTTTTTTTTTAAAAACAAAAACAAAAAAAACAAAGCTTATCTAACTCCAGAATACCAGAAATCATACTTCGTCTGCTAAGAATCACGTAGGCTATAATTCAGATGGATTTATTTATTGATCTTTTTTTAACTGGATATTGCCCAGACACGCGACGCTATTTGCGAAATGATTTTCGGAGTCACCATTGCTCCCTCTTGCTGTTCATTCCCGCGTTACATCAACCCAACTTTATAGCAGCCCTTTTAACCCGCGACCCCCCCGCCTCTTCCCCCTGACGTCAAGGCCCTGGTTTTTTTTTTGCATGAACTGTCTTCGCTATAGTCCATATATCGCTGCGTTCTGCTACTGAAAGAGGGAGATAGAGAGGGGGAGAGAAGGAGGAGGGAGGAACGAAGGGAGACTGCGTGTAAGAGACAGACAGAAAGAGAGCGAGCGAGCACAATCTCTCTTCAGACAAGAGGAAAATTACCAGCAGAATAAGGCATCAAGCGACCGTCTGCACCATTCTGACACCCCATCCTTTTGCGCCGATCGTCCTACACAACCTGATCGGAGCGACAATGGATCTACCTGCAACCGGGGAGCACGTATTTGCCGTGGAAAGCATCGAAAAGAAACGATTTAAAAAGGTTAAGATCGCTTAACGTCGACAAATCCGTCAGATATTTTTTTTCGCGGACAGCTCCCTGCGTGCATTATTAGAAAAGCTTCGTGCATCGGTTATACATAACGGGTCATTATATCTTGCTTATCTTCATTTACAGGGTAGGATAGAATACCTGGTCAAGTGGAGAGGGTGGTCCTCTAAGTAAGTCTCAATGTCGTATATTGTTTCCATATGTCACACGTTATGCCAAGCCATGTGTGTAGATAGTCGCCTGTACCTCTGTGGGGACTCAGTGTCGCCTGTTTTTTTTTTTTTTTTTGGTTTGGTGTAGCTGTGGATGCCATCAGTATTTTATACGGGGAAGGAGAGACTGAAGCCCATCAAAATAAGCCGTAGTAAGACGGATCAAGACTATAGATTTGTTGTACTTTAAATGTGATTAAAGTTGCCTGCCTGTTCATAACAGTCGCGTTTACTGTAGATGTTAGCTTCTGTACAAGTAACCCACTAAACGTTCTCAGAAGCGGTGTAATTTTTACATCAACGTGATTCGTTTTTATCTTGGTTAAGATATTTAACATCACATTACAAAATTCTTTACGTGTTCAAAGTTTGATTTTGACAGGGCGGCATGTTATGAATTACACGTACTGACACATATTGACGTCTACTGTCAGTATTAAAATTGCTCATGGCAGACCGCGTTTCTTGGTGCCCTCGTCGTAGACACTGATCAGGTGTTCATATCTAACAGACGAAACACGTGACAGATTTATTTCACTCTAATCTGTCTCGATCATTTCCAAATGACCCGGTAACCCTTTTAAGTTTTCTAATCTTTTTGCGGTCTCTCTCTTAACCCGTTTCTGCTCTCAGATACAACACATGGGAACCAGAAGAAAACATACTCGACCCGCGGCTTCTTACCGCTTTCCAAAACAGGTGAGCCCTCCCGGCGGTGACCTTATACAGTCATGCAAAGGGGGGCGGAGTCGCGCTGCCTTGTAGCCAACCGCTGTACAAGGCCTGAGGTGTCCGTCTGTCTTTTAAGGTTTAAACGTGATAATTGTATTATTGATATTGTGGGTATGCATCCTTGTAAATCCTACTGGTGTCAGAATGCGCAGTTGTAGTTATGCTTAGGCACTCAGGAAATTAGGAACAGTAACAAGAATACTGGCATAATGTCATTTTGTTTTCATAAGAACAATGGGCAAGATTTAGTACTTTTTTCGCGGTAACCCTTGGCGCGTGCACACCAGAATGCAGTTTTTTTTACATTTGTTGGTTGGTACTCGATTTTACTTTTATAGAGGCTACTGGAACAATAGTATGTTTTAGGTGACAACAGCAAAGAAGTTCAGGCCACATTTGAATGGATTTAATAAAATGGGAATATTGCATTTTTCAGCAAACCTGTGAGCTGACTCTGCCACATTCCTGTTCATGTTGGTTTGCTAGGGTGCTGTACAGTGAGGCTGACAGCCTCTTTCCATACTATACATTAAACTATTAAGTAATGAGTAGTAGCGTTTACTCTCAGTCACCCAAACGGTGCAGTGTAATTTGACTGAGGGCACAATGCATGGCCAGCACACTGTACAGCCAGCACACTGCACATCCAGCACACTGCACGTCCAGGACACTGCATGGCCAGCACACTGTACGGCCAGCACACTGTACAGCCAGCACACTGCACGTCCAGCACACTGCACATCCAGGACACTGCATGGCCAGCACACTGTACGGCCAGCACACTGCACGGCCAGCACTCTGCATGGCCCTTCCTGCAGACAGGAGTACAAAAGTTTGGTCAAATTTAACCAGCATTAACATGATAGCACATTGTATCCCCACCGGAGATGATCTCCTCAGCTACATACTCACCAGGGTCTTATTTTACTAACAAGTAGTTATGGGTGTGGATGCATAGGTGTCTACATGTTGTGAGATGTTGGATAAAATGGGTGGGGGTTTAGTGAACTCGTTACTTCGTCAGTAGTTTTTTGCTTTTCTTTTGCAAATTCAGCATTTAAGCACACTAGAAATACAATGAACTGCACTAAAGAGATCATCCACTATCAGCTAAACTTTGAAAGAGAGAACCATGCACCAAGCTTAATAAATCTTCCAGGGGAAAATAAGATGTAAACAGCTGCAACATCAAACATCCAATAGTGAAATTCGAAGAAGAAAACGGTGATCGGCAGACGAAAGGTCAACAGCAAGGGGTTAGAAGAGAAACAGCTACATGCAGTTTACAGATAAAATCACACCGGTGAATTGTATGGCATAATCTGAAGACAGTTATAAGGAAGCCTTGATATCCCACAATGCAACATTTCTTCTCTTGCTTTTGGGAGCCAAAGAACCTCCAAGTCTGACATCCACACAGCATACTGCCTGAGCATATCTTGCTACACAAACCTTAACTTCCCCGTTTACCAGCTCCTTCCAGTTCCTTGACCCCAAGGCCGTGCAGCCTTTGTGAGCCAGCTCAGGGGAACAGTTATGCAATACGGCCTGTGTTGTGAAACGGAGAGGTATTCCCAGCAAGGAAGTAGTGCAGGAGCTGACTCCTAGATGTCAGTAGACACATTAATTTATTAGTTCAGTTTCTTGATTGACCTACATAACAGAGGTGGAAAGTTCAGGTCCCCAGCTGTCACTCTGTGACTGTGACCCTTTATACTCAACTGGTTGGTTTAAACAAAACCTTGGTCTGGATTTGTACTTTCTGGATCTGAACTTTCCACCTCTGCTGTGTAGATTAAACTAGAGTCTCTCTGGATGTAGTAACTTGGACGTTTTACTACTGAACAAATTAAAAACTCAGCATTTTATGCATGATATTGATGTGTTTAACAGGGAGAAACAGGAGCAGCTGATGGGATATCGCAAGCGAGGACCCAAAACCAAGCCACTCTTTTTGCAGGTAAATGGCATCACGATTGTGTGGTATCAGGACAGGAGGATCAAAACAAAATGAAGAGTGGAATTTTTCAAGCATTACATCAGTATACAAGCGGAAGGTGTCCTATGTGTGGAATTTCGTACTCGCAGTCCTGGGCGTTTTGTGTAAATTTTCATGATTTTCAGGCTGCGTGAACAGAGCCTCATCACATTCATTTACAGTTTATGAAACAGTAGATACAGCACATTAATAAACCCATATAACGTTAGCAGAACTGAGTTGGCTAATAATCTGTCTTTTGAGGCTGAGGCTGTGTGTTGTGATGTGGGTCACTAGGATTTCATGGAATGGGAGCATTTTCGGAATTCTCTGGTTAACTTCAAAGGCCGATTTGAATCACAGGATGAGTGATTCCCATGAGAGGAATCCTCATGTTAAACGGCAGCTTGTCTGGGTAACGGCACTGACCAAGCATGAGGCATCAGCCGGCCATCCTGTGAGCTAAGCTCACAGCGCTACCCCCCGGAAATAACAGCCTGATGACCTGGGGGGGGGGGGGGGGGCAACCCACATTGGTCAGGGGGTTTTGTGAACATTCACACATCTACACCAATGGTATGGTCCCTCCCGCATGGACATGGCCAGTGATGAGAAGCAGACTTAATGGCATCGAAAAAGCCTTGTGATAGTTCCTCACAATATTCCGTCTTCAGACAAGTTTCTCTTTGATTTGCGCTTTAAATTTCACTCACATATAGTTATTGGTAATTAATCACTTAACATTTTCACTTAACACACACACACACACCAGTCACTCACACACACACACCTGTGGGCAATTTGGTAACTCCAATTAACCTCAGCATGTTTCCGGACTGTGGGGGGGAAATCTGAGTACCCAGAGGAATCCCCACGATGACACGGGGAGAACATACAAACTCCACACACAGGGAGACAGGGCTAAGACTCGAATCCAGGTCCCGGAGGTGTGAGGCGACTCTGCTGACCATTGTATCACCATGCGGCCGGTAGTGTGATTCGTTTATTAATGTTCATCGATCCGATTTATGTGGCACTTTTCAAGGAGCCAAAGACATTAATGATAGGTGGGAGAACTCAGTGTGAGGCAGTAATAAATACATCACCTACAGACTGTGGTAAGCATTCCAGTCATGGAGAAATACAAGTATTACATGGTAGCTGTACACATGGAGGAGAAATCGTTGCATTTTTTCAGAACTTAAGAATTAACTAGATATTTGGTCTCTTTTTCTAGCTTCCATCTTTTGCAAGGCGATCGGGCCTATTCTCCGAATTCCAGGAGATGTCCCTGGAGGAGGACCACCGATCCAAATCGGACCCGGTCATGATGAGTCACTTACAGCCACAGCAATACCAGCTAAACAGCAAAAAATACCACCAGTACCAGCCCAATGGCAAAGAGAGTGTCATGGAACAGCAGGCCAACGCCAAGAAGAAATATTTCTATCAGCTGAACAGCAAAAAACATCATCACTACCAGCCAGACCCAAAGATATATGACCTGCAGTTTCAAAAGCCCAAGGAGGTCAAAGGTGAGGAACCCACCAATCATAAATGGAAGCTTCCGCCTACTACACATCAGAAATGGGTGTGTGATAAAACACCGGGATGCCTGAGCAAAATGAAGGACCTGTCCCTGGAGCTGAATAAGAGTGAGGGGGACAAAGAAGAGATCAGCTGCAACCCCAAGGAGATGGATCTCACCAATGGCATCAACAGCAAGATGAAGATCATTAAGAACAAAAACAAGAACGGCCGAATTGTCATTGTCATGAGTAAGTACATGGAGAATGGCAGCCAGTCAGCCAAGATTAAGAGTGGCGACCCGTCGGTGGTGGAGAAGCCAGTGGATGGGAAACAGCCTGAGGGCAGTGAGTCAGAGAAGTTCATAGACGTGGCTCAACGGGTTGAGAGTCCAGCCTTGGAAACTGGAACCTCCAGTGACTATAGAAGTGTGGCATGTAACAATGATTCTAAACAAACTGATGGCCAGAATTGCTCAAGAGGAGAGCATGCCAATGAGAAGGAGCTCATTGGAGGAGACGGAGTGGGCGTGGCTGTGAGTCGGGTGGAGCCTAACATGACCCACCAATCACCTGCCTCTCCCATGATGAACAAAGAGGGGGATCGCCCCGCCCCATCTGCCAGCCGCTTCCTCAAACGGCACCTGTCTGACCCAGACGAGGACCATGGCAGGTCCAAAGTGTTCCTGAGTGTCCGGAGCGTTAGCGCTCCTGGTGGCGTACCGACCGCAGCTGATCCGGAACATCCAAGCTGCGGCCTGAGCAGCAGTCAGGGGCAGGGCCTCCTGGGTGTGGACCTGGAGGAACCGATCGACCTGAGCTGTGTGAGGTCCAGACAAGAGCGACATGCTCTCCCCAAAGCTGAGCTCCCCTCAGAGGGCGACAAAGCAAAGAAGCCGGAGCCCAGCTGTGGCTTCAAACCCTTCCTGGGAAACATCATCATCACAGATGTGACAACGAACTGCCTGACCGTGACCTTTAAGGAATATGTCTCAGTGTAAGGCCCTCCAAGGCTGCAGCGACAGATCAGTGAATATCATCAAGCTGTACATTTATACAAAAATGATTACATTTTGTACATATAAAATATTTATCACAAAGACGGACGTTGCTGAACATAAGACTTCAGTGTTTTTTTTATACTTAGATGCTTTTGAGATTTTGAGCTGGAAACATGACACGAGTTTGAAATTCTTACCACACCACAAGGATGAAATACAGATTTTGTCTGGTTAACAGTTTTTTTGTACGGAAGATGTTCTACTTTACCATGGCTACAGATTAGGCTGTTTAGTTCCTTCATAGATACACCTGGCGTTCTGTCCTGGAGGTGGTTTACGTTACGTACAACTTCGCATTGCATTCTGGGAACAGGAAGTCTACGTCCTTGTCTTTCACGTTGTTGGTATAGTGCAGTCCAGATGAGAAAGCACAAACATACATATAGCTCATACAGACACATTTTTCATACGCTTGTGACAATTGACATGGTTTTCACTGGTTCTTACTACCAGTTTTGCTTCACATCCCACACTACTTGACTCCGTCCTAATCCCAGTTTATAGGGCAAAGACAGTTTTGTGTACATTGGTACAAAAAGTTTGTTCCATAAATGGCGGGACACACCCTTAGATTTTATTTAAGCCATTGGATATACAAACATAGCTACTGGATATGCATCTTACATGTATGTAAATGTTTGGTGAGCTTGTCCGTCTGGTTATGCTGCAGTAAACTCGAATGGAGCATTGAGGAAGTCGACTGTAATGCACAGCAATACTGGTTTCAGGGAGACCATAGATTGTTGGAGTAGCTCTCAGTTCAACGTTTGTGATATGACCTCTCTCATCACTCCAGTGCATGATGGGAAAGAGACCTGCCCAATATCAGATAAAATATTTGTGTCATATGTTGTCCTTATTAAAAGCTCTTCTGCTGGCTAAAAGGCCATTTTAATAGAAATAGATGTTAACTTTGGGCTGAAAAGTCTTGGAAATGATATGTCAGGCAAGTATAAGAGCTATCAGTCAAATTCATTCAGAGGTTTATATACAGATGTTACCTTAAGCCACCCAATTAGTTATACACGTATTGATTTTAGTGAAATACGACTTTTTGGCACCTTTCTGGGGGTTCGCAGGCCAGGAGAACCCAGTGTTTGGATGTGCTGGCCTTCATTACCACCAGGAGCCCATTGTCACGATTCACCATGGCTCGCGAGAAATTGGAAAAAGTTGCCCTATTCATTTAACAAACATTTATTTTCTGATAGTTTTTTGATCATCTTTAAACTGTATTTTTGTTTTAAAAAATGATGGCATATGGTGCTTAATATTAGGCTTTAGAATAGCATTTTTTCGAACCCAGCATTTCTCAATCCGATCCTTGGGGAACCCCCCCGGCAGTCCAAGCTTTTGGTTCCTACCAGCTCTTGAACGGAATAATCAAGCATCGACACCTGGTACACGTATGGGGGCCGGGAGTGAGCAAAAACGTGGACTGTCTGGGGGTCCCCGAGGACTGGGTGGAGAAACACTGTTGTAACCTGTTCAACCCATGATATGACTGCTGCTAAATGGAGTTTGCTAAATATTACATTAGGATGTTTGTTAAACTGCTTGAATGTAACAAAATAGGACTGGCCGTCAGTAACCAACTTGTCCAAATGCATAGCGTATGAGGGTGTTTGTCTTTCACTCTTATTGCTCTGTAGCGTTGGGTGTGCAGTGTTTGGCCCACATCTGGGTAGCGAGAGGTTAATCTCTTACCTGTATCTGCCTCCTCTGTACATGAGCTGCACCTGTATAAAAAGTACTGCTTTGATATTGCCCAATATGCTTGTCTAGTTATTTTATTTTGTTTTACTTTCCTAACTTCAAAATGTGTGTATTCCCTGGAAAAACTAAAATGTAACTAATTTTGAGGGAGGGAAAATTTCTTCTCTATGGTATGCATGGCATTTGAAAGCAATATTTATAATTAACAACAGACACATGAATGAGGAGTGTTTGACCTGTCACGACTCCCCCCTTTAATATAGAAATGATTAGTCCTAGACTCTATCGACACGTGCAATGGGTTAAAATAACTCATGCCCTTCATTGATGCGGATGTTTAACTGATTAAAAGCGCACCCATGGTAAACTCAAATTCAATCGAAGTAACAGAAAGATATAAAGGGTATTTATGTATTGCACTTGGCCTTGAAAGCTGTCTTACACTTGACTCACTTACAATAGCTAGGTTAACGTAACGGTGCCTGTCAGTTATATCTGGTCTCATGCCGCTGTTGCCTGTTCGTACACTTACGTTAATCTTTATTTTATTTTCGCCTTTGTCCAAAACGTATAAGTGAGGAAAATGGCACATTACAAACGTACTTGTATTATCGAGCACACAAACATGCGACAACGCTATTCAGTTTTTCTGATGGCAACAGAGTTATTTTCAGGTGTGTGGTTTAATGAGCCAACCAGAGAGAAGGTTGTTTCTGCGCCAGTTTTGGAATTTTCATCCCGCACAGTTAATAATTCAGGCCTCGATCACAAACAGGGATGGGTTTTAACCATCCTGTTTGCATTCTTCAGTGATTCCTCACCCACGATCAACTTTATTTTGCGAGGCCCAGTAATTTCACTTGGCGAAAGGAACCTTTGAATTAAGAACATCTATTCAAATGCAACTGGCTCCTATCTAAGATGTGTTTCATTGTTTTGAGGGGCTGAGTTTTTGCTACCGCTGTTTGCGCTATTTTATCTCAGGATTATGTTGCCACAGATTTAATGCATTTTAAAGCAAAAAAAAAAAAAAAAACACCGATGATACACACGGCCATCACCAGGAGAAGCGGTGTGAAGATGATGATGATTCACACAGACAATCGTAAGCATGCTCGCAGACATTTTGTGGACCGGTGTGAGGTGAAGGTCGATTGCTTACGGCTACCGGGACTAAGGCAATGCTGCCTGCAACGTTCCTATAGTGCCGCTGAAGATATGCGGTCTGGTTTACGGCAGCAGCCGCTAATTGCGTCGCTTTAGTTTCACCTAATCCGAGAGTGACTTAAGTGCGTGCCAAGCTCGAGCATTTGGCTGTTTAACAATGAGTTTCATTTATAGTTTTTTTTATTATGAAAATCTAAATTTCAAAAGTATGTACATCAGTTGAACTAATGGACCCCTCCACCAACTTGTAAAAGGTAGCCTATGTGTAAAAGATGTTTGACAGTTCTTTTAAAACAACGTTTACAGAGAGCCATGCTACATATTCCAGTTGGGGGTATAAATAAACAAACTGACATTTAAGAAACAATGATCCTTATTGAATGTTCAGTTTTATGAGGTCGTGTCTCAAAGGGTTTCCCATAGCTATGCGCAGTTGGTCCTGGGCACGTGCAGATGTGTTTTCAACAGTTTTTATCTCGTTATTTTACGGTGATTTTTAAAAATTCCTTCGTCTTAAGTTATGCTAAATAAGACCAAATTAAGGAAGAACGGTGCTCAATAATTTCAATGTCTTAATACAGCAAGTGACCGCAGTCATAAATTAATAGGAACCTATTGCATTCCTTAAAGTACCCTAGAATTATCTCATCTATAGTTTCTCTGAGATCATTTTTCTTAACAGCTGTAGGCAATGCGACCAAATACACAAATGACCACGACCCGCTATATTTAAATGAACAGAATTCAAGCCCAAAATTAGCCAAAATAAAGATCAAGGCAGTGATGCTTTGTTATTAGAAAAACATTGGCTTTAGTTTTGTAAATATTCTTTGTTTTCCATGGTCTGCGTGGCTTTCAACGTGTGCTAAGCAATAGCGTCATAATTAAGATTCGGAAGCTCAAAATTCACGTGTCAGATTTGCTTGTTCTTGTCCTGTCCGGTAAGCGAATTGGTTACCCTGCTTCAGTCGACATCACATGTCTGTAGACTGTAATCAAATCATTCAAACATGTAGTTTGGGAGATTTGTGACGTATGCATTTGTAGGAGCAGCCTGAGGAGCCCTAAATCTGAATGGCAATTATTGTCAGAATTAGGAAACATAATTTACAACTTAACGCCCCTTTCGCTCACATCTTGATCTGAAATTAGGGCAAAAGGCTGCGCTTCTCCCATTTTTTTGTCTTTCATATTTGGCAGATTAGAACAGCAGACTATGTTTAACCTATCATGTGCATCTGCTCATCAAAATGTAATATGTGGAAAGCAAATAGGAGGGACGGACAGACAGACAAATAGCTTACAAATGTTTGTGCGTTTATCGGTATGTCTGAGTGATGACATACGGTTGTTGAATGAACTTAACCTAAATATTTGTTTTTAGGTTATGCAACCTAAGGTAACCGCGTTCCGAGTATATGTTAATGTACTTTGTATTGTTGCGCTGTTAAGTAAGACCTTGATCAAATTTTGGCTACAACAACTACCTTAAAGGAATTGAATATCAGCTAAAATGGCGGATTTTACTGCACAACACTAGGCAAATGCTATTAATTCTCTTTCATAATGAAATGGGATAGTGAATGCTGCTTTTGGCGCGATACAGCAGCATAGCTTTATCACTGCTCCTAACCGCAGTTTTTTTTTCCTCGCAGCGACCATTTCCTATACCGCGGAACCCTCGAAAATAAGTTGCTTTCAATACGTTTTCTGCAAGAGGAGAGAGAAAATGGCTGTCCCTTTCAGCGCATCCAGCTTATTCCCAACCGTTGTATGAACAACACATTGCACAGTTTATCGGTGTAATTCACACGGTTTGTTACTGAAAACACCCTTAGCTCTACTGGGCTGATAGAATATAAAGGTACTGTAATCAAGGTGCGTTATGCTAAACGGCAGAAAAGCATTATTTTGCCTAAACCGCATTTTAAAAATTTGTTTTAATTAAAAAAGATGGAACGTTAATAAGCAGGTTGTTCTAAATAGTGGAAAAAATGACTAAGATCGATGTACGTGGAATGAAACGTGCAGCCTGAACCGCATCTAAAAGCACCCGGACCGTCATTATGCGTGAGCTTACTCTTTAGATAGGTTACGTGTCATGCATTTTGACTAGTGTCGGAAATAAAACTCTTGCGCTCGAAAACACCAGGTGGCCCATAAGTTATAAGTAAAATTTATAATTTTTTAATTCATCCACTTTCGCTTAAATTATGCAGCCTAAACTAGAAACTCCTGCTATGTAACTTCGAACAGCATAACAGAGTCTCCCTGGTTCAGTCATATGTACTGTGTGTGTGTGTGTGTGTGTATATATATATATACATACACATGCACACACAATGTTGTATAACTTTATGAAACATAGTGACAGTCTTAAGTTTTCCCGGAAGCCAGCTATTTCTTGTCATTTATGGGGCGACCATAACCAGATACTTTTCATTTAGAATATATTTGCAAAAAGTAATGTCTAACAAATAATTATCCTTAAGATGGATACTTAAAGTAAACTGAAATGTTGCCTCTGACTAAATTTTTGTTGCAGAGGGTTGGGCATCTAGCACGCCAACGTATCCAACAAGCATGCATTTCACACCCAGACAACACCCAAACACATACGACTTACAGCTTATAAGTAATATTTTTGAAGTAGATCTATACATTAACATTTTAAATGCAGTCTAATGGACAGGTTATGAGTGGGGTAATACTTCATCCAGCGAGGGTACCACAAGGTGAACAAATTATGTCTAGTGGCTTCATTTCGAAATTACATATTTTGAAACATCCTGGATCATCGGATATACTTCTGAAATTCTTGGTAGTGCAATATTGATTTATTGGTCTCACCTCAGTGTCATTTATTTTTGCTTAATTCAAACATGAAAATGATGCCTGACAGTGAGCTTTTGTGACTGAATACGTCCCCTATAAAATTTTCAATTTCAAAACAAATTGCCGATTAATTATAATTGACACACTTCGCAGCTTTGCGCCGGCTGTGGGAAGGCGGTCTTTGTTATGGAGTTATAGACAAGAAGTAGCGTTGTCACGCGGTTTTGGACTCTCACATCCTGTGCGGGACGTATATGTTATATGTATCAGACAATACACTACTTCGCCTGTTTAAATGCTTTAATTGCGGTTTGGATATGCAACGTCTAGTTTTAACACGAGTATCAACGAAATAAGGAAGATAAAATCGCATCAACGTATAATCAGTAGAATGTAATCATATCATATACACTGTAGTTTCACAAACGCTGTTGCCCAGATACGAGAGAGCCAATAATATTTAGACAACTCGGCTATGCACCCATATACGGCTGCAAGCCTTGCAGCGCTGCAGACGCTCCGAGACCAATCACCGCAGCCACCATAAAAGGACTCTGGCAACCTACTTTTGCAAAAGCGTTGTGTACAATTGTGGTCCATCTAATAAGAAAAGTAACCTCTCTGTATTGAAATGCTGTGGAGCACGCTTTACAATTACAGCGTTTTAGTTCTTCGGTTACGTGAACAATAGCCTGCCTTCCCGTGTCCACGTTTTTCGTGTTCTTATGTCACGTGGCTATACAAACCTGTTGTCCTGTCACGCTGCTTTAAGTACATACATTTGAGTCAGTCTTCTCAAAGTCTTGATGACCACTTCTACTGTGGTATGTTGCGTGTCCTGAAATGTTTCCAGTTTTCTGATCCGTCTGGCCTGCCGACCTATCATTTACTTTATCGTCGTATAATAACATTTAACGTCGCATACTCGTCTAATCTGGCAATCGTATTTATATAATTGGTTTCTCAAACATTTAGAGATAAATACCAATAGCTGTATTTGACTTTAGGTTACTTTAGCAGTTATGCAATGTCGTGCTGAGGTGAAATAAAACAAATTTCAAGTTATCCCTTCTAATCTGTAATTATGTAACTGCGTGATATCGTAAGGGCCCTGTCAGGCCGTGAGAGGTGTGTCTGTATGTATGCAGAGAGAGCTCCGTCTTACAGTTGCACGGTTCACCCCTCTGACTCTGTCCTAATTTAAATTTTGAATTTTCTCGTCCACATATAGATACATGACAGTACAGTGATATACAGTTATATAAGTGGATAAATAACAAAATAACAACAACGAAAACAAAAGTAACTATAAATAACAATTTAGCCAAATCAAACACACTGGACTCTGGGACAGCATTTTTTCGGGTGTTTTAAATTTATATTCTAACATTACGAAGCCGTGAAATTTGCAGTTATAATGACGTACCACCCAAATTGATCGTGTTTTCTAAATAATTGTGTAAATGTGTACAGTTTCATTATTTCATTCTTCCTTTTGAAATGATATCGAAGAAGCTTAATTTGTAAATAGAAAGCATAAGCTGCTGATGCAAAAATATCACGCGCCTAAAACTAAACACCGCATATAACATTTTAAATGGAAAGTTATTTTTGCGCAGTATTTTCGGAAAATAAACGAAAAACTATTTATTTAAAATTCGATTATTAACACGTGATTTAAATGTAATGGGCGCATTTATTTGACTGATTACGCCAATGTCCCTTCATTTTATTTAACACTGTATACATTTAAGAATAAGGCAGTTAAAAGAAATGAGACCCTTAGTTGCTGTTTTAAATATATTTATAGACGTATAAATAAAATTGAACTTAGAAAAATGGGTATCTTTCCTTATAAATAAAGCACGGTTTTAAAGGTCAGTAGACAGATTGTGAAATCGCATACAAGTGACTAATATAGCCAATTCATATAACTTAAGACGCAAAGTCAATTCAATTTAGGCAGAATTCATTTAGACCGCAAATTTCTAATTTATTTCCATTTACAATCAACAATCAAACATAACGGCAAAGTATGTTTTAGTGGCTCTTCGGTTTGGAAGTGGTGGAACACACAATTTTAACCCTTTAAATATAGATCTATAATAATTTGACATTATTGTGCGGTCTATATGTTATGTGACATTCTGTTTCAGTATCAACATTCTGAGCCAGCCACATGTTTAGATTAGCTGTATTATTTAAACTGTAAACACATTATTTATAATTACTAAGAAAGGCTGGGTTTATCTGTCCTCTTATAAAGTAAATATCTGTCTATATTTAAGAATTGTTCTGTTACCGGTATTTCTAATAGACTATACTTTGTTCATTCTGTAAAATATTATGACGCAAAGCAATAAATGCTAATAAATGACGTTGCGACCGCAGACAGCTAAACCGCATTCTGTTTTGTTGATTTGTTAATCCAATAAATTGCGACAAATTATATTTCGACTGAATTATCTAACCGGGTTAATCGCATTGAAAGGAAAAATGTGTGTTTTGAAAAGTTTGTTCTGTTAATATGTTTCTAGGCAATAATAATGCGAACTTTGTTTTCTGCTCTGATCTACTCCCGTAAAAACTCAAATCCTGGCTGCCTTCCAGCATCACGTAAGTGAGAAACACCGCTATCTTCTGTCCTCCATACTTAATAACAAACTAGATGCACGTAGGAGAAACAGTTCAGGGTTACGCAAGAAAATGTATATCTAGATGTTTGTTCTGTCCAAAAGTCCCCGTTATTTTGGTTCAAGAAGCTTACATAGCAATTTGGTTGTTATATATTTACCAAACTCTATTCTTTGTTTTATTAACCTGTGTCTAGATAGACCAGTTAAGCAAGCCTAGGTATTTGGTACTTTTGAATTGTTTCTTGATTCAACTTTTACTCAGTCTATAGCTAAGTACCAATCAAGCTACAAATAATGCACGTAATTAAAGAAAAAAAAACAGATTTATTTAAAATTTCTGTAATATAAGGAAATTTTCACCCTAATTGCAGACTGTAAACAATTCACACGTATTAATATTTTTTCATCTCTGTTGCATGCATGTTTGTTCGATCAAGGCGTCACTTCCCTTTGATTGAAAGCGCTCGCACTTTAACTCCTCCTCCTCACCGCGCAGCTTCGGTCACGTAGCAAGATCCCAGCCAATCAGCTTTGCTAAAACCGTTCCACCGACAGTAGTTCCATAGCAACGCTGCAAAAAAGTGATGACGTTTGGGCTGAAAATTGAGTATTATGGTCTGCCTGGACTTAGCTGTGAATGTGGAGAGAAAAAATATAAGCGAGATTGAAGTAAACATGGAGCTGTCGGCTGTGGGAGAGAGAGTTTTTGCTGCTGAATCCATCATAAAACGCAGAATTAGGAGGGTACGTAAACCTTCGGCTAATGTGCCTTTGGCTTTGGCCTGAATGCTAGCCATTTGTTTACACGGCGATTATATGACATTTCGGTTTCTCAAAAGTATTTTCTCTCTTTCTAATCACACAGGGGCGAATGGAGTACCTGGTGAAATGGAAAGGTTGGTCTCAAAAGTGAGTAAGAGCAGCAGCCCGTATCGTTTTATTTGCACGCTTAAGAAGCTGTTAAACTGGGGGTTGTATATTTCTTGCCAGCAATGTGCTACGTAAAGGTTTGGCTATAGGGTAGAGCTAGCTAACAGGGCAGCCATCTGAATATGTATCCGCTAGCCGGGAAGCTAGCTACGGTTTTTTTCTACCCCGGGCGATGACGCACAACGCGGTGGCTGCTAATACTAAGTGAGGCATGTCATCTTCTTGTTTTTTATGTAGGTATAGCACCTGGGAACCTGAGGAAAACATCCTGGATGACCGTCTTTTAGCAGCTTTCAAGGAGAGGTGAGGCGATCGCAGCAGGCCTTGGTGGAGCTGGGAGGAAACGCCGCTTTATGTGCGCGCGCCGAGCACGACGTTTCATTGATTTGGCCGTGCATGCGGCGACGCGCGAGCACTTCCGCTGATCTATAATATTTATGATGCGGAACATGTCATTTGCAGGGAGCGAGAGAGGGAACTGTTCGGGCCAAAGAAAAGAGGACCTAAACCGGAGACATTTCTGCTGAAGGTGAGCCAACTGGCGACGACTTGCCCTGTTCAGGAGCTGCATCTGTCTGACGTTTATTGCAGATGCATTTCTGGAATTCCGACCTTTTCTGACGTCTGTTTTAGGGGGGACAGTCATTATGTCCTGAAATATGTTAGACGTTTTGTCATGTTTTGCTTTTGTTTTAAGTACAATCAAACCTCTGAAATGTTTATGAGCTACTGGGTGATTTCAGTGCAAGTCACCCAGTCCCGGAAAAAGTAAATATTGTTAAGTTATACTTATTTTTAAAATAATGGGTACTGTGAGTTACAAATTCTGTGCATTGAATGGCTAATAAATGTAAATATTCTGTTTTGTTGCTCTCTTAGGCTCAGGCTAAAGCTCAAGCGAAAACCTATGAATTCAGGAGCGATATGGCACGAGGCATCCGGGTTTCATTCCCGGTCCCAGAACCCGTCATTACCCCGCGAGCTCGCGAGGGTTTACGGACCGTCGTGCCGACGATATTCCCTCCTAGCACCGTCAACCGAGGGGAGAGTGTCCGGGTCAGACCTCCGGAACCGGACAGGGGGCATCGCACCTCTGGATCGCCAAGACCGGTTGCGGAGGGATTTGTTGCTGCCCCAAAGAAGAGGGGACGAAAACCCAAGTTACGGTTCGTGGAGGGTCCCGACAGCAGCGCGACGGCAGTGCCTGCCAAGAGGAGTAGGATGGAGGACCAGATGGTGTATAACCCGGCCAAAGTAGGAAAGCACGGTATTCCCGAAGGGCAGAAGTCAGAGCTGCATGGTCTCCAGTTAAATCGGAGACTCCAAAGGGATTCTGGTTATCCTCAAACGCAAGCACCGGCGGTGCCAAGCAGCAGCATGTTTAAATTCTGCTCCGAGGTCAGTTCCCATAAAGGGGGTTTCCACTTGCCGGCCTGCAGGACTAAGGAGTGCGCAGGTGCTATTTCCACACAGCAACCAAGACTGAAGCACCTGTCGAAAAATAATTTATATGAACCCAACAGCCCTTCACAAAGGGAGCCGCCGAACCGCGGCACCAAATCTCCGGTATCCAGGGTTTTCGAGGCGGCTGTGGAGGAATGCTGGAGCCCCTGTCCCACCAAGGTGGAGAAGGTGGTGGTGACGGATGTCACTGCCAACTTTTTGACTGTGACCATTAAGGAAAGCAGCACAGACAAAGGTTTCTTTAAAGATAAAAGATGACTGATGTAATCTATTTTGATTATTGTTTTAAAAAAAAGAGAGAAAAACTTCCAGAGTAATTATTTCGAAGTAACGTGTCATTTGGAATTAATTTTGTATAAGTGTACAGAAGCAGCGCGAGTTATGTGAACTTAAATATGTAAATGTAGGACATGTATTTAATTAAATGACCAAATTAAATGTCCATACCTAGGCGAAATGTACTGCGAATACCGGTTTTTCGTTATAGGGTTGCATGTACCTTACTCTTTTAGCGATGTGCGAAACTGTAAGTGTGCGCAAAGAACGTTTTATCCACTGTAGCAATATAAGTTGTTTAAATATATATTTTGGCTTGCAATTAGTAGGTTATACTGAACTCCAACCTCTCGGCACCATTTACATATTTGCTTACAAGGCGCTTCTCATAACTCACACTTATTGGACATTTAAGCACCAAAGGGCCTTTGCAATGATTTCATATTGAGAGAAATAAAATCGCCTTGTTTCCGATAAGTATTCATCTGTTCGAATATGCCTGTCAAAATGCATTGCGCAGCGAATTTTCGGAAAGAGAATTTTCTTGTGCGAACTGTTGCGGAAGTAATAATAATCCACACTAGGATGGGTGGAAGCAGTTGCCAAAAATGTGGTACTAACAGCTGACAAGACTATGACAGTATTCGTGCTACAGTCATTAGTTAGTAATCTTAGTATGTTTCCAGGTACCTGAAAACTGGCTGCCTTGATCCTTAAACGTATAGGTCGCCGTATCTGACCCCAATGTACAAAGTAGTTACTAAAGATGGATGTATTAATGTAATTGTAGTGAGATCGTGAGAGAAACTGACGGCTTACGTCTATAGCTCGCCTTCCTGCTGTCTTAATACTAACTTCTGACAGATTATTCGGCGAACTGATAGCACGCTGGTGTCTTTCGGGTTAATATTATAATATAATAGCTGTTAATATTTATAATTTTTATTGAGTCTGGGTCGGTCGTAAATTTATATAGTCGTTTTGACCGATGGTGACCGATAAATTAGATTGTGAACTTTGAAAATTTTGATTTGATTACTATTCTTTTAAAATTTACATTGCTATAAAGGACATGTAAGTTGACCACAGTTTTTGGTATTTTTCCTCCATCCAAGTATGTCATACTGACAGATTCCTGGGCTTGTTTACATATAACCAATTAAATTTTACGGCCTTTGGTATTGATGGTTTTTCTATTGAACATATTAATAGATTTCTTACTCCGTTTTGGTTATGATTTTTGTCCGTAAGCCCTATTTCTAACACACGTATCATGGCGTTGGATGGTTGTTTTTCCTGCTCGACTCATTGCACTTAAAATATTAATAATTTAACAATTACGGTGTATAATGGTATTTCGGTTTTCCTGATATTAAAATAAAGCTGACGAAACAGACGGAAGTCTTGTTCTTTTTATATCGGTGAAAATAGGTGGTTGGTGTATGTGTAGTCTCTGTGTTGACCGAGGCGGGTACTCAAGCATTCGAAGTTTTTTAATTACAGGATTTAATAAAATATTTGATAAATATATTCTCGTAAAACTTTCATTGTGTTTTTCTCGGGCTATAAATTTATTATCGCAAAGTCAGAAATAATTTGATGTATCGATGTGGAGGTGTAAATAACGGAAACGACATTGATTTCGAACAGAAATTCAACCGTTTTGTAATTCCATTAAAATATCCAATTAATTACACGGATTATGCAGATAATATTCTAAAAACCATGGATTACCGTATTAGGGCGAAAACACCGGGAACAAATGGATTATTGTGAATCCACAAGTAGGAGGCCAAGCGAAATAACGTTAATTTGGGTGTCCATTTGGGACTTTCCGTTGTTATTCGAGTTTGACTTGCAAGTGTGATCCCCCTTTCAGCTTGTTTTTAAAAATGTATAGTAAGCCTAATACTATTTAAAAGAAATATATGATTACTGCCCTGTAAAATGTACATCATTTCCAATTGTCCGATTTTCTCTTTTAAATACTGCGCATTAATATAATATCATGTCGTCCTCGCGTCTACCTATATTAGGACTTGTAAAATAAGGATCGTGAATAATTAGTCCTCGCTGTGGCACTGTAAGTATTTCAAAGCTAATGAGCAGAACTGAGGAATAATAGGGTTTACTGACGTAAAATCTAATTCCGGCTAAAGAGTGAAATCTGTAGTCTACCAGAACTGCATCCGCAACTAATCTCGACTACAAGCGATTAAAAATGTAACAGACCCAACTGCGGGGCTGACACCGAAAATACCGATAAACAAAATTGTAACAGACTGTCATGGACTGGAAATATCTTGTTCTGTTAGTATACCGATAGTGGCAGAAACACGTGCACTGTAGAGCTCGGTACCAACTTTGTCCCAACTTCCAACGACGAAATAAAATCCAATATCCAGCGTCTTCTTCACAGTGCGCCGTTTCACTGCGCAATTAAAGATGAAATCATATTTGTTTTATCGGAAAAGGAAATAATCTGCAATTCAACGAAAATTTACGTAGCAGTTGGCTTTAAAGTTATTGTTATATTGAACTGGATGGTACCTTTTCCCTTAGCGTGCAGAACCACGTGATACCAAAGGCTTAATTCAATTTAACACAAATAACAGTAACGAAGACTGCCTATTGACTTGTATAGTGTATTAATTGGTCTCAGACAGGTGAAACAAATTTCTTGTTATTTAGAATAGTTGTGCAAGCGAAGTATAAGATAAAGGGTACCGCCGAAAATATCACATCCATGTTGTTACAGTCTATTTCCATAGACTTCCATTTGATCGTGTATTGTGTTTCTAATGTACAAAATCTACTTTAATTTCTTCGCATTATATACATGCTTTCTAATGCCTAGATAGTGCCGTATCCAGTCGGCTTACAATATATATACTATATATCTACCAACTCGGAAGATTGGCTTACAATATCTCCCGGACTTCCCGGAAACGTGCATCTCCGAGTCTAAGCGAGATCTAATCCGCGGTCGGGTTCAGAGGGCAAACCCAAGTCCCGCAGCGTTGGGATACTTTAATCGTGTATCACACCGGTCTCATTAGTCGATCTATACATAGTACTAATAGGGCCTAACTGTTCAATGTGTAATATTTTACAAACTTAATGGAAATTAACGTGGCAAGGGACCGAGGATGTTTCGGGTTTCACCTAAAGCATATATTTAAACTTGCCCGACCTTTCTCCATTTATGACTGCGTATCAACTCTGAATGTCTTTTTGTAGAAAAAAACGCAGCAATAATAATGATAATGTGTTTACAATGTAATGTTGACCATGAGGTAGTTTTTGTTTAGGATTCATCATACACAACACTTAATGTATAATTCGGCGGACGGTCGTCACGTAGAAGAGTTACAATTGTTCATGGCTTTGTTTTTCAGGTAGCCTACATTTGAGTTCCTAAACATTATCAAAAAATAACTAAAATGTTAATTTTATCAGTCTGGGCGTGAAAAAAAAAATTACAGTTTGCAAGCAAGTCTGAGCCTCAAATGGGATTTCCAGTTTTTAAGAAGAAAGTTTAGGTGTTTCCCCGTTCACCATGTGTCTGGAGAGCATTTTCTAGCGCCCCCTGCCGTTTTACAGACTTAGTACACCGTGCTTTGTATCTGTACTGTTTATGCAATTTGGTATGCAGCCTTCATTTTGAAATTCCGAAGGCTTTTTATGATTAAAGTTTTGCAATTTTGAAGATAAAACGGCTCGAACCCCCCTTTAATGACAATTTGAATAGAAAGGGGAAAAAACTACGGATTTAAGCATTTCCATCTATCTTCCAGCGGGAATTCTGAGCAGAGTTGCAGGGGACCTGGAGCCTGTGCCTCGCAGTATAAAGGCATGCGGCTGGGTAACGTCACGCATGGGATGCCCCTCCAGTGCAGGGCACAGGCACTCATATGAAACCGGCATTTCAGAGACACTAATGAGCGTGACTGCATGTCTTTGGACTATGCGAGGAGACTCACACGACGTAGTGTCATCATGTAAGCTTCACGCACACAGAACAGAGGCAACAGGAGTACAGCTAATCCCTGTGATGTGAGGGAACAATGCTAATCACCGGTACACCATTCCACCCATAAGTTTAAGCACATGTAATATATATCATTATAAATCCCCCATCATAGTCAAACACGAGACTTAGAAAATTCTGATATTAGGTAATGTTGAATATATGCCCTTTATTTAATACTGTATGGTATAATGTGGTAAAGCATGCAACAAAAGCAAGATATAGACGATATGCGATTTCTGTACTTGAGTCAGCCTGCAGAATTTTTGTTTCATGTAAGCCTTACATGCATTAGCATACTGTGATGCAAGCAAAATACACATAAAAAGATTCCCAGTTCTTGCTTTCAACTTTGTTCCATTGTCCACAGCCTGCTGAGTGTCCGTCCTGCAAGCAGAAAGAACCGGTCAGACCACAGAGCTTTAGTGTTGACAGTGTGGTCACTGTCATCATCTACCGTGCCAGCATGGGGAGCAGTGCCCAGGGACGGCATGCTTGGAGTGTTACGGGGGTGAGGCCTGGGTACCATGGAAACAGGCTACACAGGGTAGCCGTAGTTGCGATCGCAGCGAGGGTAGCAGTGAGGATTGAGCCAGTTCTCCAGGTTGGTCTCTTGGGCCCTCTGGTCCAGCTGCTGAAGGTACAGCATGTGCTCCTGGAAGGAGAGAGACAGTGATGGAGCTGGTTTTCACAAGCCATGTGACAGGTCACATGACTATGCTGAATTATTTTGGAGCATTAGACAGATTTTAATGGTAGGTGTCTGCAGAAATGTTCTTGTTTGCCGTTTGTGTAAAAATTGATATTATATTGATACAGAGCCATAAATAGAGAGAATATGGAGATGTGGATTAATACGCAATGCAGGTTAGCCGGTGATGGTACTCTGATGAGTGATAATCAGTGTCGTGGGCGTTTGTCACCCTCAGGCCTCACCCTCATTGGCTCATCGGGAAAGCCTGCCTTCCTCGGTCGCTCCTGCCTCTTGCTGCGTAAAAGTTGTTTGGCAAAGCTCTCTTTGATAACTGGTGTGGCGCCTAGCAACACAGAAACACCTACTGCGAGATTGTCACACTCCTTTGACATCTTCAGTCTGTTTGCCTACCTTCAGGAGGGCAGTGTTGATGGACTTTGGGAGAATGTAACAACGCAATCTTTTACTTGGACAGATGTTTTTGACAAGCAGCTTCTGAAATCGGACGGGAGGACAATTTGCCACTAAGGCTATAAATGATCTGATTCATTCGTTAGTGCACTTTTAGCCTGTACCAAACTTTATAGTTTGCTCATTGGTCGAATCCTTTCCAGAGAGTCAAAGCATACATTTCTATCTTAAAGCTGTTTTTCTCATGACTTAACAAAGTGCTCATTCATTCCCCCTGACCCCCCTCCCGCCCCACAACACACATCCCCATGTGGGGACCTGGGATCACGTGACTTAAAACACCAGTTTCTCAGTTGCCCTGGGCTCTGGATGGCTTAGCAACGTGGCAACAGTGCAGATTGTCAGAGCCATGTGGCTGAAAATAGAGAAGCTGACCCAATGTTTGCATAGCTGGTACCTCTGTTTACCCAGGAAATACCAATATTTACAACTATAAACACACAAAGTCTCCTTTCTGACCTTTAAATTTAACAATCGACACTTCTTGACTGCAAATAGTTCTTCTTCTTATGTATGAGAAACTTTGTGTTCGCTGCCTGTCCTCAGATTCTGATGCACCATTGCAAGTCACATGATGGACACTAACAGGACAGGATGTGTTGTGCACATTATAGCGTACTGCCAGTGTACTCAGTGCACATTATAGCATACTGCCAGTGAGGGTAACACTGTCATTCTACATGTTCTCCAATCAGTTTGTTCCAGTGAGAAAATTGTAGTTTGTCCTGGAGCCAAGGAGTGTATAATTTCTTGGCTCCGTGTATACATTGCATGTATAATTTATTACATTGGAAACACATTGCTAGTTTTAGCCAAAAAATAAAATTAATCTGCAAGGTATTTTTTCTTAACAGTTTCACTGCTGTAAAAAATAATTTAGACTTCACTTTTGCTGTCTTTCCCCCTTTGTACCCATGATATGCATAATAAAGACCGTAACTTAATGGTCTTACCTGCGAGGGCGGTCAAAAGGATCAAACACATGAAAATTGCGACGAGTTTCTTCATTTTTGTTTCCGTTCTGTTCTTCTTAATCCGGGCAATGACGGTGCCCGCTAGAGGCAAAGGGGTTCATTCGCTTCTAACGTCACTGAGCCCCTTTTACGTCACATAGCAAGAGGGTGCGACACGCCCGGATGGTCGCACCTCAGCTTTCGCCTTTACAAAAAAATGTGTTAAAAAAAGCACATTAAGGTGTTTTCAACCAAATTTTGAGCTATTCGTCTTGATAAATTTAAACACATTACCATTAATTATAGCAAATAAATCTTGCGGCATGGGTACAAATCATTTCAAGTGAGACCACTTACATTGAATAAGCGGTAATGAAAAGCGATTGATTTATGGATGGACTATACTTCGCAAACTACTCACTAGATGGCGTGTGAAACTTACTTGTGTAAACTTTTTACCGTTTCACAGTCTAAGAAAACCAGTACATGGTGAATATGTGCTATACGTCACATTTCTTCGAATTAGTCAAGAGATAATTCGGAAATTAAATATTTCATTTTGTTCGAATTATTTATGGCACGTTCAGTTTGATATATTTTAATAAGTCTATTTTAATAAGTCTTTAAAAATCTTTGAAATTCCTATTTATGTTAGCATTATGAGTTACTTTGGTTTAGATGTGTTATAGGGATAATGTTTGTAGAGAAGTATTGACCCCCCCCCCCCCCCAGTCTCTGTGTTCAAGCAACACTATACACGCAGCCTAAATTATGATGTGTTTAAGTCATAGGACAATAGAAACATTCGAACTTTGTGCAGCTGTGTGTAAAGTGCGTCTGCTCCTACCCTAAGGTAACAGATGGTCAGGAGACTCGATCGAATTGTCCCTGGAGCACAATAGCGTGCTGCCTTGACCGGCTGCTTAGCGCCCAAGCGAGCGGCCACATTGTCACCTCTTCGCGGCAAAATTTTAATTCCACGGTCCCTTTGTGAGAGATACTGCACGTTCAGAATGAGTGTCAAAAAGCCAATATTTTCTACATTGATATATGGAAGTTGTTCATACATAATGAAAGATCTGCGCCCTCTCCCAAGTTTCAACACCAACGGGGGTATCAGCACTTATCAATATGCGTCCACCTCGCACCGCTATTCAACACCCGTCCATTACCTTGTAATCCACTTCAGCCTAGAATGATTCGATGACATCATTAGTTCTCGTTGACGACGGAGGCTTTACATTCAAAAGAGCTTTATAATCCGTGTCACTAAGTTTATTTGTGTGACAAAACCACGTGCCATTTAGCATACATATATATTCATTTTTTTATTGCGTTTATAAAGTTTCTTTTTCATTGTCAACAGATATTTAGGATTCCAACATTTTTAGAAATTCATAAAATTTTCATAAAAGTTTAAAAAAAAACATCGAGGCCCTGTGTTGGATAAGTATAGTTGGAAGACAGATTAATGGTTTAATTAAACAAAATAAATTACGTATCTCACACAAATGTTTAATTACACTAAACAGCAAAAAACTGTGGGAGACACGCAACGTCTCATATTTAAAACTGCGTTAAAATTTGTGATTGCTCGAATGAGATTATTTTTACCTTTTCTCTCTTCCTCGTTACGATTATAAGGAGCAATTAAATAATAAACACATTAATATATTAATAAAAAGTTGAATTCCTTCTTTTTCATTGCCTCATTCTCTCACTGGAAATCAAACTCAGCAGGCCTGTTGAAAGCGATCCTTTATAATGTCATGTGGTTAAATTCATCAGTGTCCACCTCAGTTCATCTCTCTCTTTCTCTCTCTCTCTCTCTCGCACATTCTTCTATTGAATCTGGGCATCAATAATCAGTCAACTAAAGGAAAGCTATTGGCTGATTTGAGCAAGCAGAAACAACTGAAATGTCCACGCGCGCTTGTGCAGTATCTGCATTGGTAAGTGTCATACTTGCAAACGTACCGGGTAACGATAATCTCCTCGGTTATGTTTTGTCCTCCAACTGATTTCTTCGGTCTGCGAGTGCATTGCAATCGGTGGCAGCTGCAATGTCACCTAGGGGAGAACAACACGTCTGGCTGTTCATTCTGTACTGTCTGTCTGGCTGTTTGTCAGCATGCACCGCAGATTTGTGCAACTGGAGAGGAAGGTAAGGCATCATTGACAAGTTTTTTTTTTTTTATGATTTCTTTTTAAAATGCTTTGATTTCACAGTTTAACTATTTGTATTCCTTTTCATGCAAGTACCCGCTGTTAATCCCAGGTTAAGCTTGCGAAGAATTTATATAGGTTCATATATAAATATATAATATATATGTATATGTAGGCTTATGTATGTATAATTTAGTTATACATCAAATATATATTTATAAATATTTCTATAATTTTTGTCTTGCAATTTTTTTTATTTCTAATCCATAACGCCTATCTTCATATTTCCAGTAGAATGACTGACGAAATATCAGAACATTTAATTAGTTTTACCTGTGTCCGATTTATTTGCCAGATTGAAGTAAGAGATTACGCATAGCCTGCTGAAATTTTATCGAAAAATTAATGAGGACTAATAAACTAATAAATGAACCTTTGATTGAGGGGTTAATATGTAAACTAAATATTTCCAGGTTTAAAAAAAAATGAATAATGGTTTTTAGAAAGTAGAAGTAGTTTAGAAAGTAGCATATATTTCATAGCAAGATTTCATATTGTACTATATATAACGTCTTAATTAAACTCCACATCAATACAAATGACAATACAAGTGACTCCCCTTGACACTAATATTGTCTGCTCTCGCCCCAGTGGATTACTTCGGGATCCCCAGTCCCGCGCCGTGCAGCAGGTGCGCTTACGCTGTACTGAGGGGGCCGTGGAGTGGATGTACCCCAGTCAGGCATTGCGGGTCGTGCTGGAGCCCAACCTGTCCTCCGCACGCCACAGCACCGTCTGCATTAAGCCCTTCGGGGGTTTCGGCGGCGCTAGCGCGTATATCGAGCGTGCGGGGCAGCTGCACCTGCTGGTGACTGAGGGCGGGAGGCCGGAGCAGGTGTACTGCTTTCGGGCGGACGGACCGCAGAAACCGGCCATTTTCCTCCAGGCGACACTCCAGAGGGACATCGGCCGTCGCACCGTGGGCTTCCGATACGAGCTGCTGAGTAATGGGAGCACCGCGCCCGGCTTCCCCGCCACTATGGTGCAGTGTAAGAGCCGGTGGAAGATCTGAGCTACAGTATTTTGGTGTGCAGGACACGAAGCTCTTTGTTGTGCTTCTGTGTTTTGAAGGGATGTTGTAATATCTGCAGTTTTGTTTGTTTGCTTAATTTTTGCTTATTTGTTTTTGCAGCTGAATGCCGGCCGTGCAACGACACGGAGCTCCTCTTGGCCGTCTGCAGCAGTGACTTCGGTAGGATGCCGAGAACAGGCTACTTGGTGGCCAGCACTATCCAGTTACGATTACACATTTATTTGGCGCGATTGCAAAATTTAATAAAGTAATTTTAATTTTACCGCAGATTATAATAATCGGTTAATTATGTCTCAGAGCTACAAGGTATCCAGGAAACTGGTAATATGATATTGTCATTAATTCACTCGGTGCTTGTTAAGGTGGGGGGCGGCGGCGGGGGCAGTAAGAGCAGTTACTTCAAACCGTGGTCATGTTCATGAAGCCCCAGTCAGTGCCCCCGCTGAACAGTTTCCCCATCCAGGCTGTGTCCCACAAGGACTAATTAAAGTAACAAAAAGCCCCATGCGGGGGGTGGGCGGGGGGCTGCTGTCCAGAATGTCCCCCTCCCCTTACCACAGCAGTGAGCACTCGCAGATTTGGGGGCAGGTGCACAATGGCGTTCAGGCGGGCTCACAGCGGCAGCGGGGCAGAAAGTCAGGACCCCCGTGAAGCCGTTCGGCGTGCAGCCTGACACCCCCGCGCTGATCCTATAAACGGGCAGTGCTGTCTTTTTGGGAAGCGGCTTAATGAAAGTGTAAACGCTTAACACCGGTGGGGGGGGGGGTTCTCTGGGTGAGGGGCTTATGCTGGCTTTCATCTGGGACTCCATTTCCCATGAGCCTCTTTGTCGATTCATTATGCTTTATTTCAATGTAACAGCATAATTATAGACTGGCAACCTGCCTGGGGGGGGTCCCCTGACACGTGCCCTGTGCTGCCTGCGATAAGCTGCAGGCTCCCAAGAGACGCGGCTAGAAAATGGATAAAGGTTAATGGAAAAAACTTAGAATATTGTATAAAATATAGAAATTTTACTTATACAGATCTGCGGGAAAATCCTGGCACAAAGCAGGGGGACACCCTGGATGGAGGTCTAACTTACTAAAATGCACTTCGCTGGACTTTGGAAAGGAAAATAGAACTGGGATAAAACCACAGCATGAATGAACGGAACATGCAACCTCCACACAGACACAGCAGGGCTCAGATTCAAACCCTGAGCCCTGGAGGTGGGGGGGAGGGGGGGGGCACTACCCACGCTATCATGTCTGTGACTTCCATAACAATAACAATATTAATAACACGATTTCTCCTTGTCTTCCCTTCTAGTGGTGCGAGGCGCCATCAGTGACGTATCCCATGATGCTCGGAGGCAGATGTCGCTGGTGGAGGTCTCCGTGGCGCGGGTGTTCCGGCAGCGCAGCAGCGTGTTCGAGAGGCAGGCTGGTGGGGAGGGGCCGTGGCGCGGTCGCATGCTCACCCTGCGGCGGTGCCGGGTGAAGGCAGGGGGGGGGCATTTCCTGTTCACCGGGGCGGAGCATTTCGGCGAGGCCTGGCTGGGCTGTGCTCCACGCTACACGGACTTTGTGTCTGTGTATCAGGCCGCTCTGCGGACGGGACAGAACCACTGTGAGTTCGCTCTGGACTGACCCTGCCCCTCCTGGGCCCCCACATCAACACATGCACTCACTCCAGGATGGGGAATTCCCATCCGTGATGTCACAGGAGGATTCCCCACCGGCTACACTGTAAACAAGCTACCCAGACTCTTTAGGGGGACGGTGACTCTTTATGGTCAACTGGCTGGTTGAAACAAAATCTTGGTCTGGATTTATATTTTCTGAACCTGAACTTTCCACCTCCTGTCAGTAAGCAATTTCAATCAGTCACCTGTATATTTTAGGGTTAGGGTTGAATCCATTTTATACAAGGGTCCAAAACCAGAGTCTCACCTGAGGCTTCAACTTGCAAAATTTTCATCTTAAGACCCAAGTCTTTAACCAGTGCGACACCTGCTGCTCATCATAATGCTGCTTTTTTGTGGAACAGCAGCATGGCTGCATGTGGCTCTTGATTCGCAGATGTGTTTTGCCGACATGCCAGTCAGCTGTCTGTGATTGGCAGGCATCCCATCCACGGTGTCCCCCTGCCTGGTCCCTGTGCATTCTGGGATTGGCCCTGGGTCCACCTTGATGCTGTACTCAGTTAGCAGCAGAGAGGATAGATGGATGGATGAATGTCGGTTGTTTCAGGGATAATATAATTTTAATTCACTTGAATTGTCTTTTCATTACAGGATTATGTTTTGTAGCTTAATTACGAAATAATTGCCATGTTTATGTTAGTTTAAAGTTGGTATATGCAGGGTATGAATTATGAAAGAATACTAGATTCAGTTTTGTACAGAATACGGGAAAGGAGGTGTATGTACAAATTGCTTTGTCTTCATTATCATTAGACTTTAAATTCATCTATGAATTTACTTAAAATGTAAACAATTTAAATGTGAAATTCTCTGGTCATGCTTTTGAAGTATTTTTTTTTTTTTTTACCATTTTTCCCATTGCAACTGTGTACTGAACGTATAATCCAAAAATCTTGTGTCCTGAATAAGTTAAATAATTTATGATTATTTTTTTTAAATGGCTGCACCATGCCTGGTTAATGGGTGGAGGAATGGCTCACATACTTTATAATGGAAAACCACCAGTTTGCGGTTCAGTGCTTGGTGGCAGCGGAAAAGGTCCATTATTTTGGTGACAGTTAAGTTAGTACCACACCAGAAACATTTCTCTGAACCAGACCCTGCAGCCTCTGGCTGTACGATGAGCCGGTGAAGTCGGCAGACATCTGTGCACAGCGCCTTCGGTAAAAGGCCTTCAATTCAAAGTGTGAAGCCTTTGTGTCCTGTGATGTATTTGGTGTGATAAAAAGGTCTAATGGAAGATGAGGCCCAATCTCTGCTTCAGTATATAATGGAGCAGTTACTGAAGAGAAAGCGGTTTAAAATGTGCTGTTCAGCGTGGTCTTTAGAGATGCTCTGCTTAGGCCCACGGTCCATTATAGCTCACGGTCTTATGTAAATGGAATAGCTGTACCGTAAAATGATATACAAATGTGTTTGTGGTGGAAAGGGCGACGAGGAGGCTGAATCAAACCATTCTTCAGTGTGACGCGGCTCCAGGAGTGTGGCCTGGGAAAGAGCTGTGGGCAGATGTGAGAGGCCCGGGGCCCAGTGACTTTGGGGTCGTCCACTGGAGACTCCCCCAAAAGAGCACAATTAATTGACTTTTAAATCCGCTCTTTCTTTCCCTGCTTCTCCACACTTCTACTTGGCTGAGCAGGATTCACAAATTGCTGTCTTGAACTTTTTATTGGGACTAAATAGCTGCCAATGAAAGTGTAAATGACGGCGTGGTGAATGGGGGCCACACAAAGGGCCAGCGGTGACGAGTCCTTGGCCGACATAATGATCATTGTTCAGGCTGCTGTCACCCGTGGGGGTGGTGGGGGCTCGTGAATGTGTAGGGGTGCCTGAGTCACTTTAGGCACTTCGAGCAAATGCGTTAAAGTCACACTCTTTTGTTCTCCTATCCACTGCAATATAGAGATTCCGCAATATTTGCCATTATTATGCAGGCAATGAGGTTGGCGGATTCAGGAGCAGGTCCAGGAGCAGGTCCAGGAGCGGGTCCAGGAGCGGGTTGTGGCGATAACCTGATATTTTTGAAATGCATGGAAAACTGGCAATGTTTGGATACAGTAATTCCACCTTTCACCAAGGTAATATATGGCGTTTATTTAAAAGCAGCTCATATCAGTTATAAATTATGGTGATTTCCCTCATTGACAATAACAGCAATAGGCCATCGTGTGGTTCTGTGTGTCTGTGATCAGAAGGTTGTTGGTTCACATCCCGTGGCCTGCAGAGTGATGTCATCGCCGAGACCCTTAACTCCAGTTGCTCCAGGCTGGCTCTGCTTTCTCAGTTGTATGTGGCTTTGAATAAAAGCGCCTGATAAATAAAAATCAGCAACAATAATGGTGACCCTTGCAACACAAGCCCATTAAACCCATCGGCTTGCTGGCATCTGTATATCCATGCACTCATCTTTTCACACATGCTGATCCAGGATCAGGTCATGGTGTGATATCATACGTACATCCTTCGCAGCAACATACACTATACGGATAAAAGTACTGGAACACACCTCTTAATTGAATTCAGCTGCTTCACTCAGACCCGTTGCTACAGGTGTATAAAATCAAGCCCCTGGCCATGCAGTCAGGTTTAAAGAAATCTGCACAGGAATGGGTCATTCTGAAGAGCTATTCTAGATATCCCACAGTCAATTGTAAGTGGTATTATTGCAAAGTAGAAGCGTTTAGGAACTACAGAAACTCAGCCACGAAATGTTAGGCCACATAAAGTAAACAAACGCGGTCGCCGAGTTCTGAGCCTCCAAGTTCTGAGCTGCCGAGTGCGTAAAAGCCGCCAACTCTCTCGGCTCAGTAACTGCAGAGTTACGTGACTGTGCCCCAGTGCACAAAGCAAGGTCCATAAAGACAAGGTTGGGTGAGTTTGGTATAGGAGGAACTTTACTGGCCCACACAGAGCCCTGATCTCAACCCCACTGAACACCTTCCAGATTAACTAGAATTAGGGTGACCAGATGATCCATGTCAAGATGGACACTTTGAGCTACTTCGGGTTTTACAAACTAATTTCAAACTGAAAGGCTTCTGTGCTCGGCTAAATACTTCAGTTCTTCTTGTGTTTTAGTTTGTTTCCTTGACTGAAAGACTCATCCAGCTGTGTCACATTAACATTAGTGACACCTGCATGATTATAGGAGACTGACCAATCAGCACACAGCAAGAACTCAGTGCTCAAGTGAAATCCTGGTCCTTTTAATTGAAATGGTAATTTACAAATCCTGTCCTAGCTCAGAGTGTCCTCCCTGACATGGATTATCTGGTCACCCTAACTAGAATGGAGATTGTGAGCCAGGCCTTCACATCCACCATCAGTGCCAACATCACAGACACACTCCAAAATCTTGTAGAAAGCCTCCCCAGAAGAGTGGCAGCTGTTATAGCTGCAAATGGGGGACCAGCTCCATATTGATGCCTATGGATTTAGAATGTGATGTCATAGAAGTTCCTGTGGGTGTAATGGCCTGGTGTCCCAGTACTTTTGTCCATATAGTGCACATATAGGTTGAAATTTTCTATATCCAGAGATTTTGTTTTATTTGATTAGTTCTGTAGTATAAAAGTTATATCCAGACATAGCTTGACAAAAGCAAGTCTGGTTCTATAAGGGTTAGCTGCTGAAGTAATTAATCGTTCTATTCAGTTCTGACCATTGTAAATAATTTGATCTCTCTCACAACTACGTCTATGCTAATGTCTACCAAAGATTTCTTAGCGAAAATTCTGAATTGGAAACTGCCTCTCACTACAAAATCTGATTTACCCCTGACCGCGGAACAGCAGGCTCTCTGGGAACTGACCAGGAGTCCCGGGCGGGTCTCTGGCTCCATGTGCGCAGCCTGCAGTCCACGGGCGCCGGGTAATTGGGTTAAACGGCGCCCGGGTCGCTTTCCCACGTGGACCACTGCTGTGCCGCCGCACAATGTGGAACAGCGTGACACCTAGAGCGCGGCGCCTCCTTTCAGCTCAGGGGGCAGCAATTCCATGCAGACACACAAAGGTAAATCGGATATCTTCTCCAGCTTCAAGCATGTCTATTCTAAACTGGTCCCACTGGACTTAGAACTGTAATTGAATTTTTTGGGGGGCAACGGGATTATTTTGCCCCATCGATTCATGCAGACGCGAATTGCATGGTTTTGCTGGGAGAGCCGCAACGTCCCATGTCATACGACGCACCTGCTCGTGAATATTCATTTCTGTGGTGCTTTTGTCGCTGATTAAACATGGTGCAAAACTAGTTTGAATGTAGTTTGGATGCACAGAAACAGTAGAGTCAACATATTAACAGTAGCTGTAGTTTAACGCTTCACCAGAAGTATTTTTTCAAGGTTGCCAGCTTTGGTCAGCTGGCTTGCACGAGATTTTCGATTCGAGACAATTCTGCACACGCATTTACATGTATGTAACAGTTTTATTACCTTATAAATAGTCTGTAGGGTTTGAAAACTACCCCAACACGTTTGATGTGCCTATTTTTGGTTTGTAATGGAATAATATTGATTTGCCGTAAGATTTCTTGCGTGAGCGTGAAAGTCTGAAAGCAAAGTGTGAAGCCAGATGCGTGAGAGCTGGCAGCCCTGATTTTTATACAGAACCAAGAGAGTAACTTTGGCTGGACCATTGGGGGGTTGAGGTCTCCACCCTTTACGGAGAAAACACGATTATTGGGGGGGGGGGTTTGTATTAGCTCGTTTTGATTTATTAGGGGGGGTGGTGCCTACAACCCCTCTGTAATTTACGCCCATGTACAAACCCAGTACGTTTTCGGATGCACGGTGCATTATTTTATGCGTTTAACCTATCTGTGCTTCCGCACGGAAAATATCGTATAGTCCAGTACTTCCCAAACCAGTCCTCGGGGAACCCCGGAAAGTCCACGTTTTTGTTTCCTTTCAAACACCAATAGAATGGCTGGGCAATCTTATCCGCAAAGGGCCGCTGTGTGTGCGGGTTTTCGCTGCAGCTCCCTAAGTAGATTACTAATTAGAGGACTGATTGGCTGAAAGAGTCCTCACACCTGGGTTTGAACAGCTGACCAAAAACCCGCATACACGTTGGCCCTTTGCGGATAAGATTGGCCAATGGTTTAAAATTTTACTGGTTTTATTTATGTTTTCCAATTAGGCTACATAGCAACAACAATTCAATTGTCTTTTCTCAGTTTGGGGAATTGCAACTATGACTGTTTGATGTGGGTTCAAGTGTCAGCCACTGAAAATGCATTAGTAGCGCCATAAATGAAACTTCTCATGGAAACTGAATTAACATACAGCAGTCATGGTATCTAGTCAAGGACGTTACACAGGAGGGATCAGCTGCTTGGCATTTTGGGATAAGGAGAGTCAAAAACTTTATAAAACTTGTCAGCTTTGGTGAGTTCTAACCTGCTCACTGTGGCAAATGATAGTATGATTATTCAAGAACTAAACTTGTAGCAATAGGTTGAAAGTCCCAGGAAGTACACTACTATGAATCAAGGCAGGGTGTCAATTTCCTCAATAAGATAAAAAAGATGTATGAAATACTTAAAATCTAAGACTTAACTTCCTCTCTTATTTTCCTGTATGATTCAGCAATGCAATTGAATATACCACATTTGAGAAAAAAAGTGTTTAATATGCTCAAGTACATGTACAGCAGTAAACAAAACACTTTCAAGAGGTAATCAAACATGTAGACAGGAAGACAGCAGGGTCCGTGAGGGACACACAAGGGACATGCGTATTTGGTGAAATTTGGCGATATTTGGTTGATTGTCACGGCTGTTATCTGCGCGGCGATTCACTCCTGCCTCGTCACCATTGTCAGCATCTTCAGAGCCATGTTTCCCTGATCTGACGGAATCTGTGGGAATCATGTGCAAATAGTGGATTACAAACGTAACAGTGTTACTTGTATAAGAAACACAAATGAACAAGCACCAATTGACTAGTTCCAACCGAATAGTGTGTTACTGGGTTGTGTAGATGTAATGTTGCGTCCTATTGGTTTATCCACTTGCCATGTGACCAGCTTTGAGGATCCAATAGAATGCGAAGTTTTGGTATGTCTTGTAAAAGGCTCCTGTCTGGCCCGGAGCAGCAGGGTCATCCAGCGGAGTCCATCGCAGGTTGTTGAAGGCAGGGAGACCCGTCCACTTCAGCTTTTTCACCCACAGCTCCTGACCTCCCCCCCCACCCCCCCACAACATCATTTGTAAGATAGAATCAGTCACTCTTTCACTTTTAAGTTCATGTGCATGCTCTGCGTCCGAGAGACTCAAACTTGAAACCAAACCGTAACAACATGCCGCGGATTGTCGGGTTTTATTCTCCGGGGTGATTACCTATCGTGTCTACAATCAGGTCCAGTTGCCCGTTGTAGACCGTGACATTGATTCCAGCCGCCAGGAGCTCGTCCACAATGTCCACCACTGGCTTCATGAAGTCCCCAGCCATGTAGCTGAACACTGCTTCTGACTGGCCTGCAGGGGGAGCACCAGCATTTGTTTTTCAGGATTATTTTTTTGCCCTGCAGAATTATCCTGTAACCCCCAGTATTATTGTATAACTGCTCACTGTCTAAAGTTTTAGAGAGATCCTCAGTCAGGTTCGAATACAGGCGTCATCAATGGCCTAGGTCAGTGTTTACCAATCTGGTCCATGGGGACCCACAGACAGTCCACGTTTTTGATCGACAAGGGAGCTGGGAGGGAGCAAAAACGTGGACAGTCTGGCAGGGAGCTGGGAGGGAGCAAAAACGTGGACAGTCTGGGAGGGAGCAAAAACGTGGACCGACTGTGGGTCCCTGAGGCCCGGATTGGGAAACACTGGTCTAGGTGTGTCCCATTTATCTAGATTGGTCATGAACCTTTGTAATTGTTGGATAGGAAGGTTGGGCACACAAATGGTGTGAGGACAGCATGGTAACACGACTGGGAAAACTGGCAAGCAGGGTGATTCGATGGCAGATAACATGACAGAGCACTAGGTAAAGCAGGGGTGGGGGAATTCATCAGGAAACATAACCAGTGTGGAAGAAGTCATGGGCCCACCTCCCCACGTGACGTTCTGGGGGATGACCTTCAGCTTCTTTCTGATTGGGCCGTTCATTAATTCACTGAGCGACTGTCTGTGCAGAGGCTTGATGTGGCGTCTTGCCAGCAGGGCTGTAGGAATCATCAGGCGGAAGCTGAAACTTGCTTAGTGAGCACAGCACCATCGGCAGGCTACTGTACTCCACATTAATCGTGATTATACTAAAAAGTCACAAATAACGAAAAAAACAATGTGTGTTCATGGCTAAACATTCCTAAAACAAAAACCTCTTATGCTCTTAGTTGTGACGCTTTCTTACCCAGATATCCGTGTCCCGCTCCGCTGCTTACTCGCTCTTCTGATGCTGGGGTGAGGATGTTATAGAAGTTGACCCCATTGGTGTTCTGAAAGTACACACAGAGTTGATGGATACTGGGTGTTTCAGACGGAGCTGTAGGATGTCCAAGTGAGGACATGACTGACCCCGACCCCTGACCAGGTGGCTGACCATATATGGCATCCCAGAAACCTCTGCATCAAAAACCTGGTGTGTAGCACATCTGCAGCGTTTTCCTGGGCACGTTACTGCTTTGATGCTTGAATCGCAGTGTCACCTCTGCTACCGACAAACGAAGGAGCACGTGGCGTTTGAGATGCCCCCAGATCTCACCTCCTCCACCACGGACTCTGCAGTCGACCACAGCTGAGTAGCTTTCAGGAAGTTGCCCTGGGCGATGGCTTCCTCCACGGCCTTGGCTGCTTTGCTGACCTCGCTTAACCCGTTGTCGTCCAGCAGAGACTGGGAGTGGCAGAATACTTTTAATTAAATCTTTAGCGAGAAAGTGAGCGGGGGCCACCAGGAGGTAATGAGGAGTCAGCAGATGCATTACTTACTGTGCTGTAGAGATAAGGGCCCCAAGTGCGAACAGAATCTAGAAATATGACAGGAAATATCAGACTTTCATGTTGCCTTGTATTTTTAAATGTGACACAATACTGCACAGATGGCACACATGCTATATCCTATGGTAGCTTTTTTCTTGATTCATGGAAATGCAAACACACCCATAGGTGAGATCCAGGAGTCGCCCAAGGCCACCCCAGCAAAGTTGCATTTAATCTCCCCCTTTGATATAGCCTGAAAAAAATCAAAGTGTCAGGATAAACCCAGAAAGCTTTGAGCAGTTAGGCGCGCTTTAAATTTTAGAGTTATTTTTTTTTAAATGCTCACCAATTGCCAAGAACATTTCATAGTTTTATCTTTTCACAATTTTGTGACGTAAAGAACCTTTGAGATTACCTTTGAGAGGTACAGTGAGATCGCGGCGGCCATTTTCCCGCCGTATGACTCAGAGAATATGTAAAACGGCACGCCCTGCCGGAAACAGGAGAATAATAGGACGGTAAAGCAATAAACAGACGATAAAGCGGTAAAGTTACATCTTTAACGTTAAACAGACAAAGCGGTAAAGCGATAAACAGACGATAAAGCGGCAAAGAGATGATAAAGTGGTAAAGTTACATCTTTAACGTTAAACAGACAATAAAGCGGTAAAGCGATAAACAGACGATAAAGCGGTAAAGAGATGATAAAGCGGTAAAGCGATAAACGGACGATAAAGTGGCTGTGCCAAGTAGAGGCCCTCAGTGACGCCCCGCCTACCTGGAATTCTGCTTTGGAGCTGAAGAAGCTCTTGAGCAGGACCATCATGTCTTCTGCCACCGTGGCCACGTCCTTGGCAAAGCCGTTGTTATCGGTGTAGCTGTAACCGGTGCCAACCGGGTTGTCCACAAAGAGCACACTGGCTGCCTTCACCTGAGGACCAGCGAAAAATCTGTGTCCTGCAAAACCAACCTTTTAACTGTGCAGACAGTGGAAGTGATTACCAACTTATTTATGAAAGGTTCATGATCAGATAAGATCTCATTTTGCAGCTACTGAGGATATTTATTCACATAAAAATAGTTACATATTTTGAGGTTTCTTTAGGTGAACATCGTAATTTGCGAAGCTTCCATTTACCCAAGTTGTGTTTCTGGGTTCCAGGTCCCTGTCCAGGGGTCCAATCTCTTCGAAGTTCCCAAAACCGCAGCTAGATCCCCCAGGTCCACCCTGGTTAAAAACAGAACAAGAAAATAACTTAGAAATTAAAAATAATAATAATAATTTAATCAAAAAACGGTAAATACAGGATAATTAAAATCAATATCAATGAGATAAGGGGTTATGAAGCAAACACGTTTTCCCTCCTTTGAACAAAATAACTGTGGCAGTAATTAAAATTTATTTTTTCGTTAAGATTCTAACTGCGACCTATGCGGGACGTGTCGATGACATCTAGTGGACAGTAACGTAATTGCAAAACATGACTATTTTTGTTGATTAGACAGACATGCGCTTCCTTATGGGTTTTTCCCCTAGGAGACTGAAGGTCATCTTAGAGTCATTCACCTGCAGCCACATCACAAGGGGCAGCTCCTTAAAATTTCCCCCAGAGCCATAGTACAGCCACCAGAACATGTGCGCCCCCTCTCGGACATCCACGTAGCCCCACGATTCAGAGGCTGGCTCTGTCCTTCCTGCATTGAGGCACAAAATCATTTACTTGTGATTCTGCTGAATTTAGTAGCATTTTACTAAGTACATTTCAAAAGTATTGTTTCACTGATATTCGTAAATCACTGTTATAGTAGAAAGAATGTTAATCATATATACATTAGCCCAGTGTTTCTCAACCCAGTCCTCGGGGACCCCCAGACAGTCCACGTTTTTGCTCCCTCCCAGCTCCCAGTATGCCTC
>JAODJU010000045.1:3005249-3028617 GCA_026776725.1 Gnathonemus echidnorhynchus | reverse complement strand
AGCTGTGTTACGAGCTGGGAGGGAACAAAAATGTGGACTGTCTGGGGGTCCCCGAGGACTGGGTTGAGAAACACTGCATTAGCCTATACCTGTTATGCTACTTAGAACTTTATATAAAACAATTAAACTTCATTCTGTTTGCAGATTTATGGATCATAAACCTATCACGTGATTCAAGTCAATCCGTACATTAAGACAATACATGTCTCACTTTTAAAAAAAACCAAAAACCAAATTTGGTAAATTTTATCCATACAGTTTCATAAATGAAGATACACTGCAGGACAAAGTGCAACGCTTTCATTTTCCACATACACAAATAAGAATGATGTGCATGCATTTGCGTTTAAACGTCAACAAAGTAAATACATACAGCGTTCGTACAGATTCACAAATGTGAATGCATCAGTCAATTGATCATTTTCTTATCTGACCTGAATCGATTAGCAGGAAAGAAAGGAGCCATACAGCGACCCGAGGCAGCTCCATTCTTGTAACGTGACTGCTACTTTAGTAAATGGGGAAGCGAGGCTGGGGAAATACAGAAAGTCATATGACCTACGCATCACGTGATCTACAGCCAACCAGGAAGAAGGCGGCGTGTAATTATCATCCCGTCCTGTAGATGGCAGCAGTGAAGCGACATTTCGCTTTTAATCTCGAGCACCCGGTTGCTGCGTGGACCGCAATGGCAGCCTCCTGTCCCAACGCGGTGCGCGTTCGCCTTTACTTTGATTATCCGCCTCCGGCCATGTCTGACTGCCGTATGTGCTGGGTGCTCGTGGACTTAAACAAATGCCGCGTCGTGGCGGACCTGGCGAGTATCATCAGGGACAAGTTTGACTTCAGTCGGCGGGCTGTCTTAAACCTGTTCATTGAAGACTGTTACTTGCCTCCCGCGGAGAGCGTTTATGTAGTGCGTGACAACGACAGCATCAGGTGAATATATCTACTCTTGGGGCACGAATTATACCAGCTGAGAAGATCGCAATGGTTTAGGCACCACCAACTGCAGTTTGCTGAACGCCACGAGCCCTCACGTTGAGGATGCAAAAGCTTTAATTTGTGTCTGTTGCTAGATAAGTAAAAATCCAGTTTGTTAGCTTAAAACGATTGGCTATATCGAATTCCAAAATCTACGCACCTGCAGTGACATAGTAAGAGTAAATGATTGTACAAGTATTAGTGTTAGCAGTAACGTTAGATGATATTATTATAAACACTTCTTCATGAACAAGCTGACAATTCTGCATTTTATGTGTATTTTACAGGGTTGCCAATTATCACGCATCTAGGGTGACACTTTCAGACTAAGAAATTTTACAGCAAATGTATATTATTCCATTATATACTTGAATTAGCTACATCTAAAGTGCTGGGATAGTTTGCAAACCCTGGAGACTATTTACAAGGTAAAAAACAATAGTTACATACATGTAAATGTGTGTTCAAACTGGTCTTGAATTGGAAATCCTACTCCAGCCAGCTGACAAAAGTTGGCAGCCGTGGTTTGAAATTTCAGATCATAGATGAACACTAAGCTTGTTTAAACTGCACACAAGCTTGGTAGGCATTACATCTGACAAGTGTTTTGTGGTTCGGCAGAGTGAAGGTGGATGTTCTGCCACAAGTGAATGGCTGTGAATTCAGCAGCGATGCAGAAGAGACTCTGAAGGCCAAGAAAAGGGGGAGAGAGGGTGAGGAGGAGTCCAAAGATGAGGATGAGCGTGCGGTGAAGAAGAGAAAGAAATCTGCCAAGAGCCAGGAGACTCAGGAGATGAGGGTTGCCTTGGCAGAGGAAGAGATGGCAACGAAGAAGAAAAAGAAGAAGAAGAGAAAGAAAAAGATGAAACCCCAGACAGAAGGGCACGGGGGCCCGATGACATGTCTGGAAGACGAACCTGAGGCCCCCACCTTGAAGGAGGTCCTACCACCAACTGCCCCCACGAACTGCAAGGTAGTGCCTCAGAAACGGGTCTCTAGCTCTTCAGAGAGCAGCGATGAAGAGGAAGCCCCAAAAACAGTCGTCCCAGTGAGGGCGCCGGTGAAGACGGGCAGCCAAGTCCCGGCAAAGACGGTTAAGCTAAAAGGGTTTACCTGGGATTCTGACTCGTCTGGTACTGCGGCGCCAAGCAGAAAGCCGTCCCTGCAGGCTGCCCCTGGCTCCGCCCTTGTCTGTAGTCCCGCCCCCAGCTCCACCCGTACCCTCCGTCCACGCCCTTTGGTTCCAGGCTCCACTAGCATCACAAGGAAGCAGGCAGACAGCTCCAGCTCAGAGAGTAGTGAGACCGAGTTGGTTATCAAGCGTCCGCCTCCCGCAATGCAAGGAATCCTTGGCGCAGTATCCCGGGGTAGGGGTGGACCCCCAGGTAGGGGTGGGCCCCCGGCTGTGGGCCGGGGTGTGGGGAGGGGGAACCCACCACGCAGAGACAGCGGTCCCAGAGGTGGAGGGAGAGGGGGATGCGGACAGAGGGGGCCGTGGAGGGCTGAAGGACAAAATAACTTTTATGACAATCGAAATGGGACGCGAGAGCAGTACCTGGAGGAGACCCTGACAAACCGGGCCGTGGTTCTGCAGGTGGGTTACCTGACTAGCGCCAAAACAGTCGCATTGCGGTTTGTGAAATGTCCTCAGTGTCATTTGTTTGGCCCGTTTAGACCCCCCCAGCTGCTGTCCCTCCCCGAGACTACACCACGATGCCCCTGCTAGCCGCACCCCCAGCCGTGGGACAGACAATCGCCTTCAAGGTATCCCCGGGCGCGCATAGCCTAAAACCTCGCATCGGCTTCATTTTCTACAGCAGTGTTTCCCAACCCGCTCCTTGGGGACCCCCAGGCAGTCCAGGTTTTTGCTCCCCCCCCAGGGATGGAAGCTGGAGGTCCTGAGCCATAGCTTATCTCTCTGGCATATGAACATGCACAGTTCTTCATAGTGTGTCACTTTCAGAGGCTTTGTCCCTCCTCACCCCCCCCCCCGCCTTCAGAGCTGTTGTTACACTCTGTGATGTCATTACTGACACTGGCAGTGTTGCAGATCAGGATCATGCGGATTGTGTGAGTAAGGATCCCCCCCCCCCGCGGGTCAGTGCTCCAATATTGTGTCCTGATTGAGGCTACTGTTTTTTCACAGCTGCTGGAGCTGACGGAGAGCTACACACCCGAGGTGTCTGACTACAAGGTGAGCTGCCTTCCATGCTTCTGTTCCACACACTGTTGTTTTTATTTGGTCAGTGAGCGGATGCCTAAGGGTCCAGTCGCTGTCTGGTTTGACAGCTTAGGTGAGAGAGGCAGTAATTCACCCTGAACCAGCCTCCACGGTTTGCTGGGTCCTTGGCTTACGCCAAGTTCTTTGGGTTTTCAGCTGGATCAGTCATATTCTACTGTGTCATTCCTAGTAGCTCATTAGTGGCATTTCCCTGTCCTTGTCTTAGGAAGGGAAGATCGTTGGTTTCGACCAGAATACCAACCAGGTACATGTGCAGCTGCTGTCTTCAGTCCCAGGTAAAAATCTCACTTATAATTATGAAAATCCAGCGAAATGTAGATATTTCATGTCTTTTGTCTTTATCAGTGTTTCCCAGCCCGGTCCTCGGGGACCCACATTTTTACTCCGGGAGCTGGGAGGGAGCAAAAATGTGGACCGTCTGTGGGACCCCAAGGACCGGATTGGAAGACATTGGTCTAAGTCAGGGATAGGGAACCTGATCAATGGAGAGCCGGTGTCAGTGCGGGTTTTTGGGATGACCACTTAATCAGCCAATCACAGTAGGTCCCCGGGACTGCAGTTGGGAACCGCTGCATTTGTACTTTGTGCCGCATTGGTTGGGTGAGAGGTCACCCCAAAAACCCACACCCACAGCAGCCCTCCATGGAACAGGCTCCCTACCCCCGGTCTATATCGTGTAGAAACTTGAACCTCTCTGCATCATTGATTGGTTAGTGACATCAGTCATCATCAGAATGGTTTTTCGTTACGTAGATTCACTAACTGTGGCAGGCAGTTGCCTGTGTGAATGACGCTCAGCATGCTTGCTCAGTGTGACCCGCTGACTGGTTTGCGTTCGGTCCTCCAGCTCCCACTGGGCCGGGGAAGTTTGACCTGGTTTACCAGGCGCCCGACGGCTCTGAGGTCATCGAGTCCGCACTCTCTCACGGCTCCCAGGTACCTGCAATCCAGAACTCTGCCATGCAGCACACACATTTTAATGGCCTAAATTAGTTTAAAATATAACGAATTGCGATGAGATTGCAAGGTAATAAGGCAAAGCTGCGCAGTGTTTACATACCTGAAGCGCCGAGACGGTCCTGGGAAACAGTGAAGCCTGTCAGGTCACAGATAATCACCCTCTGCAACCGTAAATCACTCCCAGACTGACTCACCGAATGGGTCCTGAATTCACACCCTGAATTCACACCTTGCATTTGATACTGAAACTCAGCCTAGCAGCATTAACTTGAATAGACTGTTTGCACATTGCCGTAACTTCATGTAACTCTCTTAAATTACCGCCAGAAATGTATACTTGCAGTCTATAATCACTAAAGTTTCTGTTCTGTTTGTTAATATACGCTAACCGTCCTTATGTTGACCTGTATGTATATAATTATCAGTGTGTAGCATCACCACCAAGAGAAATTACTTGTCAGTGTGCTTGGTGAATTACATTGATTCTGATTCAGAGACTGTAGCTGTGTGTTAATCACGGGCAGGTGGCCGGCGTCTTTCACTGATCCTGACTGGCTGATTTTTAGCGCATTTGTCCTGCTTGTTTGCTCCGTCAGGACGCGTCACAGACGTGCCTTCCAGTTTGTATTTTGTGCCGCAGTTTTTAATGCGTTTCCACCCCCCTGCAGCTGACGGAGCGGTGGGAGTCTCTCCTGGAGCCCAGGCTTGTGGTGGAGAACGTTGGCTGAGGTCCCGCAGGTGTCCGGGCGGAAAGCAACAGAGAGTCTGTGTGAGAGGCGAACCGGAGCGTGTAAAGGAGACAAGCGTTTGTCAGATGAAAAGAAAGACCATTCTGTACTCAGGGCACAGTGATGGACAGCCAAGACTCCAGAAATATATTTTAATTCTTTTTTTTAAGTCTTTTCTTTTAGTGAAATAGTCTCTTTAAAATAAAGATATTTTGTTTTAAAACCCCCTTTCAGTGTCCCAGACCTCTTGGAGTTTGGTTTTGTTCTTTGGAATCATGGAAGGTCATTTCTAGTTGTACCATGATTTTACTTTCATTTCAATGTCATTTTATTGAAATAAAAAAAAAAAAACATACAGTTCTAGGCTACAGGACTGTAATGAAGCACTGATCCATAAAAAGCTGAACTATTACCTGGTTTGTTTCATGTCTTTATGATGCTGCTCTGGTTACCGTCTACCGCTGCTGTGGATGACCAGCTTTTACCAGTGAAATAAAAATTAGGATATTGGCACCTGTTATGTACAACAGTGTAATTTTGAAAACCATATCGAACATGTGACCCTTTATACACCTAGTTACGTCTGTTTGGAAATGAACGTCGATAGATGAATTATGCCCTTATTTTGGCTATACGGGCACCATATCCTCCACATTATTACTATAGAATAACTGCGCTGGATTGTGCCTTTACGTAACCCTTCACCGTGGTGATGCACGGAGCAGCAGCGAAGCCAGTCACTGACATAATTTCCGGCCGTTAATAACAGGTTTAGTAATGAGGAGGTGTTGCGTGAGATATCCGTGCAAAGGTCCGCGTTCACACTACAGTCAATAGTTTTTATCTAAATAAAAGTCAAATATTAGATCGCACTTATCGATCCGCCTGATGTTGACAAACAAACGCTAAAAGCGGACCGCCGCCCCCCGGCTTGCGATGCTGCCGCTGCTGCTGATGTCACAAGTGCCGCTTGCTGCTGGGGGACGATGATGGCGCCTGGCGCACGGCGCCCGAGCAGCTCTCCTCCGTAAAGGCTCGGCTGGCAGCCCGCCGACCGGGATGGACGGCACGGCGCTCCCGGACCACGAGCAGCTGCTGCAGCTCCTCGCGAAGCTTAAGGAGGTGTTCGACGTCTGCGATGAGGATGCGGACGGCTTCATCCGGATCGAGCATCTGGTAAACCTCGGCGTACAGTTCGGGCAGAGAGACGAGGTACGAATTATCCCGATGGAAAGGGCTGATTATCGGGGAGGAAATTTAACACCTCATGGGTAATCGTGACAACGGCAAACATCGAATCCATTAATATTTCTGTATGATTTATTATTTGTACACAGTGCTAGAATTATGACTAAGGGTTAAGAAATACGTGTACGGATACCTTTTTCATGGCATTTATTCTGTAAGAAAGTGAGTCATTCACAGCCTGCCATGTCTCCTTAGACTGAATGTAGACTGAATGCACTATAGCGACGTGTTGCCCCTCTTCTTCCCCTCTGCACCCTTTCCGTTGACCTGGAGTTGCGGCTTTAAGTGTAATTGCGTAGAAATGCAGAGGGGAATGAGGTCACGTGTTTGTCATTAATCTCCTGCATGGGCTCCTGCGGGGGCGTAGCGCTCCTCATACAGGTGTCCTCCTTTGCAGGTGAGGAGGCTGTCTGAATATCTGGACCCTGGCGCACAAGGAAAGATCAACTTTAAAAGCTTCTGTCATGGAGTATTTGCCCTCAAAGGTGATAGTCGAATATATTTTTTTGAGGGGCGCGGTCTTCTCTGTGATCAGAATCCTGAAGATTTTTTTTTACCATCAATCCATCATCCAAACTCTCACCCGGGAGGGGAGGGGAGAGGAGAGGAGGGGGTGACAGAAAAGACCTTCTCTGTTTGAGCTTTAGACAAAGAACCCTTTTGTAAAAAAAAAAAAAAAAAAAAAAATCATCATGTCCTCCATTCCTGTTACAATAATATTTCCCTGCCTGACATGAGGGTGTCTATGTGTGGGGTTCAATATCAGAGTAACTGTAAAAAACAGAAGAAGAAAAAAAAACCAGCAGGAAGTGCCGAAACTGTCAAGCTGACTAAGCTCCGCCCACCACTAAGCCCCGCCCACTGGCTGTCCAGCAATGAGGCCATGACTGGTTATCAGTGGTCGTACTGTCTGAAATGACCGATGCCTCTAGTCACTTCACACCGGAAATACAGGAAACAGGGCTGCCAGGATTTTAAGGATCCATTTGCCCTCATATTGTCCTTGTCTGTATTGCTGATTTACATGATGCAAAGCATGCAGTAAATAGTAGGTCATTCCTTAAGGTGGTTCCTTTTATGAGTGAATAAGAATACGTTGTCATTTTGGCTTTCATTTTGATTTTTCATAATTTTCCTGCTGAACTTAATTTAAAAAAATATAATTGTTTGTCTGTAATGGGCTGACATTCTACTCCTGAGTTATTCTACATTGCCTAGGATTGGCTCCTGCCTCCCATGTGGATTCATATGGATAATTGATTGGAAGATGGATGGGGAATCTTCTTGTTCCCTGCAGTTGTACTTTTACTGGAGCTGTCCGCTTGCAGTTTGTCATTAGTAACAGCTCTGGGTTTAGTACTGTGACTCGTGGCATTAATCTAGCTTCTCCGCACTGCAGGATGTGAAGAGATTCTGAAGTCGGCACTGGGGATGTTGCCCGTGCCCCCCCGGCCCCCCCGACCCTACGAGACCGACAACGGCAGTTGTTATCAGGTATGCAGGCTGGGGGGGGCACCACGCTCATCCCGTTCACATTAGAGACATCAAGCCTCAGTTACTGTGGAGGCAGGAGCTGCTTCAGGCTCTTAATTCCCAAGCTGTCGCGGGTTCGATTCTAAGAGCAACAGAGATGCTGTACGATGCGTGATCAAATCTCAGCACGCGGACCACAGCCAATCAGAGGCCATTTTATACCAGCCACTAGCCAGTGATGCTTTCTAGATCTGGGTTTCTAAATAAAGCAAGATTCTCCTGCATGCTCTAGATTAATAAATAAAAACAGTCTGAAGTGTCACTGCTGAAGCCCCAGAGCTCGGTTGTGTTTCCCTAATAATTCAGGCAGGGCTGTACCATTTTTAGAAACTGTCACCAAGTCTTTCAGTTTTAATATCGTCTCACAGATTCTCACACAAGCGTGTTAGCCTTACAAACGAACAGGCAGCTGCTCTTCTTCACTGAGGTTGATATTTTAGGTGATTCTTAAAAGTCCTAAATTTACCTCCAACTCAGGATCTCATTTCACCAGTTTATATGCTAGAATTTTTAACCTAAAGCCATTTAGGCTGTGTACTTTTGTTCACAGGTAAAGCGGGGGATCGGTCTCTGCGTGTTAACTGAGGTTAACAAGGATAATTGGAACAGACACCTGAACAAACAGCTCTCCTGTAGTCGTCTTTGCGCCGGTTGACGTAAAGGTCCATCTTCGTCCAGCAGACGCGGATGAGATGAAAGCTGATTGGCTGGGCTGCATGCAGGCGTGTGACGGTGACTGGTCTTGTCATCAGCTGACAGTAAATGCAAAGCGATGAAGCTGCGTCATTATTGGAGTGGGTGATGAGTGCGTGTTTCACCAGTATCACTGGCTCCTCAGAGGTGTTGTGGTGCTGTGGTTGCCATGGATGCGTTGCTAGGAAACCATTCTCTCCATATCTTCATCCGCCTCCACCTCGCTTTTTAAGGTCCCCCTATAGGCACATTGACCCTGACGGAGAGCCCTTGCTTTTGGGACTGTTTTTATTTGTACCTAATGTTGCTTAGTTGGTACCTTTGTCAGAGTGACAGTGATGTAAGACGTTGTTGTTAGAGAAGATGAATATCTCCAATGTGGACGGAGGTGAGTGACCCAGGTGTGCCGGGAACCACCTCGCATGTTCTCTGCCAGCTGCTGTGACTGCAAATATGGGCTAATTTTACTGCAGGAAGGGAGGAAAGGGTCGCATTATGCTTCTTCGTGCTCACTGGATGATTTTTTTGCTCTGGACAACAGCCAACAAATCGATACCTGCACCCGACTCCAAGAAATGTGACTTGGCTTAGGTGCCACACTCCTAATTGAGACTCCCACACAGCTGGCAATGACAATGCGGTCATTTGCACAGGATTTGAAGGTGCTCTGGGGGACAGTGGAGTCTGGGGCGAGCCGTTTGTGTCACTTTAGGCCCTCCGGGGAGTTTTAGCGCCCCTCCCTTTCGGTGTTGTGAGGTCACATCGCTTCCCGTCATCAGCACAGCAGGGTCCAAGTTGAAAAAAAGGATGGTCAAGGGTAATGGAGACAGAGCAGTAATCCCTGCCTCCTGTTCCAGTCGCTCTTGCCGCTACGGCACAGCCCTGCTCGATTCTGGTTGCCGAGCAACAACTGGAGTTGGGGGGGGGGGGGGGGGGGGCTTAGCTATTACCACAGATCTCCCAACTGTGGTGTCTGTGCAGGATCCTGAGCCTGCATACGTCTGCGCAGGATCCTGAGCCTGCATACGTCTGCGCAGGATCCTGAGCCTGCATATATCTGCGGTCTCTGCTCCTCCTCAGGCTGACCTTAAGACCCGGTCCCGTTCCGGTGTTAGCTTGGGGCTCATCCTGACCCAGTGGCTTGCACGCGAGTTTTGCTCACGCTCCGGTATAGCTACGTAACCTGTCTGGTGCGGATAATTCACAGCCACATTTCTCTAATGTTTGCCCTGCTGATTCTTTTCTTTGTTTCATGACACTGTTTGGTTCCTAGAACCGGTATCAATCCCAGCTGGTAAATGGTTGAGGTCAATCTGGGCTCTACACATAATGCCTGATCATTCAGGGTACAAAGATAGTTCCTCTGGGAGCCAGATGAAAGCCTTCCTGCTTCAAATCTGTCCTCCTCAGCCACCACTCCCCCTTCTGGTCATGTCCAGAGCTGCGCAAATCATGTCAGTGATTTAAAAGCTATACATATGAGGTATGAATCAACCTCATTTGAGTCATTGTTATTTACAAACAGGAAGTGAGGCAAACAGGAAGTGCTACTTAACCTCAGAAACCTGTACGCTCCACCTTAAAAAGCTGCCTTGTAAGCCGTTTGCTCACGTTACATCCTCTGTACTCCCGATTATAACTTATACTTTAACCCCTACATAGATCCTGACAGTTTTGGTGAGAACACAGCATGGTAGAGCGAAATCGCCTCCTGGAACTTAAGCAATTGATGCTTCCAGAGTTCTTTCGAGTGATGCTGTTTGGTTATATGACAGATTCCCGTAATGGGGACTCTGTTATTTCTTTAATCATCGCTGAACGTGCCTTTGAGAGCAGCACTGAGCTGTTGGTGACGCCCTCGGCTGTGCTCATCCCACCCGCCGCTGCCCCCGCAGGGAGAGAAGGCGAAGGTCCCCAGGGTCCAGGCGCTGTTCCCGGGGGGCAGGGGCCCATTCCAGAACGAGACCCAGGACTCGGACATGGATAGCTCCGATGGGGGGCGGTCAGAGGAGAGGGACACGGATCTCTTCCTGTCTGTCACCAGGTTAGCCCCCCCCTTGGAGGATTACTGCACTCATAGGCAAAAGGAGGCTATAGGAAAACTCGTTTGGTTAAATGGAGGCTGCTTCTCCTACTTTTTGGTTAATTTGATTACAGCCAGCTTGAATAATGGGACATAGATTTGGGGATTTAGATTTCAGTCCCTTACTCTGCTTACAGGAGCCGAGGACAGCCATGATTGCAATTATTTTTTTAACACCATTATCTCAAGCTAAATCTTGTTATCTCGGAATAACAAAGCTCGTTTTCTCAAGATAATAATGAGATGCAGCTTATATACAGTTTTCACTGATATCTAAGCGCTGCTCTGTATGACTGCTAGTGTGTAGATGAAACAGTGTCAGGCATTCCGCACATTTCACTTAGTGGATTAACCCTCAAAGATCCAGACAGTGTGTGTAGATTAAAATGTGGGTTGTGGAGGTTGTTCATATCAGATTTCACTGTTTTTATCATCATGTTATTTACACACGTCGTGTGCAGTGATATGATACACGTTTCCCAGGACATGACAGGCACTTATTGGGGAAACACTGTACAGGCACAGCACTTAATTTTCAGCGTTAAATAGACGGATGTGCGCATTAAGTAGCGCTGTGAGTGACATGACTGCTCCATGGCATCTCAATGTGTGTATAATCACTCACATGGACATTCACGTTATCTCGAGAAAACAAGCTTTGCAAGCACAGCTGTCCTAAGCTTCTGTATGAGTTTCCATTTGATGCTGGATTCCAGGTTTAGTCGCTATTGTTGCTGTTTAGCCTGAATGTTGAGGTCTAGCATGGGCTGACTGACTTTGCTTCCTGTCGCAGCCCTGGTCAGCTGGACCCTTGCGTGACCTCCGACCTTTGCGCACGCTCCCCCACCTCCTTGATCTCATGTGAGGAGCAGTTTGAGGACTATGGCGAGAGCGAGGATGTGGATTTTGCCCCCGGAAGCCCCTGTCCTGATGACGAATCCCGAACCAACGGATGCTCCGACCTCGGCTCCTCTCTCCCATCCAGGTTTCTCAGCCCTGCTGCCCCCCCCCACAGAGATATTTTAATATTCAACACTTGCATTTAGCCAAGTCGATTGAAATGTAAATCACACAGATGTGAAGGTGATGTTTTTTGCTAATGCTGTAGTAATCTGAAAAGTGCGGATTCATCAAGAGCTTTCGGAAGGTTGCCGGAACCCAAGATCTTCCGGAACCGGGCTGATTCTTGGCTGTTGCACTGTCCCCCCCCCCCCCTGCAGTGCTGGGCACACTCCTCAGAAGATGAGGCACCTCTGCAGCAGCGGGCAACTGGACATCTACTGCTCACAGTGCTGCAGGAAGGTCAACCTGCTCAATGACCTGGAAGCACGGCTCAAGAACCTCCGGGCCAACAGGTATGGTCCTCGACGCGCAGAGGTGGAAATTTCAGGTCCAGAAAGTACAAATCCAGACCGTGATTTAGCTCCAACCAACCAGTTGCGCATAAAGAGTTACTGTTACAGAGTACTCCACTGGTTGGTTGAAGCTAAATCGCGGTCTGGATTTGTACTTTCTGGATCTGGAATTTCCACCTCTGTCGACGCGTGTGGTGATCTGGTGGCCTGTCTTCCTGCTGCTGGGAGGAACATGTGGTCATAGGAGTTTTGCTTACACAAAAATGCTCTGAGGGCAGAAAAAAAATGATTGGTTGAGAGAGATAAGCAATCAGATTGCAGAGGAGGTCGGACCAATCAATCTTGTTCCCACCTCTGCAGGTTGCTTGGGCCCACCTCCACCACAATGAGATTGGTTATCTTTTGAACCACTCATTTTTTGTTCTGCCATGAGCGAAGCGCAGGGAAGCAGCTGACTCACCCTGACTGCACAAATCCACCATGACTGGCCTCTCTCCATTTTGTGATCTCAGGATTAACCCCTCTGGAACCCCAGAAGGCTCAATTAGTCCTCAGTAATCCACTTCAAAGGCTGTTGCGTGTGGTTTCTATGGCAACAGTGTGCTTTTTGGTGGGATGCAGAAATTTATGAGTGCAGAAGAATAGAGTAGGAGTATAAAGTGTAGCCCTGTGTGCATGGAGATTTTTCACCTTTATGACACCAGTTTATAGAAAACAAATGAATCATCATCTGCTTTTTAAAAATACTTACTACATGTATGCTAATCCCCACTGTATCTGTTTCACCAATTTTGCTGAAATGCTGATTCATTTTATTCAAATGAGTCAGGAGCCTGGTCTCAAAAATAAAAATGCAAATGTGTGTGAGTAGCTGTGTGTGTTTAGATGATTAGGGCCATCTTTCAAACCAGTGCACCCAGAGCCCAAACAAACACTTCCAGCTGGGAGGATGCAATTAACATTTTAACTTTTTTAATCACCACTTGTCCCTCGATTAGACCCAAAGTCCTTGAAACTGTGTAAACAAACCAACATGGCTGTCAGGGCTCTGCCATATTTCAGCTGTCATTAACCAGCAGGTGCTGCTACTGTGTGATTAACAGGTTTTCTCTTCTCAGTCCAAACAGGAAAATCTCCAGCACGGCCTTTGGAAGGTAGGTTGACATCCTCGTTAAGTGTTAATTATATTTAAATTATCCTTGTCATTTCACACAGAGAAATACCGCCTCACACATTTCCTAGCACATTGTTCTGTCTGAAGCAGCTCACCACCATGTCCATTCCTGCTTTGTTCGGCTGTGGTTCTCCGTAAGGGCTGTGTGTGAGGGTAAGATCATGGCCCTGCTTTGTGGCTGTGGTTCTCCGTAAGGGCTGTGTGTGAGGGTAAGATCATGCTCCCCTGCTTTGAATTTTAACTGAGTTCCTGTCCATAGGCTGCCTGCATCATCACTGACCCTTCCCTGACTCTTCCTCATTTCCTGCTCTTCACTGACCCTTTCCTGGCTCTTCCTCATTTTCTACTGTTTTCTGACTCTTTTCTGACTCTTCCTCCTTTCCTGCTCTTCACTGACCCTTCTCTTCACTGACTCTTTTCTGACTCTTACTCATTTCTGTTAATTTCTTGCTCATCTCTGACGCCTCCTCATTTCCTGCTTTTTCCTGACTCTTCCTCATTACTTGCTCTTCCCTGACTCTTTTCTGATTCTTCCTTCTTTTCTGTTCTTCTTTGATTCTTCCCTGACTCTCCCTTGTTTCTTGTCCTTCACTGACTCGTCCTTGATGCTTCTTCATTTCCCGATCTTCTCTGATTCATACTTATTTCCTGTTTTTTTCCCAGAATCTTCCCTGACTCTTCCTCTTTCCTGGTCTCCTCCTCTCCCTCCTTTCCTGTGACCATGTGACCCTCTCCTTTCAGGCAGCTCTTCCACAGCAGTAACTTTAGCAGCGGTAACGGCAGCACCGATGACTTGTTTCACGACAGCGTTGACTCCTGTGATGTTGACATCACCGAGAAGGTACATACTTGGGGTAGGATGGGGGGTGGACAGGTTTTAGAAAGATTTTGGGAGTGAACCCCCTCCCCCACCCTGGAACTCTATTTTGCTTCTCTACAGGTGAGCTACCTGGAGAAGAAAGTGACAGAGTTAGAGAATGACAGCCTGGTGAGCGGAGACCTGGGATCCAAGCTTCGACAGGAGAACACACAGCTCGTACACAGGTACATGCACGTATGCTTATTGCATAACGTCGGTGTGTGTCTGGCTGCATAAATACATAAATAAAGTTTTATTGTCCTAATGAGTTATGAATTTTGAGGAAATATTCCCACAACAGCTTAACTCCAGAAAAAAACACAATGATTTTTAAACACAAAACAAATGTCTGTTTTTCCAATTTCATCCGCATTAAAAAACAGGGTTCATGAATTAGAGGAGCAGGTGAAGGACCAGGAGGTGTGGACGGAGCAGGCGCTGGAGGATGGACAGAAGAGGCACCGCGAGGTCTACAGCAAGATGGAGAGAGACAAGCGCGTTGAGATCGAGCTGCTGAACACCAGGTAGCGGCCGGGCGCCTCGCCAATGAGCGACGGAGCTGAAAGCGGGTTAGGGTTAGGGTTAGGGTTAGGGCAGGCGGTGCTATGAACTCTATTGTCTGACAGAGTGCAGGAGCTGGAGGACGAGAATGGAGAGATGACCGTGAACGTCTGCAGGCTCAGGTCGCAAACGGAAAGGCTGGACCAGGTACTCGCTCACCCTGTATCGGGGCGGCCATAACGTCCCTTCCATCTTGCCAAAACTTTCTGCTTGCTAGCAGTTCTTGAATGTTTGTGTGTGTGTGTGTGTGTGTGTGTGTGCAGGAGAAGCAGCGTATGTCCGACAAACTGGAGGACACCAGCCTTCGTCTGAAGGACGAGATGGATCTTTACAGGAGGATCATGGACAAGCTGTGGCAGAACCGACACCAGTTCCAGAAGGAGAAGGAGGCCATGCAGGAGGTGAACAACCACACCTCCATATGTCAACATGGAAAATGCAGAACAACTGCAGACACTGCCTAGACGAGGCGCTGGTCAAATAAAAACGTGTCTGTCGAGCAGAATGGTGTTTGTCATATATTTTACACTCCCTAGCCAAAAAAAAAAACATCACCGTTTGAATTAAAATCAGCAAGTAATTAAAAGCCAATGACTGGATCATTATTACAGCTCAGCAATGCTATGCGGCAAGACAGTGAAGTCAGCTGAGTACCTGAATCTGCTGAATGGCCCAGTCATCCATCCCACCCATGGATTTTTTTGTTCCCTAACGGATTGGGCATTTTCCATGACCAGGCATTGCATGTTTCTGCTGGTGCACAGATTCAGATGTTATTAAACAGAACTACGGCCTTCCTGGTGCTTACTGTGTCTGGATCCCCAGGTGATTGAGGACCTACGGCGAGAGCTGGACCACCTGCATCTTTTCAAGCTGGAGATGGAGCAGCCGGGTCAGGGGCGAAGCACCAGGGTGCGAGAGATCGAACTCGAGCACGAAGCCAGGCGCCTCAAACAGGTGGGTGCTCTACCTCACACACGGCATCAAACACACGGCGACTTGACCGACCAATGGCAGCCTGCCCCAGGGAAGATTGGGACCCGCCCACTACTATCTAACAAATGGTCTTTCAGGAGAACTACAAGCTGCGAGATCAAAACGACGACCTCAACGGTCAGATCCTCAGTCTCAGCATGTACGAGGCCAGGAGCTTGTTTGGGGCACAGTCAAAGGTGCAGTCACTGGCTGCTGAGATTGACAACGCTTCCCGTGATGAGGTAAGACGCACTCCGGGGAGCGTGCATATGATGTGAGGCGTACAGATGGTGCACATGGGGCTTTGGGAACCGTTGGCTGTCCTGAGTGTTCCTGTCCAGCTACATAAATGGGGTAAAACCAAACTGCGTCATGCGACTGTGCTAGATGTTGATGTTTCCCTCAGTTAGTGGATGCCCTGAAGGAGCAGGAGGAGATTAATTTTCGCCTGAGGCAGTACATGGACAAGATCATTCTGGCTATTCTGGAACATAACCCCTCCATTCTGGAAATCAAGAGCTAGACCCTCCATTCTGCCCCCTGGTGGCTGATGGAGGGGCTGCACAGATCAGAGAGGTGGGTTCATGGGCTCATCTGTCTTTTCTTCGTTCTTTTTTGTTTTTGTGATCAGAGAGTGTCAGATATGCACAGAAATACACCTCCAGAGCACAGGATAGTTATGTGTCAGTTTCTCGATTGTCACAAAGTCAGGACCAAACTGGTTTCGGCTCATTTGAGCTTGTTGCCTGTGTGTCTGTGAGGGAGTGCTGACAGCACTGAACTGGAGGGTGTTCGTACACAGTGTCTCTGTCACAGACTCGCAGGCACAGAGAGTCAGTTACGCAAAGTCTCACATATGCACAAGCACACTCTTATATAATAATAATAATATTCCTAGCTTGCAACTGTCACCAATACAGTTTTTGTTTCTCAGTTGTTTATGCAATGCTGGGGTTGTGACCATATAATCGCTGTATCTACACATACTAATGTGTCTGGTTCCCCTCACAGGACAAGACAGCCATGGAAATGTCCCCCTTGTCACCTGTCATCCTCGTGTCTGTCTACTGCAGCCCATATTGAATTCAGTTCATTTACATATGACACTCCTTCCAACAGACACAGTATCACTACAGGAAGGCTTTAACAAAGATCAGTGTCAGGATTACGGATAGGCTCAAAGAAGTTTCTAGGGATCCGTGTAGAAACTTCCAGAAAATACAGAAGTGGAAAGTAACCCACACAGTTAAAAACAATGCATTCTGCCCGCGTATGGAGAAGAATCAACATATAAACAAGAATCAACATATAAACCCTGGAAAGAACAAAGAGTGTGACAAGGAGCTTTAATCTGTGGCCCAGTGGCATCACGATGGCTGCGGAATATCAGTGGGTTGACAATTTGGGGCCTCAAAGCAAAGAGGCGTGGAGTGACAGCCACAGTGGTGCGCGGGTTGTGTGTTTATTCACTTAGAAGAAAAAAACGTTGCAGGACACAGAAATATTTAGATTTCTATAGTAAAATATGACTAAACCTAAATGTCTTTAAACCATGACATGTTGGGTAACTGCAGACCATGAATGTGAGAGGCAGCTACCCGAATTAAACTGACAACAACGCTTACAGAGTCCTGCAACACAGGTACTGGTGCCATTCGCTGCATCTTAGCTGGAAGGCTGTAACTAGTATGATGTATGGTGATGTGAGCACCACGTTGGTGATGTGAGCGGCACACTGGTGATGTGAGCGCCACATTGGTGATGTGAGCGCCACGTTGGTGATGTGAGCGGCACACTGGTGATGTGAGCGCCACGTTGGTGATGTGAATGGCACGCTGGTCCCACACTGTATCTTTAAATTCACCTGCAAGATGGCAACTTCTCCTACTTCAACAGAGTAAAAAAAAAAAAACTCATTATCATTTCAGGAACGAGCCACCAGTGAATGACCATTAGAGTGATTTAATTCCACTGAACAAACTCTAGTTTGTAGGTTTTTGTGCTTGTTTTTTTCCCCTGTATTTCGTGCCTCGAAAGTACAATGGTTTGGCATAATTGTCACATGTCCACTATTGTTTTTCTTTTTGTTTATAGAGAACTTTTCTACGTTTGCATTCTAGATTGTGTGTATTTTTCTGAAATTGTAAATGTTGTACAGAATATAGTGTATTCATTTGTCATTAAAAGCAAGAGAATAACAATTTTTTTTTACAAATATAAAAACATGTCTTATACTCACTAGATGTTATACTAGGAAGCACTTACTATTATGATTATTATGATAATTATTATTATTATTATAGTATTTATCATGTCCCCTACGATACATATATACTCACCATTTGCCCATTAAGTGTTTAGGTGGACAGTAACCAGCCGCAGCCTGATGGCTCTCTCCTGTGGTTAGCTGGTGGTGCATAGCCGTCTGTCTCTTATACGCTAATTCGTGTTGCCGCTGAATTGTAGATTCATCCTGTTGTTTAGACAGACCCCGGCGGTGCTTCCTGAAGCATTCAGGTGTGACCTTCAGCTTTCATTTCATGATAAATACGTTTCTTTTGGCATGGAAAAGACGTGTTCTGCCGATTTCGCTTCTGTCATTAAACCTGTCCGTGTTGCAGCCAACCCAGAGCGCGTCCTCCCTGTGTGTCATTTCCTCTCCTTGTGTGTCATTTCCTTCTGGATGGTTCAGAATCTTCTTGCAGTCTCACTGCAGCACTCATTTAGTGAGTGAAGTAAATAAAAAATTTGTGGGAATCCTCCATAGACAGTTATCCAGTACAGGGATGTGAGTGACAGGAGAGACCCTGGACAGATTACCAGTCCATGGCAGGGCGAATGTAAATTACACGTAAATTACACGCACAGAGCCAGGGATAAAATTTACACCAGGGTTCCCCAGTCCCGGTCCTGGTGGCCAGAATCCAACACAGTGTGCAGATTTCCCTGCTCAAACACACCTTAATCAGCTAGTTACCAGGTTTAGTACCTGTGTTTGAACAGGAAGATCTGCAAACTGTGTTGGATTCCGGGCCTCCAGGACTGGAACTGGGGAACCCTGATTTGCACCTTCAATGGTGCTACCAGGTAAACAACTGTTCAAAACCAGTCAAAACAAGTTTTGTTTTTGACAGTACAGAAAGTCTATTGTGCATGATCTGTACAGCTGGGAAATAGTTCTGCGTGAAGTATACCGCCACCCCGTGGACAAAACCCAAAACTGCAGTTAGAAAAAAATGTAGCAATATTAAAAGGGAAAGCCCAACATTCCTGTCATTGATTTACTCTTTGTGATGTGATATTAGTCCTTTCACATTTTCTGCAGTAATATTACATTATTAAAATTTAGTCTTATTTGGTCAATTAAACCAGGATTTCCATACCAAGATTCAGAGATAAGTTTACATAATGTATTCTCGTTTATTTTCATTAAAATCAGACCCCTCTGAACCAATCATTTTTCATTCTGCCCTCAGAAGATTTTTGTGTCAGTAAAACTGCCATGAGCTTACAAAGGCTACACCTTCATAAACCACGTCCTTCCAAGGATGCAGCCCCTGGAATCTGCCACAGCCAGTGAGACATCAGTGACATCTCGGGAGATTGTCGCCAGGGCGCAGTTGTTCAAAACTAATCCAGTGGGATTTCAGATAACGGATTGGATTGAATCTTTGAAAACGGGTTGTTCAAAGGGAAAAGAGGGATTCTGAAATCAGATCAGATCACTTAATCCAGTCTCGGTTTTAATCTGGATCAAACCTTCACTTTGTGTTGTTCTAAGGTTTGTGTTTGAATTGGGATACATTTGATCCAAAAAATCAGGATAATCCTGATCCCAAGACAAGAGTGGATTCAAGGGTGGATTTCTGGCACAAAATTAAATAAAAGTTGAAAATTGATCACAAAAGCAGTGTTTGCTGATGATATACATTTATTTATATTTTGTACAGTTGTTGAACTAGGACAGTGGCAATGAAAATAAAGCAGGAAATAAGACAAGAAGCCTTTTGGTTTAGTCAAGGGGAAAAAAATCCCTGTGAGATATCTGTACTCCCTGTGAGATATCTGTACTCCCTGTGAGATATCTGTACTCAAGGAAAATCTCAAAGCTCAAAACAAAAAGCTCTACTATCCATTGTATTTTAATGAAAATGACAATAATTACCATTACTCAATTCATCAGTCAGAAGTAATGTCTTTCAGTTGCATCCTTGACCACATGGTCAGTCCGTCCCTCATTTGGAGAGAACACTGGAGGTTGCTCTGGCTTATTGTGGTGTTTTCCGTTTGTTCAAATTAAAACACATAATGGTTATTTGTGACCACTGGTTCTTGACAAAGCCGGTAGGTTACACTGTTGGTTCTATTTAATTCACTAGTAAACTGGATTTGGTAATCCTGAAAATTCTGTATTTGGATAACAGTGATCCAATCCAGGGTTACTTTGAAAAACCACCATAAAAGTAAAATGGATTACCAAATCCTGGAAAGCAAAACAAGGGATTTCAAAATCCAGATTACTTTGATCTGGATTAAATTGTTTGAACGACTGGGCCCAGGTTCTAAGTGGTGAAGGAGCCTCTTAAAACCCTCGTCCTTCACCATGGAGAACTGCTGATTGTCCAATGCAATACTCTCCATTATTTTAGTGGTTATGTCTTTACGTAGATCTAACTCCTAACTTTGAATATTGACTAAAGTCTAAAGTAAAAGACTAAAGTAAAAATAAGTAGAACGAGTCTCATAATGTTTGCACCAGAACCAGCTTCATTGTGTCATTTGCCAAATCAAATTCTTTGTGTAAACCTCAGAAGGGCGTGTGTAAACGTGTGTTAATATCACAGGCGAACTGGGTACACATCTCACAGAGCTAGAGAGTGCCTTGTGGGTGGGTGCCTGGGGGGTGTCGTAACCCATAAAGAGCTACTGACTGAATGAATGGTAATGGTCCCAGGGGGTGGCTCCTTAATTTCGTGCCAAACCCCATAAACCACAGTGTACCTGATTATTTTTTAAACGTGATTTAATAAAACACAGGAATTTTGTGTAACTGATGATTAGTTTTGGAAGCTATTGGTAGACTAAGTTGTGTGACGTTTCTGTCACCGTTACAGATTTCATTGGATCTTAATATTAAAACCCAAACATAACTCACCTCCGTTGACTCTGCTCCAATAGTCCATCCTACAGAGCCTGATAATGGTTCCAGTAGAGGCACCACAGCAGCTCAAATACAGAACATCACAGTCCACACAGCGTGACAGAGACGCTGCACTGGACTGCGGACACGTGTGACGTCACACTCCTGTGACACAGCCGTGTAATCAGTCCATGGTTCTGCATTCATAATTGGGGGTGGTCGTAGCTACAGTCTGCAGATCTGATCACGTGGCTTTTTAAAATCGTTTTGAGCCACATATCTCTTAGTGTGGAGTTTAACCATCTGTCGGCCTATATTGTTAACCAAGGAGGGGAGGGGGGTACCGGCGAATCGATTGGCAGTTAAATAGCCTCTAACCGCTTCCATCTTTTCAGGTGCGAACAGAACGTGCGCGGTCGTAAAAACCTGGAAATAAAGTTTATTTCTGTAGCCTAAATTAACCAATCCCTCCGCAAAATGTTCCGCAGCTGGTGGAATACTGACCACGGACCGGGAGCAGGCAGCCCTTAGTACAGGCTGTCTAACTCACTTATATTGTGAATTATAACATTAGTTATATATGAGTCCATTCGTACACGTGGCCATCCAAAATAATATCTAATGGTAAATGTGTTTGTAGTCTTAGTTAAACTTGCTTGGAATTTCACTCGCTACAGTGTTGATATTATGGTTTAGTTCCGTGTTTTAATCTACAAATAAAAAGTATTTCGGGGTATGGTGCGTTAGCTGGGCTACGCCGAAGAACATGCGGCAAGTTAGGACAGAGGTGGGAGCGGTGCGCTGGGCTGCTCTTCCTCCTCCTTTTCTTTAGTGCGTGTCTTGCAGACCCCCGGCCTGCATAAAACCCATGATTAATGCGGGTGGTGGCTGGTTTTAGGAAAGACTGGCGACTGATCGGCGGAGCGCAGAGCCAGCAGCGCGGCGGAGGAGCGCCCCCTCCCTCGATCGGCGTCCGCCCAGGAGGAAACCAGGCAGGAAAGCTTCAGCTACAGCCTGGTCACTTTTCTTTAGTTTGCCGATTGGAACGCAAAGGTTGTACTCTCCATATTAAAGGTTAGTTGATTTGCACATTTCGCTTTTATACTAGAAATACGAATATTTTGTAAGCTTGTTATTGTTCTTAAAGGCCGGAAGAGGAATAACAGCATGAAATTTTGGTAATGGTGCGGTTCACCTGGCTGTTTGAGAGTTTAATGTTGTCATTTCGCAATATATCTTTTTTCAGTTATTTTTATGTATCACTTAGCATATGAAAATTTATTGAACAAGCAAAAACCAATCTGTTTTGACTTGACGAAGCGTAATGTTAGTTTGACCGTCTGTAAAACAAAAAAAAGTGCAACAGTTTGATTATTCTAGAAAGCTGGCAAAACTGACTACAGCATATTTCACACCCTCCAGTCTGATTATTTTTCTCATTGTGCGTGTAACCACCTCGGTTTTACATTTATATCCCTGTTTGTTTCGGGCCGGATGTTTGGCTTCGGGCTACTGGTAACATTTATTATACGGGCAGTCTGGTCCGCTGCAGGAAGACGCGGTTAAAGTTTGCGGATCGGCTCCTCGTCTCTTCTCACAGAGGGAACCCTGCAAGCCCACAGGTCTAAATGCGAGGGCTGGGGTTTTATGTTTCAGTTTTTTTCAGGAAGCCATAATCCATCATCTACTTAATCTGTGGAGTGACTGGAAACGGGGACATGTAGCCTGTAAATTACAGTACGAGTATTGTTCGGATCTGACATGATTTATGTAGCGATCGGGGACTTAAAGTGTAAATTTTATATCACATCATGGTACTTAATTCCTTGCACATATTTTAAGTTAATACAGTCATTAAAAAGTTGGTATAGTTTTGCTTCACAGAACCCTGTTTCACAAGAAGAGGATTTAACATTATTATTGTAACATGTGAGTAGGCTTTACGGTAAGCTTATCTTCTGAAACAGGGAGGAAAAGGTGCACGAGCCAGTTACTCCATCTAGTGCCAAATGGTTGGAGGAGCTGTTAGTACTTGTATTCAGAAGGTAGATTAATGCAGGAGATACTGTACGTAATACTACAAAAGTGCTTCCATCGCTTTGGTTTTTCTTTTTCTTGTCATTTGAATGTTCTGCTCCCGTCATCTTTTCGCCCTCGGTGGGAGGGTGACACCTCAAGGTGAATTTCAAAACATTCAGGTCTTGCAAAGTTTTCACTTGTGGTCAATCCGTTTTTTTTTTTTCCACAGCAGTGGTGTAATACTACAGTACAATTACTCGACAGAGATGAAAACCACAAACGGACACATTTCTACCGTCGTCTAATTAACTGTATATCTCCCCTCGATTACAGTTTCGCAGCCTCTCATATTGCATAACCGGCTTCCCTGCATGTGCGCGTTTAACCCAGAGTCGTTTAAAATGGCTGTTATCATAGGCATTGTGTATTCATGGCGATGCACGGTAAGTGCTTTTCTCTGAGAGACCATGCTCATCATGTTGTTTCCCATGCTTGAATGGTATCAGTGCCCTCATCTTTCCTGCTGCTTAACATGTAGTCCAGGACCTTCTGATGGGTGAGCCCTTTGTTCTGGACATGTTTCCATGGTGACAGACTCCACATAAGGAAGTACTCTGGCCCATTTAGCTTATATATGTATATATGCATATACAGTGGTACCTCGGTTCTCGAACTCATTAGAACTCGAATTTTTTGAAAGTCGAACAAACCAGTTTGACCTGGAACTCGATCTGAATATCAGAAGTCAAACCGTGAACGCTGACCTAATATAAATTGTACGCGCCAGGAAATGAGTCATACTACAATGCAATTC
>JAODJU010000045.1:2980702-3005149 GCA_026776725.1 Gnathonemus echidnorhynchus | reverse complement strand
CAATTAATTGGTTTTCCATTATTTCTTATGGGAAAAATTCGATCAGAACTCGAACTTTTTAGGATTTGATCCGGAGTACGGAACGGATTAAGTTCGAGAACCGAGGTACCACTGTATGTATTTCTGTGCATGTTTAGTTGGGTCATTCAGGTCTTTGCAGCTTGTTGGTTGAAATGAGATCCTGATTGAATGTGAAGCCTGCATGGAGGACACCGTATCTCACCAGGAACGGGAAATAAATTAGACCAAAGTGCATCCTTCTTCCTTTCCTCATAGATGGCCTCTGTGAACGAGTCACGCCAGTATCGGGAGTCTCAGACTGATGCGGCAGACCAGAATTTCGACTACATGTTCAAGCTCCTCATCATTGGGAACAGCAGTGTGGGCAAGACCAGCTTCCTGTTCCGCTACACCGACGACTCCTTCACCTCGGCCTTCGTCAGCACTGTGGGCATCGACTTCAAGGTCAAGACCGTCTTCCGCGACGACAAGCGGGTCAAGCTGCAGATCTGGGTGAGTGGAGATCGATCTCAAACACGGACATGTTTTTTGGGGGGGGGGGGTGGTCTGTGCAGAAAGTCCACTGGCTCACATCCTTGCCATGCAGGTCCCCGAAAAGGATACTTTCAGTGTGAAAACTTCCTTCCATATGTATTGGATGGAATGAGAAGGAAAAGGCGGAGGAGGGAATGTCTGGCAGACAGGAAACTGAAATGAGATTATCTAATGTTTCTCTTCTTAAGGCATTTTTTCAAATCTGTAACCTGGTGAACATAAAATGTGACCTAACCTCTCAGGAGGTTAAGGAAGATGGGGTGGGAGAGCCTGTTGGACCTTGCATCCTTAAATTTTTTTTAATGCTAAAGGCACTTAAAGTGTATTTCATCACGTCATCAGTGTGCCTGCATTCCGACAGTCTTTCCCATGATAGCCAGATAAACTTTATCAATCCACAGAGCGTGTAGTGAAGGTTATTGCATTTATTCCAAAATAAACTGAGCCATACACTGGTGTGGTTTATTCTGCCTGATAATGTATTATGGTTAATTAAAATGCTTTTTAAAGGTGTCTTATAGATGTTGGAAATCTATAAGACACCAAGCTTTGTTCATGTATCCAGGAAGACCTGTGCTATACTATTTATCATGTATATATAAAAATGTTGTACTGACCTCTTTCCCTGGGGGGTGACAGGACACAGCGGGTCAGGAGCGCTACAGGACCATAACCACGGCGTACTACCGGGGGGCCATGGGATTTCTGCTGATGTATGACATCACCAGTCAGGAATCATTCAGTGCAGTGCGGGACTGGTGAGCTGTAATCTTCATTAAGTGCAAACAAGCTGTTTTTCCAGCAGGTGGCAGTGTCTGGAAACTGGCTTGTTTTTGTTTAAATGGGCATTTCACACCGATTGTATCACTGCACCAAAGATGGCGCCGTGGTGCTCCTGCTCAGATCTTCTGCGCAGTGATACGATTGTGGAGTTCAGTAGAAAAATGTATGATCATAGAATATAGTATGTAGGCTGTGAATGTGGCAAATTGCATTTCATAGTTATTCTTTTTAATCATAATTTGACTGTATTGCTTTGATCGCCCCCCTCTTAGGGCGACACAGATAAAGACGTATTCGTGGGACAACGCGCAGGTCATCCTGGTGGGGAATAAGTGTGACCTGGAGGACGAAAGGCTGATCCCGACAGAGGAGAGTCAGAGGCTCGCTAACGAGCTGGGTGAGTGTTTCTGTAGCCAGTGAATTACACAGCACTGCTGCAGTGAGCACTGCACTCCCTAGAGAGTCTGCACAGTGACGAGCCCCAGCCCAGCCCTCACCGTCACATTGTCTCACCATCATCTAATCCAGGGTTCCAGTTCTTTGAAGCCAGCGCCAAGGACAACATCAACGTGAAGCAGACGTTTGAGCGACTTGTAGACATCATCTGTGAGAAGATGAACGAGAACCTAGAAGGGGTGGAGAGTCTGTCTTCCGGAAACCAGGCGACCGACATGAAAGACTCACCCCTGGAAAGCCAGAGTAGCTGTTCCTGCTGACCGTCCAACTGGCTCATCTCTGATACTGTATCCACGGTTACCAAATCCCCCCCCCCCCCCCGCCCCACAAGGGTGGAAGCTTGCACCTGTCTAAATATCTTACTCGGTTGAGCATCACCCTGTGCCACCCTCTCCTCACCCCGTGTCACTCTGTCATCACCCCGTGTCACCCCCCTCCCCCACAGTAGGGACCAACCCTCTCAGATTCCCAGTTTTATACACCCAAGTTGAAAAGCGAATTTGAGATCCATCTCACCTAAAATCGCTTCCAATTATATTCAAATATAATCTGCTTGGTTGCTAGGGAACCACCAATTTGGACACAAACCTGAAATACTTTGTTACTTTTTGTCATGTATTTATATGTTGTACTTTATAAACCTTGTTAGTAGTAAATATTTAATAATTATACTTATTATAATGTGCTGAAGATCTTACACAAACACTAATGTGTTTTTCATAAGTTCCTGTATTCACACGTGTTTTATATCTGAATGATTCACTGTTGACTCTGCTAGTATATAGGGAAAGTCCGGTTTCCAGAGAGAGTTTGCAGTGAAACAGAGACCAGCTGGAAAGGATTGTTCAAAATCTCACCAGTCCAAAACCTTTGTCCTACTGTCATGTTAGTGGGCTCTTGTGTAAATCTGTTGTTCTCCTGTGTGTGTGAGTGCGGGGCACAGGGACTGTGTCTCAGATGCTGTCTGGCCTTTTGGCCTGGTGCTTGTGAGTAAGGCGGTATTGGCTGGGCTGATCTGCCCTTTAAGGTTTGCACCCCGTCTGAGTCCAGCGTGTTATGGAATCACGCATGGAAATTACTATCCAGTGAGTCTCAGGTCTGTGTGGGGACTTGAGGAACCTCAGTTCTAACCTTCCCTTGAATTGCCAGGAATGTGAGTTAACCGTTACCTTTCCAAAGTGTCGCATGGTGGGGTCATGAGTGTCCCCGGAAATAGTGTGTGAACTACAGATGTGAGGCTCTGCGATGTAGATCTTTATAAAGGATGTACGGTCCCCTCTGCTTATGTCTTCATTCTGTAGAGCAGATTTTATAATTCCTACTGTGGTGGAATGAGCCTTTCCAGACAGGCAGACTGCAGGTATGTTTCTAGGCCAAGTGCCTACACTTAATGGTGATTTACTTTAACGAGCCATTAGATCTAATGGAAATGCGTGTCTCCCGACAGTCTGATGAGAGTAGATTTCTCTATTTTCACCCCAGTAATTACAAAATAATCAGATTCTTACTAATGTAGCTCTGGATGTAACAAAGCATGCTGGGTAGTAAATTTTCATTTGTTGTTGAAGTTCAAAGCCTGGGTTTGAAGTACCACTGCGGAGAGTAACAGTGTATCTGTGTCTTTGACTAATACAAGCTGCCACTGGCTCTGCTCCAGATTTCAAGCTGGCTCTTGTTCACTCAAGCATCTTCATTCCCTCGTTAAAAGAGAGACGTTATGCTAGCAGACCTTCTGTCCGGAGCATCTTCACAAGCTGCACAATGCAAAGCAAGTTAGCACTGCTCTACCTCCCTGTCCGCCTGCGGGACTGGAAATGGTTCTTAGTTGTGATTCTGCGGTTGTTCCATTTCATGTATTGGTCTCTGAGGATTGAACCACCGCAGCACACAAGTCTATTGTTCAGCAGGCACATACCTAATGCTGATGTCAAACCGAGTGAGTATTCTGCTCTGAGCAAAGCAATCAGGGCAAGTGGCTGATGCTCTGTTGGCCTAAATGGATGTCAGTTGTGGTTTGGTTTCCTGAATCCTGGTTTTTATAAGTAGCTCTTTAATTGTACACATGTATCAAAAGTGGAATATTTCAATAGTAATGTAACAAAGTATCTCACTGTGCTAATCACTGCTACTGTGTATCACAAGACTTCTGAATGCTGCTTTGAATCACCGTAACCCTGATTTATAGGATGCATTTTGTTCTGATATAACTATAACTAAGTTAGATGTAACACTGACTGTAAACGGCGAGGCAGCAGTCACTCAGCAAACCACATCCATGAATATCCATGGCTGTCTAGCTGTAGCAGCTGGTTACTCTCAGCTTACTGTTGGATTATCACCAATGCCAAAAAGGCTGCATTTTTGTGGCCTGTAACTTGTTTTTAATATATCAACATATGTTCACGAAATATGATGTATACATTTAAATTTGACTTTGATAAATAAAATGCCTTCATTTATGCATTAATGTGTATTAGTCTGTCACACCTGTCTTTGTTCCATATGAACCTGGCATGGGTGTAAATTATGGGGGTGGGGGGTTCGGTGTTACCCGTCCATTAATAAACACCAGCCAATACACCCCCCTGGACCCCCTTAAATGGATGGAGACCTAGACCCCACAATGCTCAAGCCAAAGGTATGCCCTAAACACCTGGTAGACATTTTATAGAGAAAGGGTTGCATATGTACCTACCATTGGTGGGTTTGCTTAAGTTTGGGTTAAGCTGAGAATGATCTAAACCAGGAGTAGCCAATCTTATCCGCAAAGGGCCGGTGTGTTATGCGGGTTTTCGCTCCCACTTCCTAATTCGATTACTAATTAGAGGACTGATTGGCTGAAAGAGTCCTCACACCTGGGTTTGAACAGCTGACCTACAGGTCATCCCAAAAACCTGCATACACACTGGCCCTTTGTGGGTAAGATTGGCTACCCCTGATCTAAACTGAGACAACATTATTATTGAAAGTGACAGCAGAATATCTAACTATGGGAATTCGGGTGAAATAGATCCATCCAGAGTAAAAGAGCAGAACCTGGCTAGAGAACGAGCTGCTAACATCTGCTGTGTCATCTGAAGGGGGCCCTAAAAAATGGGAACGTGATGGGGGGGCAGGTGCCACAAGATGGCTGTCCCTTCACTCTAACCCCAAGTTTGGTCTCACCTGAATGGAGAGCAAGATGGGACAAAGTGAAAAGAGAATTTCCCCACGGAGATCAATAAAGTATCACTGTTCTATTCGAATTGGATTGTACTGGGTTGGGGGGGTCAGTATAATATGCTCAGCACTCCTATGGAGTTCTGGTATTTCCAGACTATTGCAAACAAATTGGCCTACTTTGCATTCTATAACAAAAATATCTGAAATTACTTCTTAATGTGTTTGACGGAGTCACCAATATGAGCTGGTTGTCCACAAGCACGTGTAAGAGCACCGTGCCACACGAAGGCGCTGTGGGCCGTACGTGGGGCTCGCTTGGTAAGTCTCCAGTAAGAAACATTGACGGGGCCTTGTCATTGACAGAGTGGGGGAACGCAAGTCTTTACCTGCTCGGCTTGGCAATCTCAGATATTGTGACTGGGTAAGGGTCCAAAACGTGAATGTAAAGCAAAATGCAAAGCATGTATGAAGTAGTTCGACGTTTTGAACCTGGAGTCGCAGCCGGTGACGGATCCTGTCAAAGGCAGTTACCCAGTGCTGCATCATGATTGCCTTGAGAAATATATTCAGCCGAAGCCACTTAAAAATACCGTACTTTAAAAACACATAAATGTATGAAATAAGGAAATTGTAGGGTATTAATTTCTCTTTGATTCAACTTTTATTTCGAAGTAGCAGGAAATGGAGCCTCTCTGCTTACACCTAGAAGTAAAGAGCGGGCTTATCTCCAGGCAGTGACAGGACATCTTGTTCTACTGATAACGAGGCATGAGCGCGAAAGTGAAGGGGTGTCCGCAGCCGATAAGGGTTAACAAGAACCTGCAGGGCTCCCCAAGGCCTCTGCGCAGAACCGACGTCGTACCGTCTAAGTTCTGTTGTTAAACTGCCGTAGACGGGGGCTGAAGCAACCCACGATTTAACGCCTCCCGTTTAGTTATCTATATATTTTGATGAGCTGTAAGAATGCGATTAAACCGTCTCACAGGCAAATGTTTATTTAACGTACTTTTCCAAGTATATCTCTCTCATTTCTGTGCAACACTGATGCACAGACCTAGACTGAATAGTGCATTTTGAATTGCTAGGGCGACGTCTGATGATGAGCTTCAGTTTCCGCGTCCAGAGACCGGCGAATCAGTGTCTTTAAGTTTGCATTTCTGTCTTTGATTGACAGGTTTGGTATCTGCCATCGGATCAGCTCCAGGCAACCCTGCACTGCATAAGCCAGAGGGGGCCAATCTTACCCGCAAAGGGCCGGTGTGTATGCAGGTTTTTGGGGGTAACCTTTAGGTCAGCTGTTCAAACCCAGGTGTGAGGACTCTTGCCAATCAGTCTTCTAATTAGGGAGTTGCAGCGAAAACCTGCATACACACAACCGGCCCTTTGCGGATAAGATTGCCCCCCCCGGCATAGGTGGTTTTCGAAATACATGGATCCATCTATCCCTTTCCCATACCTGCTTGTCCCATGCGAGGTTAAATTAAAAATAGACTAAGTATTAAAGTGCCGAGTCATCCAAAATAAAACCTTTCTTCACCTGTAGCGTATTTGACCGCGGTTAAGTTAGCCTCATATTCGATATTCATTTTTCCTTTTCTGGCTTTAATAACTTTTAACAGAAAGTAAGGTGGGGAGTTTTTAATGACAGAATGGTGATGTTAAGTACACAGACAACGATGCACACTGATTGTTTTTGCGCTTCAAACCATTTTGTGATTTGTGCAAAATCGTGTTAATAGCTAATATAATAGGTCCTGTCAGCTGTAATGACATGGTGGTTTAGTATTTTGGGCTCATGGCGACTGTTGCACACCCCTTTGTTTCCCAGATTGCTCTACGTACGAATTTGAATTAATTTTTGAATGTTCGAATGTATCTATATAATGTGCAATGGGACAATACATGAATGGGTTAATAACTTTAAAACTAGAAAAGGCAGGCACATCTATAGTGAAGTGTGCTTTTATCAGTGGACTAGAGGGAACAATGCACACCCCTTGGATTTTCAGATTATTTTTGTCTGTAATATTTATTAATTATTATATTGCATCCATTTAAAGTGCAATGGGACAACACACTAAAGGGGTAATAGCTCTGAGACAAAATGGGACAGCCATGTCCAATTGAGTGTGCTTTCATCAGTGGAGTCTGGGGGACAATGCACACCCCTTAGATTTTCAAGATCACTTTCTGTCTAACAATTATTATTACATTGTATCCATATTACATACCATTGCTCCATTTCATACATATTGACAGTTAATTGATAACACATATTAATCCATAAATAAGTTGTAAAGTGTGATTTAGGCAGTGCAGCGTGGGACAAAGCAAATGTACCGCAGCTGAACTGCTTGATTACGTGTTTCGTCACTTTTAATACATTAGCATTAAGCATTTATCCATTGAACAAAAAAAGAAAACAATAATTAACCCAGCATTTGAATACTGACTTCTTATATACAAACATAATTACTCTCCTTAAAAAAATTAATTTGGAATAATGAAGAAATCAAATTTAAGAATTAATACTTTCTTTTTACACCAAAGGGTTAACAATAACATTCTATTAATTTACCAGCTGATCAATTGAGAGGGGCATTTGGTCACATAGTCTGATTTTTAAACTAAATTTAGTGTTCCAATATCTCCCAGAGAGTACTCTAATGTTTTTGACACAATTCTTTTAGGTCTTAAACTACTGCAAGATAGCAGCTCACCTGACAGGATGCCAGCATCTTGAAAAGATTTCACAATAAACTTTATTAACAAAAGATTAAAAGTGGAATAATAAATACACCAGAATCCTGATGCATAACGTTGCCACTTTGTGGTCCGAGTTCATTTGGAACATTGAAAATATCAATTGGAATATAGCCTGGACTATGGGTAACAAATATTGTATAACTAACAAAGTAAAAGTATTTATCCCTTATACTTTTTATAATAACAACAATAATAAGTATACGTTTTAAAAATGTACATTATTTATTAAAAATGGCTTCTCAAATGTTGAAATTTAGTCATACAATGAGCCTTTTTACTGGTGAAGAGCAACTTTTAAACATGATAAAAACTGAAAGAAGAAAAAACAAATCATGAGGGAAATTTGTATATATGAAAGTACATGCTGACATTTGCAGATGTGCCTAATTGTAAAGCATGTTTTTAAACCCTGCAACTTCTGTCACATGGTTTCCCACTCCAAGTGGAGAATGACCCAACCCCAAAACGTCATGAAATGATGCACTCGTAGAGTGCAAATCTGATGAACTTAAAGACAAAGTTGACATGTTAATTAATATTTCCCAGAACAATTAATTTTTTCTTACAGCTCTTTTTTCTCTCTTTCAGGAGATATCAGTGACAATGGGTATAGTGAGAAAAGGTGAAACAGTAGTAAGGAAAGATCTATGGAATGGAGCAGGTGCAGTGGATGCAGTGGATGCAGTGGATGCAGTGGTGCAAGATTTTTTGTAGTTTCCGCATCTTGCTGAAGTTGCTGATGTTTCACTTCTGAAATTTGGTCTGCAATGGCAGAAAGGTTATTTGGAGACAAGTCAGAAATGTCAAATAAAAATTGGCTAAGGACAATGTGGAACCAAAACAGGAACAAAGTAAAAGGCAGAGTTCTGGAGCATCAGACAGTGTTCTCAGGCCATGCAGAAATAAATGACTCAAGCTTATCAAAATTTTCTGTTCCATAACAAGATCAGTATGTCCAAACTCCACAACAAGATGATCCCACAGACAGCAAACAATACAGTCTATTAACAGATCCTCAAGCTTATCAAAATTTTCTGTTCCATCACAAGATCAGTATGTCCAAACTCCACAACAAGATGATCCCACAGACAGCAAACAATACAGTCTATTAACAGATCACTCACCATTGAGTTATTATGAGGATTTTGTTGTTTCCACTGCACACCGGCGCCAGGAAGAAAGACCTAATGGAGACTAATGTTACGACTGAGCATGAAGTCTGTTCCATTTCTTCAGTTTCTGATGAAGAGCAGTCAGTAAAAAACAACCCAAGATTCAAGAGATTCAAGATTTAAGATTCTTTATTTGTCACATACTGTACATAGTTATAACAGGTACAACATGCAGTGAAATGAACCCTGACCGATCCAAAGACGGTGCAAAAGAGAAAGAAAGTAAAAAAAAAAAGTGCAGATAAGATAAATATAAATATAAAGTGCAGACAAATAAGAATAAAATTAACAAAATATCCAACATATACAAAATACAAAAAGTGGCAAGTGGTGACGCATGAGACCCTGCTTAATTATTGTTTTCTTTTTTTGTTCAATGGATGTATTAAATGTGACGAAACACGTAATCAAGCAGTTCAGCTGCTTTGCTTTTGTGCACTGCCTAAATCACACTTTACAACTTATTTATGGATTAATATGTGTTATCAATTAACTGCCAATATGTATGAAATGGAGTGATGGCACGTAATATGCATACAATGTGTTAATTAATAACTATTACAGACAAAAATAATATGAAAATCTAAGGGGTGTGCATTGTCCCCCAGAGTCCACCGATGAAAGTACACTCCATAGGACATGGCTGTCTTGTTTTGTTTCAGAACTATTAACCCTTCATTTCGTTGCTCCATTGGCATGCAATATGCATACAATGTATTAATTAATAACTATTGCAGACAAAAATAATCTGAAAATCCAAGGGGTGTGATTGTTCCCTGTAGTCCACTGATAAAAGCACACTTCACTAGATGTGCCTGTCTTTTCTAGTTTTAAAGTTATTAACCCATTCATGTATTGTCCCATTGCACATTATACAGATACATTCGAACATTCAAAAATTAATTAAAATTCGTACGTAAAGCAATCTGGGAAACAAAGGGGTGTGCAACAGTTACCATGAGCCCAAAATACTAAACCACCATGTCATTACAGCTGACAGGACCTATTATATTAGCTATTAACACAATTTTGCACAAATCACGAAATGAATAGCAAAAATAATCGGTGTGCATCGTCGTCTGTGTACTTGACATCACAATTCTGTTATTAAAAACGCCCCACCTTACTTCGTTTAAAATTTATTAAAGCCAGAAAACTGAATATCGAATATGAGGCTAAATAAGTTAACGGCGGTGCCCAGCCGCCATCCCGACGTCTCATGCTCACCATTATCAGCGCGCACTTGACTCTCTCACGTCTTAAAACTGACACAACCCCACGCCCGCTGTAGTAGAATGTTTTGAAACAACTTGGCCATCTTATCTGTTTGGCAGCACGCGTGTAACAACGCCACCCGTATCTCACAGGCAGATAGTAAGACGTGCGTTTAACCCACTAGTTATGACCGCAGCGCTACACGGACGAATTCACATGCGTCCTGTAACTTGACAGAAAATGACCATGCTGAGAAAAACGCAGCATTTCGGTTTGTTAATATTCTTCCTCAGTCAAAAAGCTTCCTTGGAAACGGTAGATCGTCATTTCGAGAGTAAAGGTGGGGAAAAAATCTATTCATTATGTTATCGATGTGTTTATGTTCTCTCATACTCGTCTCAATGTTTTTATCCTAAATTGGGGGTTGCTAATTGTTTTATTACTCAGCAGACCAATAGTGTGTGATGCTGATCTCCGGAAAAGATACTTTGATATAACTAATGCCACAGTGACTCTAAGACAAACCGCTAAAATTTTTATAACAACGATCTGCTCTTCTGGTTTCTGGAAATAACGCATTCATGTCGCCTGTTATATGTTTATCGTAACTTTTTGTCCTCGATTTTATTTTTCCGTCCGTCACAGTTGATCTGTTGCTCAATGTGGAGACTGAGAATCCGAAGTGTTTTGCGGAAGGCATGCGGGACCTCACGTGCTTCTGGGAGGACGAAGATGGGGGCAGCGCAGACCAGTACTCCTTCACGTACACATACGAGTGAGAGAAAGCGTTTATTCTATTCACATATTCGGTTGCTCTTATGCAGTTCATTAACATAAGTTGTCTGATTTTTACGTTTCTGCCGTTATAGGTTGATTGTCGTTTTATATAGATGCACCTGATTTCTGCTTTTGTTCATCTGAACTTAAGATGGATGGATTACAGCTAGTGCTTCAATTAATATTTGCAATTCCTGATTTAAATTATATGTGTACTGGATGAAGGGGCGGATGAATGTCCTTAGCTTGGCATCAATGTTTTTGTTTTAGATTCGTTGAACTTTCCCATGACTAGAAAAGAATTCTGCAAGATAGACGGATGTATAGAGGTGGCTATTAGGGCCCCAAGCACCAGCGGTCTGTATTACTGTTATTCTTGAGCTTCGTTTTTTTTCTTCAGGAATGAGAAGAGCAGTGAGTGTAAAGTGACGTCCCAACCAGCAGAGGGAGCCAAAACACGTTACTTCTGCCACCTTCCAAAGGTTCAGCATTTCGGAGACCTTTATCTGTGTGTGTTTCGGGATGGATTGCAGATCTACAACCGCAGCCTTTTAATAAATCTTCTCTGTAAGTAGTAACTGTGAGTTTGTAGGTGGGGAAATGGGTTCGGTTATTAATGTCCACTTGTTTCTGTTTGGTGACCTGGTCTCTATGTCTGTCTCCGGTTCAGTTTGGCTGGATCCCCCAGCCAACCTGACTGTGACTCAGACTGGGAAGCTGGGCCAGCTGAAGGTGACCTGGCTGCCGCCCCCCCTCAAGTACATGGAAAACAGCATGATGTACGAAGTCAGATACACAACAGGAAGTAGCTGGAAGGAGAAGGTATGGCAGTATGTCAGTCTGGGCTGGTGCACGTTCCAGGAGGACCTGTATTCCCAGCGATCGTTCTTCAGGGAGGCCATCAGACGCTGATTATCATACGCCCTCCCCTCCCCGTTTACCCAGGTGGTCCGTGAATCCACTGAGATCACACTGCAAGGCCTGCAGGTCAATACCAAGTACAAGGTCCAGGTTCGAGTCAAGCCTGATGGCCTGACATATGATGGATTTTGGAGTTCCTGGACACTGCCGGTGTCCATGACAACAGCCCCGAAAGGTACTCATCAGGTCATTCCATGCACCATAAATATCACATGCCAATCTTTACCTAAAGTCTGTTTGCACTCTGGGTTACTTAAAAATGTTGAATCTATTACTGGAATTATCTGTGAAATCCTACCGCTAATTTTTTTGGTTTTGGTTCAGATTCATATTCAGTGTTTAACGTCAGCCAGCTATTCTGTTAAAGTCTGTTTCTCCTGTTTGGGCAGATGTGGACCCCCTGATCCTGGCCCTGTGCCTCATCATCACCTTTGTCCTCATTCTGCTGTCCCTCACCGCCCTCGTGTCTCACCGGAGGTCAGTCGTCCTGCTGTTCCGACTGTCCCTCTGTGCTGTCAGCCCCGTATCTGCCGCCAGTGGTGAAATCGCTGGTGGAAAAGCTCATTAAAATAACCACGGCTACAAAGGATCAATGTTGGGTGACACTTTACATGAACTGCACATTCATAATGCCTTTATAATGCATTTATTTATTATGCATTCATAAGCAGCAGACTACCAAGCTGAAGTGACTCAAATCCAATTTTTTTGCCTCAATTTGACTCTGATCTGATGTGTTCAGAGCCACATGGACGCAGAAATCCGATTTCTTCAAATCAGATTTGAGTCCCTTTCAGATGTAGTACTACGTCGGATATGTATCTGATCTGTGGCTATGCAGCATGAATCAGAATTCGTGTGGTTTTTTTGCCTGTATGCGTGAAATATCAGAAATGGATAATTACGCTTGTAATATGAACATAGCCTAAGTATACCTGAACATTCTAACATACTTTAACAGCTGTAATGGTTTGGTATGAATGTATATTAAAGCTGTTAAGGTATGTTAGGAGGTTGTGGTATACTTACATGCTGCTTGTAAATGTTCTATGAATGCATTATGAAGGTGCACTGAATGGTCTATGAATGCATTATAAATGCATTATGAAGGTGCACTGAATGTTTCATGAATGCATAATGAATGCATTATGAGGGTTCAGTTAATGTAAAGTGTTACCCAATGTTATTTTCGAATTCTTGATATTTATTTGTAGGACAACACACATCAAAATAGTAGTGTCCAGCACTCATTCAGTGAGGGGAAATTAGCTTTTCTTTTGCCTTTACATTAAATGTATCAAAATCTTTGTCAGTTCTCTGCAGAAAAAGATGTGGCCTCTTATTCCCAGTCCGGAAAACAAATTCCCAGGGCTCTTCACCGTCTATGGAGGTGACTTCCAGGTAAGAAGCCTCCACTCTTCATGATCACTGAGGGCGGAGTACTAACATACAGTCTCCTTGAGCACTTTGTGGCTGGCAGAGGTGCAAAGTTCAGATCCAGAAAGTATAAATCCAGACCTAGGTTTTGTTTCAACCGGCCAGCTGAGTATGAAGAGTAACATTCACAGAGTACTCAACTGGTTGGTTGAAACAAAACCTTGGTCTGGATTTGTACTTTCTGCGCCTGGATTTATAAGACATGTAAGCCATCAGGGGAGATCTGCTCCGACGTGGAATGAGAAACGCCTTCCTTTGTCTGCAGGAGTGGTTGGGCCACAGCGGTGGGGGCTTACGGCCGTGTCCTGCCTTCTTCTCCTTCGAGGAGCTCCCAGCCATGCTGGAGGTGCTATCAGAGGCTACCCCGGTCCCTCCTCGCTCTGTGGAATCCAGGGCCTGTAATCTCCCAGAGTCAGGATGCAAAGGAAACGAGGAGGACCTGCAGAACGCAGAGTCTGGGCAGGAGGGGTGGCAGCCGGCCCCCCCCGCACACTGGCTGATGAAGCACTTCCAGACCCTCCAGCAGGGACCCTCCCCATGTTCCTGGTCCACACAACTGGAATCTAAGGACTCCTACGTGACCCTCGACCACGGCTTCCAGCCCAAACCCCAAGAGACACCGATGGATGATATATCTGAGGAATCTGCACCTTTGCGAGTCCTTTTCACGTCGGCAGAAATCTCGGCGTCCCATTCGGATCTGGGCTCCCTCCCACAGAGCTCCAGATCAGGCAGACTCTCCTCCGAGTCCAGTTTCGAATACCCCCACAGCACCTGGCCGCCCAAGGGCATCAGTTACGCCTCCCTGACTCTTGCCGATTCGGGCGTTTCCGTGGACTACAGCCCTATGAATTCCATCAGGACTGCAACTGGTGGCATAGGAGGTTTCTATAATAATGACTACAAGAACGAAATCCCAAAGCCAAACGAGCCTCTCTCTGGATGTCCAATCTACTCCGCCTGTTGACTTTGAAAACAAAGTTTTCCGCCAGCCTAGAATGCCAAGCTTCTGTTTTTAAATTAGCGTCACATGGGCTTTTTATGCACATATAGCTCATAACTGGTTCTCTCCCAACATTGTATGTAAGGCACCTGATATTGAGAAGTAATTACTCTTTGTGTTAATATATACATCTCACCCAGGATATATGCCAGCCCTGTACCCTGCGCTGCCTGGAACAACCTCCAGGCCATCTTGCAACCCTGACCAGGATACCTGGTTAGAAGATGGATGTTAATGTATATTGAATTTAAATAATGTTTTTAAACACTTTAATTAGCTCTATTAGCCAGTTTATCATTAGAAATCATTTTCTGTTACAGGTTGGAGCCATTTTAAAACACTAAACCCTGCCATTGGATTTCTTATCCATTTATAACTGGGAAAAGCATTTTCTTACAGGATGAAATGAAATGTTTGAAAGTTTTGGCTTGGCTCGAAAATGGCACCTGCGTGCGAAATTGCTTCATGTTCTGACACGGCAGCCATCTATGATTTTGTATATTTTACCGAAGCATCTTTCTCTAAATGCTCATTTCTGTACAGTGAATTAATCAAACACTCCTTAAATAACCGTTTACAGCACACTTTACGTATCATACAACTGTTTCTATAAAATTTGAGAATCTATTGTAAATAAGACGCAATTTATGTATAACCATTCATTTTTTACTACGAAAATATATTTTCTTATATAATGCAAGACTTTATTTTCTTATATGATTTACAAGAAAACTGTGGCATTTCTTCTTTCCCTAAAAGGCTTGTTGGAATAAGGATTTACAAACTAAATGGAAGAACTATACTGCAGCAATGAGCTAGTCTCCGGTGCTTTGGTTGTTCCTTGGGCAGCCAGTGTAAATTCACAGTTAATGCATGAACCATTTGTATAAAATGATAATGGATCAGTCTTTCACTCTGAGGACAGAAAACTCCATCGCGCCATCTTGTGATACTGATAAACTCCACTGTTGTCCAAAATGTGTCTCGTCAGTCTTAGTAAGAGGGGGAGTGATGTTGAGCCCCACGCCAGAAAAATAGACTTGCAACGTCTCCTTTATCTCGGTCGTACATCCCAAACTGGAGGAAGTACCGCCCTTTGTGAAAGTACAGCGCACAGGGAAATAGCGGTCTATAACGGCGAGGACGGGGTCTGGAGCCGGCGACTCTCCTACAGTCCGGCCCTCCCGCTCCGGTCGGAAGGACGTTAGAACATAACAGGGGGCCGCAGTGTCCCTCTTTGTCAGGAAGGCAGCGGTGTCGAGCAGCAGGGCAGAGATGTGAGCGGTCTGCGCCTGCGCGGCCAGCAGTCCGTCCTCTGCCCCCACATACAGATCCATCCCGTCCACGATGATTAAGGACGGCGGTGGCGGCGCGTCCAGCTCGTGTAGGGCCGCTATCTCACAGCGCAGCTCCGCCAAGCACCGGGGGTACTTGAATTTTATTTTCTGCCAGATAAGAAAATCAGTCACACCATGTGATCCACATTTAAAGGCAATGGACTTCTACGGCATTTATATAGTTTTTATTAACATAGCATTACCCCATCTTTTGTTTTAAATTGAGACATTATTTACAAAAAATAAATCAACAGCCTTGTTTATATTGTAATATTGATTTATATGAAATGGATCGTGCATTCACTTGATTTGGCCAGGGCAAAGGTTGGAATTCTTTTTTTAATTCTAAGCAGAAGCATTCATCAAAAACCATCTGCAGGGCTTGCCTATTCAGTTCTTCTGCATGTGCATAGAACGTAATTACTGAAGAAATTCAGGTAATTCATCCATGTGATTAGTTGCCGATGCCTCAGCGTTCAACGCCTGAATTATGCAATATGCCATCATGCAAAATACTGTTCTTCATATAAACGGGATTCGAAAGGCGAGGCTAAAAAGAGGACATAACTCGTACCTTAAGATCGTCCGGCCTCAGCCTGGCCATTGCGCCCTGCAGCACACCCGGGAGACTCTCGATCGGAGCCGGGCTAAGAAAGAGCACCTTCAGCCCTAGCTCGGAGGCTGCCGTAAGTGCAGTCAGGAACAACAACGACTTTTTGAGGTTGTCACACTCTCCCACGACCACGCAAGATGTATAATCTGACAGCGGTGGAAGTTTTAAATCTTTTGACTCTCTGCTATACTGCTTTAGAACAACTGTTAATATATCGGCCATGGCAACAAATCTATAAATTTAAAGCTTTTACCGGTATACTAGAATTTTACTTATATTAATGGTAATATTTGAAATGAATCATGAAAAAAATGCAGCTTTCATATAGTCTATGTCGAATTGCCGAACAGCGCGCCATCCCACAAAACACGTGGATTGATCGCGAGGCTGTGACGTAATGTGCTGTTCGTCAGAGTCATGCTGCGCCGCCTGGTGGTAAGTACGAATAACAACAGGCGACTGGCAAAATGAGTGCGGTAAGGACCCCTACTGGCGAAGGATGTGAATTAAACAGTATCGGGCATCCATATACCTATCCTTCTTCACCAGTGCAGGGTAGCGAGGATATTAAGTAGATGTTTTGCCTAAAGACAATCATCATTGTTTAAATAAAAGTCAACGATTAAAAATATATAACAAATCTACTTGTTGACGTGTATGGCTTATTTAAATATTGCGTTCAGCCGCTTAGCAAGGGTCTGTTAAAGAAGTAGACTGGAACGAAAGCCAGTATACCCGCGGATTGCAAGGGCTGGAGTTTGACAGAGCTGCGCTAAATGTATTTTGCTTCACATATATCATCATAAACGTGATCGTACGTATCTACAACTTGGTGGATGTGATGTGTGCTTCTGTAACACAGGTTCAGGAGACAGTGGGGCATATGTACCATCATTTTATTTTGTCCTGATGACCTCTTTGAATTTCCAGGCCCGTATAAAATAGTATTTGCAGTAATACCACAAATGACTAATATTCATATTTTGTATTTCAGAGTAGTATCTGAAATGACCTACTTTCCTACTTTTCCCCTTGCTCGTACTCCAGTCAGTTAGGTGGCGCTATATATCTTTCAAGTGGTTAATAATACTACAAGTGTTCTCGCCGAAGAAGATGCATTACTTCCGGTTGGCTGAGGTCAAGCTCCGTATCACAACAGCACACAGCTGTTGTGAAGATGGCGGACGGCTATGAGAAAGAGGGGAGTTCTCTGAACAGCAGGGAAGCAGGAGACCAGATATCGGCGATGTTCAGGCGGTGTAGGGGCCGCCCCCGTTTGACGGACACCGACCGGGCCAAGAGGCGCCTGGAGTCGCGGAAAAAGTACGACGTGAGGCGGGTTTATCTGGGGGAATCCCACAAGGTTTGGAGCGAGCTGCGGCGGCGGACCGGCTTGAGTGACGCGGGGCTCGCCGAGTATTTAATCCTGCTGAACGCCACGTACGGGGAGGTGTACCAGCAGAAGTACGGCTATGGGTGAGTTCACCAAGAAGCGATCTTAGCCTGAACGGGTCCTGTAAAACTGCCATTTATAAACGGCATGGTTACTCGTACGACGGTGTACACCTTGGTATGAAGTTACATAAAGATAGCAAACTGCCATTATGCAACTGTAACGGTGCATCTCATCTCTTATCTTGAATGCAATATAGGAGATAAAGCCTATAATATCATCGATGGTGTCATGCTGTGACTTAGTTAAGTGTTGCCCGTGTTGCCTCGTAATACGGCGTAACAAGTTGAAAGCTACAGCGAGTGTATTTGGGTAGGAAAGGCTGCGGGCGGTGCTTCGTTCATTTACGTTTCAGCCAGGCTCGCTTGTCTGCTGGGGTGGTTTTTAAATGCACATGTTTCTCTTTGCATTTTTATTGTTTTCTTCTGTTAACTCAGAAAGAAGTCCGCCCCTGGGCTATGTGTCAAACAGAAAAGAGGTGAGTGTGTGTCATTTGTTCTAATGCAGGTTGCCACTTTGCAAACTTGTTGTTATTGCCCTGTTAGCATAATCAGCAGCAGGACAAGTTATATTATATACTTGCATAAGAGAAGCAGCTTGCCCTGTTCCTCTAAGTATCCTCCCCATGGTGTATACACAGCTTTCTAAGCTGATGTCTTCTTTTTTGTGTTGACCAACCCAGGCAAGAAGGTTGAGGCGACCAGCCTCCGAGCTCTGGTGGCCTGGTATCAGGACCACTCCCGGTCCTGTCCTCACGAACCACAGCTGCAGGCCCCAGAACTGCCAGCACTGGCCTTCCCCACCTCACTGGTTTGGTGCTGTATTGCTAGCCACTCCTTTGTGCAACACCTCTCACAGCCAGCAGGAGGCAGTGACGATTCCGAAACTGAAGGTGAGGGTGGGAATGATGGCAGCGCAGCGTGTACTGAGGCAACACCTGGCGTTGTGACTAGGACAAGGAGGAAGAGGAGAGACTCTTCAAGGCAATATTTTGGTATGGAGACTGTACATGTTACAGGTTGGATTTAGTATCGTTAAGTCATACTACATCAATTTCTTTAAATTGGTAAACTGGTGCTTTCTGTGATCAAAACTGCTTCAGGCTATAGTTCGTCTTGTAGTTTCATTTCTTTGCTGTACCTTATTTTTGAAACGTCCTGCAGATGTCAGGGAGGACCTGGAAGAGACCAGGGTGACAGATGCTGAGGTGTCATTGAATGACATGGACAAGGCTGCCATTCTGGGCCAGCTCCCAGAATCCCCTGTTTCTCAGAGGGGCACCACCGCTGGACAGCCCACAGAGGAGCAGTCTCTCTGGGAGATGGAGGTCGTGATAGAGGGAGAGAAAGGACAGGAGCAGGAGTCGGAGAATGAAGGAGAGAGTCTGGGAGCTTTGGCTGGCAATGGGAACGCTGGAGAGGGAGAAGGGCTAGGAGCAGAGGACCTGCGGGGGGCAGAGAGGGGCTCGGGGCCAAATGGTTACGAGTGTGCCATGGTAACGGCCACCGTGATCGATCGGCTGCGCAAAGACGCCCCGGTGGTGGTGGACAATGTCGCCCGGAGTCACCCTCAGCCCCACGCCCCTCCAGGATCATCCACCGTGCAAGTTTCGGGCCAGGGGGAGCTGTATGAACCCCAGACACTGCAGACGGTTGTGGCTAGCTGTCAGATACCGAATGGGAAGGGAGCTTTGGAAGGATCACAGGTAGGTCAGCCGGATTTCAGATGGAGTGAGACGGAAACGAATATATCCATGGATCAATGTTGGGTTCCTTTTTTCTTTCCGAAGGTGATCATTATCACAGGCCCTGGTTACGAGGCCCTGGCTTCAGAGGGGATCCAGCTGAACGTGGGGGGCGGAGTCGGGGAAGAGGTTACCTGTACGGTTATTGAGGGTGTGGCCTACAACCAGGTGTGCCAATCAGACGCGGGCCAGAGGTCGCCGGTCCCTGACGCAGACGCCATCAGGGGTATGAATCATGGCCTCTGGGGTTGTGCCACAGTATTGCTGTTAGTATTTGTGGCATATAGCTGTCCTGTTATTATCAATCTTTTGCCTTTTTTTTTGCCTTTGTTTTTTTATCTGCATATTGCACTTCTTAAAACTCATGATGCAACATCTTCCACCAGAGCTCAGTGGGAAGCAGATCCTGCAGCCCAGTGCAGAGTCGCGTGACTCGAATGTGAGCTGCGGCAAGGAGCTGCAGAGGGGCCTGAGTAGGTAAGCGAAGCAGAGGAGAGCAGCCAGGAGCCTGGTAGTAAGCAGGAAATTCGTGGGTGTGCTTGAGGGGGGATAGAGGGGAGCCTTTCGGGGGATTGAAGCGGGGAATTATGAGTGGGTTGCGGGGAAGGAGGACTTAACTGAAGCCGTATGTCCAGCTGTTAAAGAAAGAATTTTAAATGAAAGGATTCCCCAGCTAAATGTCAGTAAACCTGTTCCTGTTCGTCCTGCATGCATTAGTCTGGGAAAAGCTGTTTATTAGCTTAAATACATAGTTGGGTGGCACGTGCACATATCACCAGAGGCCATGTGACTGCCTTAGCGTGTTAGTTTTACTTTAGTCACTTAAATTCTCATGTTATTTTGGCTGGGGGGGCATTTTCACATGCTGGTCCTCCTCACTGGCAGTGTATGTTACCTGCTCGAAGAGCAGACTCTCTCACGTGAGACTCTTGCCCCTTGAGGTCGAGGAGGAATCGTCGAGGTCCGGTGATAGAGGCAGACGGGATGCTGAAGATGTTCCACTGCCCGTATGAAGGCTGCAGTCAAGTCTACGTGGCAATCAGTAGCTTCCAGGTGAGGCTGTTATGCTGTATGGCCAAAAGTATGTGAACCAGCATCTCATTCCAAAACCAAGGGTTTTAACAGGAAGTTTGTCGGTTTATTGTCAATAGATTAGCCTCTGTTCCGCTAGGAAGGCTTTTCGTTAGATGCCGAAACATCGCTGGTGGGATTTGCTGCCCTTTAGGTTGGGTATAGATGTCGGCTGATCAGATCCCTTTCTGTGAGGTGTGGTTGACCACTGAACTCGCTCCCAGACGTTTTGACCTCCGGTCATTTCACTTGCAGTTGACCGGAGCAGAAGTAACAGGGCAGAAATGTGGTGAATTGATTTGTGGGAAAGATGGTGTCATAAGATGGTGCCAAGTGGAAGGTCACTGGCCTCTTCTGTACAGCGGCGGCTAATGTGTGCTGCTAGGAATCACATGACATCGTTCTTCATTAGACCTGTATCAGCAATGGGTGTGTCTTAATTACACAAAATTACTGTAATTAACACGGGTGTCCATATATTTTTGACTGTGTATCTGTTGCAATGCTATCCACATAGTCCTTTATGAAGTGTGTTTTTTTTTTTTTTTTTTTTTTTTTGTGCCCAAACTTGCTGATTTTGTTACTTTCCCTCTGTGACTTGAGTCTGACCTGAGTGTGAACGCTTTTGTTTTTACAGAATCACGTGAACCTAGTTCACAGGAAAGGCAGAACTAAGGTTTGCCCGCATCCTGGTTGTGGCAAGAAGTTCTACCTCTCAAACCACTTGCATCGACACATGATTATCCACTCAGGTACGATGTCATACTTCATCTGACCCCAGCTCTGTCCGTGTGGTTTTGACGTCATGTTCTAGTAGATAAAGGTATTTGAGCCCATCCTTGATCAGCGGAGAACCTGGATTCTGAATGTAGAGACATTTAATTCATGTTTAATGTTTAATTCCTTTTTCCCTGTGCCTAGGCGTACGTGACTTCATCTGTGAGACCTGCGGGAAGTCATTTAAGCGCAAGAATCACCTGGAGGTGCACAGGAGGACACACACAGGAGAGACACCCCTGCAGTGAGTGAAGATGCTTTCAGATGGGCTTCTTGATGTCAGTAGGGTATTGGGTCTCAGTCCTTAATGGAATGTAAATGTAAAGGGCAATAGGTTGGTATGATGGTACGATGTCATGATAATCGGTATGATGTCATGATAATCGGCATGATAATGATGTCAGTAATCTTTCTCTCTCCCGTCCATGTGGCTGATCCTCCTGATTGCTTTCCCCATGTGGCAGGTGTGAGATCTGCGGGTATCAGTGCCGACAGCGGGCATCCCTTAACTGGCACATGAAGAAGCACACGTCCGAGGCTCAGTACAACTTCACCTGCGAGCACTGCGGCAAGAGGTTCGAGAAGCTGGACAGCGTCAAGTTCCACAAGCTGAAGAGCCACCCGGACAAGCAGGCAGCATGACGGGGGTGTGGGGGTGGGAGGGGAGGTGGGGGGGTGGGGAACTTATGGGCGGGGGGGTGGCTGCTGTGCCTCAGATGATCTTGGACCTTCTGGAGATGGGTCAGCCAGATGTGCAAGACTGCTGCACAGGTTCAGGGTTTCTGATTGACCTTTGGCAGAAGGAGGCCGATGGGTGTGTGTGTGTGTGTGTGTGTGTGTGTGTGTGTGTGTGTGTGTGCGCGCGCGCCATCCAAGCCCCGGTTCTGACCAAATGCCAGCTCCTTCCTCTCCTTTTGCTGGCGGGACGCAGGTGCGCTTGCTGTGCTTATATTGGCATCCTCTCTGATGTCGCCTTTGAAATATTTGCCCGCGTTGAAGCGGGTTCGCTGCTTAAAGAACGTGGGGCGGAGCCAATGGGGAGGTTCTGTTTGCTCCTCCCCTTAACAGCTTGTGGAGGGCGTGGCCTCTCCTGGGTTCATGGAAATCAATTTTCCCCATAAACAAAACAATCACTTTCTTATCCGCAGGGTTGTGGGCAGTGTGGGCTTTACATTTGTAGAGGCAAATCGTGGTGGAATGCAGTCGAAAGAAAAATATATATGTAAATGTACGTGGCGACAAAACACATCTCAGATGCAAGTGTTATAGGAAATTCAGCTTCTTTGAACTATTCCAAGGTGGTTTCAGACGGTTCAGCTTGAACTCCATAGTGCCTGATGGTGTTATATCAAGGAATGGTCATTGCAGGAAAGCAGATCGCATAGGGGACTTCAGCAAGGCACAAGGTCGCCATATGACTGGTATGAAAGGTAGAGCCCCGCTGTTGTGTTCTGTTCTTTCATGCTGCAGGAATCTTTTCGCTCAAGCACACTGACTGCCCCTCTCTGTTAGCCTCCAGTCTGCTCTAATTGCTTGTGTTTTCCAGCAAACACTCGTTGCCTCGTTTTGGCTTTCCCACTGTTGTGTTTAAAAGTTGATCGTCTATGTTATCACCCACCCTGCGGGGGGCAGCCACATTAACGTCCGTATGAGCGAATGGCCGGAGTCAGCTTTGTTCCTGAGGCGACCCAACCAGCCTGAGTCGCTCTGCACTGGCTGGGTCACATTATAAATGGTAGCTTCAATTCGCCAGACCTGCATCATATTTTCATACTAGTTGATTGTGGTTTTGCTGAAATTACCACAAGCATAGGAATTTATACATCTGAAAGTAGGCTGACACTGATTTCGTATTAGTCCTTTCGTATACTTGTGTACAGGAAGTGGGTTTGATGCTTTTCATGTTACCTGAGAAAATGGTATTTTTAAATGGACGTGGAAGCACTAATTTTGTTCTATGATGGAATCTTCCTTTTCCAACTTGTTTTTCTCTGTAACATAGAAATACTACATGTAAGATATGTAAATATGCCACTAAAAGTTTTGTGTACATAAGACTGAATCCTTAAAAAAAATGAGACATTTACAATAAATAAGATTTTAATCTGCGTGGGCTGTTTTCTGTTTCTGCTTTTGTAGATTTGGCTTTGATGGTTTCATGGATATCGCGCCTTGTATGATGTGACACATGATTTGAGTGGCTCATTTTACTGGTAAAATACCTTAGACAGCCAGCAACTGCCGAGAGCTGCCAGATCAGGGCTGGCTGAGCATATATAAGGGTTTGCAGGCCATGCAGGTTGGTGTTATACTCTCCGGTCAGTGTGTATTAAGCATTAAAAATTATTTTCATAAAAATACCTTTACATTAAATACCATAAATGTGATTTAAAATAGTTATTTTGACCTTGTGGGATCATTTTTTTTCCATCCCCACAAGGAGGAAACTCGATTTTGTAGAAATCTGTGACTGCTATCGGAAATGTAAAAATGCCAAAAGTCTTTCATTTTGTTTGCTCATTAATGGATAAGGTAGGGTTAGGGTTATGCCAATAGAAATGAATGGAGAGTCCCCATAAAGATATAGATACCTAATCTGCGTTTGTGTATTCCTTTAACATTGCCGTGACTGTGGAGAGCCCTGTGCGCCTCCTCTCTCCAGGTGGGACTTATCCCACAGGGAGAGCCTCGCTGCCTTCCTGACCAATCGCTCCACTCATTTGCCCAAGCTCCATCCCTCCTCCCTCTCTCCTTGTTTATAAGTTACCTGTGCGGGGAAGGAGCAGGGGCAGAGAGACGGGCATTCTCACCGAGCTGGATCTGGCTACGGGAGGCACGAGAAACGGCCTCGCTCCGCACATCGTCACCCTCCGTCTCGGCAACCCTTAGTGTCACCTGGCGTCAGGTAAGGGTCCCATCGTCACCGTCACCACGGGAGCAGGTGGCGTCCCTGGCACTGGGGATTTCCCCGTCCGTCCCCGCGGTCCGCTGAGGGATGACAGCTTCGTGTGGTGTTGTGTTGCCTTTCCAGTACATCATAAGCGGATGTTACTGCAAAGCGATGGCTGGTCCCCCAGCGGGACCGGGGCCTTTGCGGTCATTGTTTATATGACTGTTTCCATGGATAGAGCAGGGGCCTGTTTCACAAAGCAGGATTACTTGCTTAGCCAGATAACTTGCCAGATTTAAGGTAGTCTGGGCTAAA
>JAODJU010000045.1:2970589-2980602 GCA_026776725.1 Gnathonemus echidnorhynchus | reverse complement strand
TGATGAAAATAAGGTCTATTTAGCCCAGACTACCTTAAATCTGGCAAGTTATCTGGCTAAGCAAGTAATCCTGCTTTTTGAAACAGGCCCCAGTAAGATATGCTATGAGTTGCACTGCTGTGTTGATGTAGCGTGTTGTTTTTCTCTTTAATTCATTTTTTAAATGAGTGAGGAAAACAATGTTTCAGAACACTTTGAGCTGACAGAGCACTATTGATGACGCCTGCTATTGTGGGCTCTGCAAAACTTTTGCCTTTGGAAAATTATCTGCATATGTAAAATGTTTTTCTTGGTATTCAGCATCATGTGGCAAGTGTTAAAGACACTAGATCCTTTCCTGGAAATTCCCATCCATTCTGAAGTGTGTCTCGTCTATACAGGTGTTAGAGTTATCGTAGACAAGTTGATGGAACAAATCCAAAGGAGTTCCAAAGGACATAAACCCACATCTATTACAGATCTGCACTACTGCAATAAAGGACTATAATGCTTATGTTAGTGCTTCTAATATGAAATATAAAGTGTAAAAGATTATTATTTATTATGCAGTTAAAACACATTGCAATGACAGTTCTCTTGCTGTAGTTATCTTGCTGGTAAATTGGTATCTGTGCAGTTACATGACTGCATATGAAGTCATTATTTCTTACGTTAAATTAAGGAGTAACTTGACCAGTTTACCAGAACTGACTCAATTATTTGTTACTTGCTCATTTATTTACTTAACAATGAGGAAGTTGGGGGGGGGGGCAGCCTGGATATGACAGAAGGCGGGGGTCCAGATTCCCCTGAAATGTCCTCTTCTGTCATATGTCTGACTAAGCTAGAAAAACATTAACAACCTAGCAACACTTTTTTCGTTGTAAACCAAATCATTAACAATCCCATTTTTGTGACAATGGCACGCATAAAGAAAACACTTTGATTGTTTTTTTTTTTTAAAAAACACATTTCACCCAGACCCACCCAGGTAAACAGGAGGCATGAGACAATCCCATTAAGACCCATCGCTATATCTGACATGTTGCGAATAACTTACCGCCTTCATTATTGCTGTCAATGTTGATCTGGAACTGGGGAGAGCATAGTGGGCGTAGCAATAAAATCACGATCTTGCATATAGCAGGTCACTTTTAAACTGGGAATAGTAGGAAATCAGTGTCTTCCACTATTAAATAATGCGACGTGCCATTTATATGCCATGATTTTCATTTCATTGTGTATTTTCATGACTATAAGCCTTTGCTTTTACCTTCAGCTTATTTTGCATCTGTTGACCCCTCATGCCTTCGAAAGTCCATCCTCATGTTGACTTGCAAATGATTTGATTTTTTTGTCTAACTTCTCTACCTCAAACTCACTCAGCTGGGGGGGGGCACACCTGGCTCATCAGCTGGGGGGGGGCACACCTGGCTCATTAGACCAATAGAGTGCTGCTTTCTCTGTGCTCACCAATTGCTTTGGGAGACAATTATTTGAATAAATCTCCTCACCCATTGCCGTAGTTAACACAGGCGTTGATTCGAATTGAATACTAATATTAAGGCGAGGCAAGTTAATTTATATCGCACAATTCAGATGCAAGGCAATTCAAAGTGCTTTACAAAAACATTTAAATAGAAGAATAAAAGACAGTAAAACCACGTTTAAAAGACAAAAAAACAACAAAGCCTAAAAGCCAAACCGTTAACTGTAAGGAACTTACATTGTAGTAACGTTGTACAACTAAACTGGTTTAATTTACTGAAAAGAAACAATGACGTAATCAGTGAAGGAGCTTCTGACCAGCAGTTGTGTTCAGTCATGGAAATTAATGGCCCCCTGTTTCCCCCCCCCCCCCCCCCCCATGGCTAGATAAGGCCTCAGTAAAAACCTTTTCATGCCTTTTCACCTCAAAGCACGTGTTGCTATAGATATTCAAATATTTGAATGCATGTTCCCATTGTTCTGCTCATTTTCACTTTGGCAAAATATTTATTCTTCTATATTTGTTTAGGACAAAAGGACATGTGACAGTCTTTACCTCACTGACTCTAATCTCCAAGGTACCATTTTGGCTGCAAAAACAAAAATTACAAACAATAGTGAGGGGTTTAAATGAACGAGTATGATTGTAACAAACGGCGGGCTATTTGTAATGTCTGTATCCGTCACCAGTCTCAGTAAACGCAGATAAAAATGCCGTATACTGTCCTTGTTAATGGGTGACGGGGTAATCAGAGCATGAAAGCCTCTCTGCAGTAAATAAATGAGTTGTGCTGTTTTTCTGTTGTAAAGAAGTTAGTCATTAAAGCAGGAAATTTATCAAACAGGAAACTGTAGTGTTAAGACTATGGCACTATCAGGAAATGCAGCCAACAAGAGTCGGCAAACCAGTAAACCTATAAAAAAGTGCATGTATGAGTAAATAATTGTTTTAACCTGGTAAGGTGGCACATGCTGACTCAGTGAGTAGCGGTGTGGCCTCACATCTCCACAGTTAGCGGTTCAGATCCCATCTCTGCTCTCTGTGTCGGTGAGCATATGCACTGCGAGGTTTTCGCTCTCAGTCCAGTGACATACGTTGAGGTAGACTGGCCTCTTTAAACTGCCTCTAGTGTGAATATTTAAGTGGCTGATGGACTGGCATCATGGGCAGGGAGGCCCTTGCCCTGTGCCCTGTGCCAACTGGGACAGGGTCCAGTTACCCCACAGCCTTCAAGAACCAGGATACGTGAGTGGATGGATGGATGGATGATGAGAGGAACAACCAAGTTTAGTGTAAACATTTGCATTATTCTTTGCAGGACTGTTTACATTTTTTATGCTCCAAAATGAATGGACGTGCATGGAATGTTTGATTCTAGCAGTGTGACATGGGAAGTTACTGTAAGCCATCGCTCTTATCATTGGATCTTTTCTTCTCGTCAAAAAGGTCTAAAGAAGGACTGCAGCCATGGGGTGTTTCCAGTTTCTCAAAGTCATGATGTTCATCTTCAATGGCATCATCTTCGTAAGTTGGGACAAACTATCATTAAAATAACATGAAGACTAAGGACAGACCAACATTAGTGTAGTATGGGAGAGCGATGATGTAACTCGATGCACTCTAAACCAGGAGGCAGTCACTGCAACTCTGTAATGGTGGCATGTATGGATTCAGTGTTTAAAACGCCACTGGGGCAGTGAGCCAAACTGGGTCAGCGGGTGAATCGAAGGAATGACTTAAGAAAGATCCCACTGCAAGCGAAGTAGGAGATGTTGAAATGATTATGTGCTGTAGAGGGCAGTATTACATAGCGAAGGTAAATTGTGTGCGTAATTCCAAGTGTGCTCCAACATATGCAGCGTTCATGTCCTTGCAGTTGGCGGGAGCTGGGATCCTTGGTGTAGGGGTGTGGGTCAAGGTGGACAGTAACTCGCTGCTTGGTATCCTGGGCAAAATTCAAGATGCTCCGGGGGGGCTGAACCAGCTGGTCAACGTGGGCTACCTGCTGATCGCCGTGGGAGGGGTGCTGCTGGTCATGGGCTTCCTGGGGTGCTGCGGTGCCGTGCGTGAGAGCAAGTGCATGCTGTTACTGGTGAGTTACCCAGAGTTCCATGCGGCACCAATCACCATGGAGTAGTATTGTAGCATTTGCTTGACATACCAGTTGTAATTGGAACCGCAGTAATACTGATAGTAACCTTAATCTACAATCACAAATGGTTTGGAAATCAATTTAAATAGTGAATCAGCGGGCATGACCTGTAATACAAGTTTGTTGTTTATTCCATTGATGATTTATTTACCATAATTATATTATTTCTGTTTTGAAGTGCACATAAGAAGTAGGAAGTGTGTGAATTTAGAATTGAAATATTTCAACATTGTAGACTAATATTGAGGAGACGAATAGCTTTAGGTACTGATGCTGAAAGCCATGATGTATGTGACATTCTCCTCTTCTCCGCAGTTCTTTGTCATCGTGCTTATCGTCTTCATAGCCGAGGTCGCTGCCGCAGTAGTAATCCTGGTCTTCAGGCCCTTGGTGAGTGTGCACTTGGGGTGATACTTCTGTGACTCACATTAACCTCCATATGAAAGGCAGGCGCCTTTCCCACTAGGCTGTCCTGCATGGATGTTTGAGCGCAGATACGGAATATTCCAGCACTCCAGGACTGCAGAGAGCCATCCCTGATGCGGCTCGCCTGCTGTGTGTCTTTCAGGCAGAGAGTCTGATTCACATGCTGGGAAACTCGGTCGTCAGCAGCATAAAGAAGGATTATGGGAAGAACGTGGACCTGACGCTGTTGTGGAACACCACCATGACCGGGGTATGGCACCGCTGTAGGGACGCCATCTTCCCAACAAGTCTGTATGCCCTGCTAGAGCTGACAATTGATGTGATTGTGAAGTGGATCCTTCAGGAGGGATAGAGGGACCTGATCACCCAACATCGATACCCAACCTCAATGGCAGCAGGTCCCACCAGCGATGTTCTCACATCTAACACAAAGCCTTCCCAGAAGACTGTCCACATTCCTTTGGCCATATAGTACATAATATCTAGCCAGATAACCTTTTTTTTCCAAATAAGTCAGTTTGTTAGTTTCTTTTCAGTTTTTTCTACATACCGATAGTGCATTTACAATATTTATAATGATTTTGTGAATGTTAACATGGATAAATGACATGAAGTCAGACTTGCCTTCGTCTTTATGAGATTTCCCATTTTGAGCATGCAGGTATGTGATGTTCTGCCCTGTGCTTCTGCACCTTCCAGCTGAAATGCTGCGGCTTCAGTAACTACACAGACTTCACAGACTCTCCATATTATCAGAGCAGCGGCCGCTACCCCGACCCCTGCTGCCTCACCCTGCCCTGCACACTGCAAAGTGCCACAAACTCGGTAACAATGTTGTGGGGTCTCGCCCCACCAGCTTTCCCCTTCATGTTTTGCTCGTCGCCACGTTCATATTGTGCCCCCCCACCTGTTCGACGTGAGCTCTCATTTCCTCCATTTGTGTGTGCAAGTTTTTGGCTTCATTTTCAACCCGTCTGGAAAACGTCAGACAGTCACCTTGCATCCTGTCCTCATCTGTGTTCGGAATTTTTCTCCCTCGCAGAGCATCACTGGCTGCCTCCATAAGATCGTGTCGGTGATGCAGAGTAACTCGACCGTCCTTATAGCTGTCGCGCTGGGAATTGCGGCGCTGGAGGTGAGAACTGCTCACATTCTCTGCTCCTGTCTTTGAGGGTTGTGTAGCTGAAAGGTGCCATCACATCTGAAAGACTCAAACTAAAATAGCTGCTTGGCATTTCATTTAACACTTCTACAATTCTTTCACTGTATCTTGCACGTGAATAAAATGTGCCCTTTCTCCAGCACTTAATTGCAAATAGTCTGAATTATTCCTTTTTTAAAATTATAGTTTTATTTTTATTTCTTATACCCTTCCTTCTCTCATACTTATTGTATTATTGTATTGATTCTCTATCCATCTCCATCTGCCACCCTCTCTTCTCATCTCGTATATGACGACGGCAATCAAACTGTACATTCGCATTTTTCCCCTTCTCTAGCTGTCCGCCATGATAGTTTCGATGACCTTGTACTGCAAGATCGGCTCAGAGTGAAGAGGGTACCATCTGAACAATACAAACCTTTGATCAATGCTGGAAAGTCACATCAAAAGAGATGGTACAACCACTTAAGCTGAAAATGTGTGCGTTCTCTCTTTTTTTTTTTTGTTTTTACTAATTTTAAATTTGCTAATTACATTTTTTTCTCTCATTAATAAACTTTACTTAAACTGGTAATTTCAGGAGATATCTTTACATCCTATATCTTTATAGGAATTTTTGTATCTATCAATACATATTTACAATTCATATGTAATGCTGATGGTCTATACATACATACTCAGAGGTGGAACTTAAGATTTCTTATTACTACAATGTCTGGGGGAAAAAAAGAGTACCAATTTGTACCTTTGCTTGACACTGGGGCTGTACCCTCAAGGGTCTGCCAGTTGTACCCTAGCTGTAGGTAAATGTACCTTTTAATCTAATTTAAGGTACAGAAATGGACTCTGAGGAACAAACCAAAGGTACAAGCAATATTAATGTACCCCCAATGGTACAGAAATGTTCCTCATAGTCCCTTTCTGTACCTTAAAAGGTACAAGTACCTACAGCTAGAGTACAATTGACAGACCCATGAGCGTACAGCCCCAGTGACAAGCAAAGGTATAAATTGGTACCCTTTCTTCCAGCTGTAGCAACTGGGTTAATTCAGTACAAAATGTAGTCCAACATACAGTTTTTCTTATACTGGTCCTCAGGCTAGTGTTTGGTCTTTTGCCTAAATTACATGCCCCTGGTGAGTAGGCAAGCATAATGCCAAACCCTGTATATAACACACAAACAAATCACTGTGTCAAACTGCACAGCCAATACAATGTTTTAGTTTAGATGATGTTTAAACGATTTTCTACTCCTCACCAATATATTATGTGAAGCAATTTCTTCAACTGCCATTCAGTACCAAATGTAATGGTTCTCATAAATATAACCTTCTGGTTAAAAACAAAAGCAGTAAAGCCAGTTTTCAATTGACATCATTTAAGACAATCCTTGGGGGGTGATCTGGTCCCCAAGAAGCGCAAAAAAGACTTCTGTGGCATTGTAATGGAATACAGTTTTAAATGTAACTGCTATTTAGTCTTTTTTATATAGTGAGGTCTGCCTGAATATAGAGAGACAGCAGCCTTATTTTATAAAAATAGCAGCCTTATTGCAGCCTTATTTTATAAAAATACAAATCTTAATTTTATGATTTTTGTTTTGATGTGTGTTAATAAATAATTTAACCAGAACCATGTATATGTGTTACATAAACAACATCATAAAAGTGACTTGTTTTTGATTGCATTGATCAACTTTTATGTATGTATATATAAATTGACATTCACATTTACATTTTTACAGCATTTGTCAGACTCCCTTAGCCAAAGCGACTTACATAAGTGCTTAGAAGTCTCAGTGAATACATTCTGATACTGGTTCAATAGAACCCGGCTATCACCCTACAAAGCTCAGTTGTCAAGAAATACATATTTTTATAATAAGAGTATAATCCTGGAAGTGCTGATCCAAATACTTCTGAAAGAGGTAGTTTTTCAGTGGTTGTTTGAAGGCACCCAATTACTCAGCTGTTTGGACATCTGGTGCCAAAACAGAGAAGAGTCTAGGTGCAGGTCTTCCTTGAAATGAAGAAGCTATATAACTATAGCAAATCGTTCATCAACGTGAAATTAAAAGAAGACTGTAGATGCTAAAAGCCGATTCTTACTTTACAGTGCAACAGGTTCTCCTCAAATTATTCTATGAATATATAATCCTGCTGGATGCTACGGGGCTGTCAATAGACACGCGACAAGTGAATTTTTAGGGTGTGTTAAAGTAAAAATGGGAAAACTATCCAGCTTCGAAAGCTCCATTATCTGGTGAAATTTTGCATGTAGGTCTGTGTATTCATTTCTGTATTACATTTACACGTTTAGTGTAACACAACCCATAACTATCCGTTTCATCATGTTTCACAGCTACACTATATGGACAATTGTGTTGGGCCACACGTCTTAATCACTGAATTTAGGTGTTTCATTCAGACCCATTGCCACAGGTGTATAAAATCAAGCACCTAGCCATGCAGTCAGGTTTACAGACATTTGTGAAAGAATGGGTCATTCTGAAGAGCTCAGTGAGTTCGAGCGAGGTGCAGTCATAGGAGGCCACCTTTGCAATAAGTCAGTTTGTGAAATTTCTTCTGTGTTAGGCATTCCATGGTCAAGTGTAAGTGGTATTGTTGCAAATTGTAAGTATTTAGGGACAACAGAAACTACGTAAAATAACAGACGGGGGTCGCCGAGTGCGGAGGTGCGTAGTGTGTAAAAGTCACCAACGTTCTGTTAACTGAATAACTGCAGAGTTCCACACTTCCTCTGGCATTAAGCTCAGCACAAAACTCTGTGCCGGGAGCTTCATGGAATGGGCTTCCATGGCCGAGCAGCTGCATGCAAGCCTCACATCACCAAGCGCAATGCCCAGTGTCAGACGTAGCGGTCTTCTGTGGAGTGACGAATCAGACGTAGCGGTCTTCTGTGGAGTGACGAATCACATGCTTCTCTGTAGGTGTTTGATTTTATATTTAAGGTTGTCTGGGATGAATTAACATTATCTTCATTCACTTACTTTTAGCCCAGACTACCATAAAACTAACAAATTATCTGGCTAAGCAGTAAATCCTGTTTCATGAAGCAGGCAACAAAATGGCTAAAAAAAAATGTATTATTATTATAATGCAAGGTTATTATTAAGTGATTATAAAGTCTTTTGTATATTTTAATAGTGCCCTTGGTTTACAGTCTGGCCTCCCGATTTGTATAACAAGCAAGGTGTCCCTCTCACTAGCCCATATGGGTCCTACAGCATCATACTCAGTGCCAGTGGCGTGGAAGACTGTTAGGATTAAGGTGAAAAGCTGCTCTGTGCAAACATTTGACTCATACACCTCTGATGTTTACCAAGCATTGTAAATGTATCAGAAGAGTAATCTACCTGTATGATCAATGACTAGAATGTAAATTAAAGCACTTTCAATTGTCAGTAATAGCAAACTGGTGAAAAAACAAACAAACTGTGACCCCCCCCCCCGCCGTCCTCCTCTGTCCCAGTACAAATGCTGTGGTTTCCCAGTTCAGCAGTTACCACTCTTATGTATCAGAAGACCTGCTGCCTGGATCAGACATTAAAGGCCTGTGATGGTCATGACACCTGGAGGGAAATTCCCTTCCTGACAGACTGGCCATATATATCAAATGTTTCCCTTTTTTATTCCAGTAGTAGACAGTACAGAGTTTTGATGTGCAAGTACAATGACAATAAAGATATTTATTCTGTTCTATTCTTATCTCTAAGTCAGTTGGAGCTCCACTTTTGTGCCGTTCATGTCTTCATTCCAACCTTCACCTAGAGATTTTCCATTTTTAAAGATGTGCCAAATGCAAATGAGCTACCTGTGTTTACTGATTCGCCTACACCACTGTACTGAATTGACGGTTTTACGGTACATTTAACGACTGTGTTAAACATTGATGGCACTGTCCCTGGCCGGTAATTATCCGTTATATGAGGGACGTTGTCTTATTGCCCAGGCAAAAGGGCTATCACGGACCTCTGGTGGTCATTTATTTAATTGCGAGCTGCACAGACGTGGAATGGTCCCTGTTTACTGCTGCTTTTATCCTTTTTTCCCCTTCTTCAGATAATAACCAAAATACATTGTAATGACTTTTTCGACTTGCTCATGATGCTCTTGCCTGTTTCTCCGCTCCTCTACGTTCTCCACCCCATCGTTGGGGATAGCGCTGTTGTCCATCTCTGGAATTTACATTTTCGATTTCGCCCGAATCGCTCTGGTAAAACTGACAAATTAGCTTTGACAAAAAAAATCTAGCTTAATTTAATTAAGTTCAGCAGAAAATCAATCATTTAAATGATTATCAAAACGATATATATTGTATCGCTGCATGGAGGTCCGAGGTACTCATCTCAACTCATCACTTCACGCAGCGCCATGTCTGGTACCTGCGCCACAATATGTTGTGTGTATGTGTAGCCTATTTGTTTCTTCATTTTCATAATGAAATATTGGGGTTGCCCTGCAGTTGCTAGGCTGAATCTTGGAGTTGCCATAGCTACTCGAAGAACTACCCCTGATCTTCTTTTTATTTGGAAAAAACTTCAATAAGCCAGCATCTTCAATGCTCGAATGTAGTGCAAATGTCTTATAAAAATGGCAGCATACATAACTAAGTGTGATGGAGGTGTGTTCCTATACCCAGGGGCGTCGTAGTGGGGGGAAAAAGGGGACTGAGTTACCAGGGCCCCATGTGGGGGGAGGGCCCCTAAGGAATTTTATTTTCCTTTAAATATTAATATTATTCAAAGATCACAATAAATGTTGCTAACTAATGTAAATGTAATT
>JAODJU010000045.1:2955774-2965928 GCA_026776725.1 Gnathonemus echidnorhynchus | reverse complement strand
TTTTCCCATTGAAATGAATGAGCGGTCCCCATAAGGATATGTTTACCCTACATGTGCGTGTGTGTGTGTGTGTGCGCAGTATGCAGGACAGCATGTACCACGCCGTGATGTACGCCACCATGCTGGAGATGCAGGCCATGATGACCTTCCAGCACGATGACATCGTCAGGGCTGGGAACACCATGAAAAGTGCCCAGGAGGTGTGCCAGAGGTGGGGCCTTTATCTGCGGGGAGGGGGCTCAGATTAGCGCAGCCCCTCACCCTAAGGCTCAGGAGCTAAAAACCTTTGGAAGCGTAACTTATCTTTTCTACTTCACCAAAGTTTTTGAATCACTTCAACGAAATGCCCAGTTTTAATAATGGATGAACTGTACATTTTGGCTAAAAAGCTTTTTTCCCAAAAGCACTGCGCAGCTGCATTGCTCTGACCTCAGCTCTGTGTGCGTTTCCTGTGAGCAGCCCAGTTTCCTCCTGCTGACCACACACATTGAGTTTGAATTCCAAAGTGGGCATGACCAAGCCAGACTGACCTCTTTCCTATCCTGCCTTTGACTGGCTTGGAGCTTTCTAGGCAAATAGATCATTTATGCCCAGATCGGCCCACTGTGATGCCTTTTCTTAATAATACCATGTTTATAAACGATTCACTCTAGAGAAGCACTAGAAAGAATAACAGAATATCTCCTATCTAAGAGTTACATCTGTTGTTTTTCTTGAATAGAGGTTTGGCTTGTCAGCTTTCCATGGCTTGTTGTGCTGTCCGGGTATATGGTGATTTACAGATCTCATTTAATGGAAACCGTTATCTTTCAGGTTCCGCAAAAAGTCGTCCAGCATAGTCAGCAAGTCTGGGGAACATTTAACCGAAGGTAGGAATATCATAAGCGATTCAGTGGAAATGAAGAAAAATGGGTCTCCTATGACCAGAATAAAAGACAGAGCTGGTGGGAGTGGTTCCCAGGGTGGGGGTTGACGTGTTGGGTACAGCCTGTGGCTCAAGTCAGCAGTCCACTCTACCCCTGCTTTGACCTAATCATCCCAAGGATAAATAGCCCCCAGGAAAATTCCAGAGATGGACTGTGATTGACTGTGACAGCTCTCAGATGCACTGTATGTGTGTGTCTTTCCAGAACAGCTGCATGCTGAGCTGTGCTACGCAGAATGTCTGCTGCAGAGAGCCGCTCTCACCTTTTTACAGGTAAGGCGGCTTCCTCTGCCCTGCTTCAGAGAGGGAGGTGAAGTTCGCAGTTTACTGTACTCTAGTCCCTCCGTATCTGCGGTTTCAGTAACTGTGGTTTCAGTTATCTGTGGTTTACCACGGGCTGAAAAGAAATAGTAAAATGTGTAACAATATGTTTTTCCATTGTTCCTTTGTCCTTTGAGCGGTATAAAAATCATTATTTTCATACTCCGTCATCCCTTGACACATGATATTTTTTCATTGCTTTATCGTCTCTTGAGAGAATGAGGCTTAAATGTCAGAATCCCTTTCATTTGACATATCACAGTACTGTACAGTGCTGTGTAATAATGTACAATGTACTTCATTATTACTGAATTTAATGTTAATAATGTCTTACTGTGCGTAATTTATCAAATCCCATATGTAAGTACACAAAAGTTACGTTATATATGGGGTCCATGGATGGTTCACTATTATCAGATAAAGGTTGCGGTGTGTTGCATTTGAAATGCATTGTCAGGAAGAGGTACGTTTGTGTGAGAATGTGTTATATTCTCTGTCGCTAGAGATGGAAAAGCCGTAAATAATATGGTCCTCTGCAATTCTGGGTTGAAGTGTCACCCCTGCATACTTTTCTGGGGCTTATCTACACTATGTTTGTTTTGCACCTTCAGGATGAGAACATGGTGAGCTTTATCAAAGGAGGAGTCAAGGTACGCAGCAGTTACCTCATCTACAAGTAAGTGTTTCCGGGACATTGATATATGAAGGCCTCCCACTATGGCACAATCGCTAATTAATCCTAAACAGAAGACTATTGTATCGTAAGCCAAATACTTGATGGATGCACTGTGGATTTCCATATTTATCTGGTTTCCGTGTCATTAATACAGTAGATGAGTAATATATGTGCTGTATCTGTACTAATATGTTTGATTCTTCCTTTATCACATTTAACTCAGAGACCTGCACACCTTCCTTCAGTCACATCAGTATCACAAAGGACTGAACCACTTCCAGTTAGAAGGAGGGGTGTCATTTGGAATCGGAGCATTTAACTTGGTACGTTCTACGAAGGTCATACTACGGTGCAGCAGTTGGGAAACGATGGGGTTCAACCAAGTAGATAATAAACCTCCTGTCATTTTTTTGTTTGGTTCTCAGTGCACTGACAATACAAGTGTTTGTCCTGCATATTCATGCTAATCAAACTATTGACCACACGTATGATGTTCCCAATGTCTCCTCCCGCAGACCCTCTCCCTGTTTCCCGCTCGGATCCTACGGCTCTTAGAATTCGCTGGCCTTTCGGGGGATAAGGTATGGTATTGTAGAAATCCTTTCATCCGGCACTGGCTGCAGCCTCTCCTGTGCTGATACACTGATATGGATGTGCTTCAGTTGCAGACACTGGTGCCTTTTTGTCTGCTTCCTTCACCGTAACCTGTGTTTGTTCACAGTCCTCTCAACTAGGATGCAAAATCACTTTCCAAAGCTTCACAATTAAGCTGATTATGTTCATTGTTTTTCTTGTTTTTTTTTTTTTTGCATAAGATTGCCATAAATTTTGTTTATTCATAGGTGCCCATGTGTTCATCTGTATATCTATAGGAGTTTGAATTACATCGGTCCTCACCTTTAATGCATTAGGTGTCTCTCCATTCAGCTCATCAACCATGTGTTGTCTCTTGGCAAAAGTCTGTGAACGGAGAATTTGTGTCATCATGCCAGAACCAGTATGTCCGTCTGTCTGTCTGTCCGTTCCCGACTTCCTGTCCACACACGCGTCTCTGTGCAGGAATACGGCCTCGCCCAGCTACACAGCGGTGCCACATCACTCAACCTGCGCTCCATGCTGTGCGCCCTGCTGCTGTTGTGCTACTACACCTTCCTCTCCTTCATCCTGGGTAACGGTCCCTCCTGCATATGCTATGGTACAAAGACACCTTGCTGTTCGCTAAGGCCCGCTGAGACCCCAGTAGCAGTACAAGCCAAGGCCTGTTTTCAAACTGTACTCCACATGCCCAAATTGGATGTGAAACTATAAGCTGCTCATGATCGGGCCGTAAACAGATGGCCCAGACCAATTAGACCTGATGAATATGGCACGGCGCAGTATCTGTTGCTGAAAATGGCACTGATGTTGACTGATGCTGGTGAAGTGGTGGTGTATTGCTGGTTTCTTTAATCTCTCATATTCAGCCATCATGGTTTCTAACCCATCTGTTCCCTGTAGGGACTGGGGAAGGGGATGTGGACAACGCTGAGAAGCTATTGAAGCCGTTCCGTGTTCGCTATCCGCGGGTGAGTGCAGTGGCTTGGAATATGTGAAACATCACACATCTAGGCCAAGATGGCAAGACGATATTTTGGAGACCACCACAGTATCCTGGCTTAGCTCTTCACGGTTTGTGACGAAGATTTCAATCCCGGTTCCCTTTTGTACTGACAGGGTGCCATATTCCTCTTCTTTGCTGGACGAACTGAGGAGATCCGCGGGAACATAGATGAGGTCGGTCTGGACTGTATATCAGTCTGTTCTGTTGGAACGTCTGCAGCGCGAGAGGAGTTTCCAGTGTAGATGAAAGTAGAGGTCAATTACTGTATCCTTGCCTGTTTGCATAGACATTGCTAAGTCAAATAGATACAGGACCTGTGCCAATAATATGTCACCAGGCGGTGGCGCTGTTTGAAGACGGCTGCAGGGCCCAGCAGGCGTGGAAGCAGTTCCACCACATGTGTTACTGGGAGCTGATGTGGTGCTTCACTTACAAGCGTGTCTGGAAGATGGCCTACTTCTACGCAGACCTCCTCAGCCAGGAGAGCCTCTGGTCCAAGGTGTGGGACTCCAGACACCGTACTGAGCTAATGAAAACCCTGCACTGGTTCTTCACCGTTCTCCACATCCTACTGCACTCTGTCAGTCCTCTGTGAGCTTTAATATTCTTCTCTGTGCTGAAGAAAGATGCAGTTAATTCATCTCCACGTCCTGCTATCCAGTACACGCTCTTATGAATGGTGTCTTTGTATTACAGTATTTAGGCTCAGAGCTTTATAGATGTTCAGCGGAGGCTTATCCTGCTTCTGTGAGCAACTGCCTGAAAGTACTGGATGCCACTGTTTTAGTGAAATGTCTTTAAAATGATCCTTCTCTAGCTTGTGTCCATGGCTGTACGTGTATCTTCCTCCTTTGGTGTTCCCAGCACTGGTATTCTGGTTTGTAAGGACTCATTGTCTACCCTGTTCTCCTCTTGCAGGCCATGTATGTGTACATGAAAGCAGCCTGCCTCAGCATGCTGGCCGACGACGAGGTCAGGCCTTTCGGGGAGAACGAAGTGGAGCTCTTTAGGTAAAAGGACGTTGGCCTCCGGCTAGCATGCTGATACGAACCGCTACTGAACTGAATGGCTACTCTGTTAGCATGTAGGGTGTCTGTGGTTCTCCACATATCAGTCTTATAATCTCTGTGAAACCTGTTTAAAAGCAGATAGAAAAATGGACTAAATTTTAAAGTAGTTTTGATTATTTTACATAACTGCCCTGTACATCTAATGTATAGCCTGTTATTGTGTTACTGGTCAGTACTGGTGTCTAAGTACTCTGCATCAGTATTTACCAAGCTTTATGCAGAGGTGGAAAATTCAGGTCCAGAAAGTAAAAATCCAGACCAAGATTTTGTTTCAACCAGCCAGCTCAGCATAAAGAATCACAGAGTATACAATTGCTTGGTTGAAACGAAATCTTGGTCTGGATTTCTACTTCCTGGACCTGAACCATCCACCTCTGATTTGATGTTAGTAGTTAGTACTACTTAGTAGCTATTAACAATGACACGGTTTAGACACACAGCCCAGAAGTAACTTTCTAAGTGATTTCATTGAGAATGTTTTTTTTTCTGTTCTTTCTTCTCTCTCCCTCAGACAGGTGCCAACATATAAGCAGAAAATAGCAGGGAAGTCCCCCCCAACTGAGAAGTTTGCTATCCGCAAAGCCCGGCGCTATAAATCCAGCAGCCCAACGCGGCTTCCGGTGCCTGTGTTGGTACGATTTCAAACCATAGCGCGACAGCAGGTGACAGTAACTGTTAAATACCTGGGTTCTGCATTTTTCCCATTTCAGGAAATGATGTACATGTGGAATGGCTTTACGATGATTCGTAGTCGGCCAGACCTGACAAGAGGGATGATGGAGACCTTGGTGGATGCAGAGCGCGCTCTGCAGGACCGCCCCGGTACTGCATTCAACATCTAACCCACTGCTGTAAATGTAAATTTATTGAACCAATGAAAAATATAGTTTATTCTTTTTAATGAAAAATCACCCCAAGTGACAACTGACATTGTGGTTTAACCTTTACTGGTGTAGTTTTTTTCCACACATGTTCACATGACTGTGGATATGGAAACTGTTGACTGCCGTCTTCCTTCTTGTCTGTCCTTACTGCCCTTCTCCTCATAGTGACTGAGTATTCTGTGGATGACTCCTGTGTAATACAACTTCTGAAAGGAATGTGCCTTAAGAATGATTGCCAAACTCAAGCGGCTGAGGACTGCTTCCAAAAAGTGATTAACAGGTGAGCCAGTTATAATTTGCCTATCTGATTATATCTTGTTTTTCATTTGGTATTTGTCCTAACTGTAGGTTTTCAAATTACATTGTCAGGGGTCCTGGAGGGCTACTATCCAGTAGGTTTTCTGTCCCACTTGGCTTCTGATGAGCCACACGTGTGCTCAGGTAAATACCAGGAACAAGTGTGGCCCATCCTAAGCCAGGTAGGATAGAAAACCTACTGGATAGTAGCTCTCCAGGACACCTGGAGACACCTGCTTTAAGTGTATGTCTGGAAAACAAAACAGGTTATTAATTTTGATTAAGCCAAGACTAGTATTGTAAGCTAGTCTATTTTTCTTCTACAGTGAAAAGAAGATCAAGTTTGATGAGTACCTTGTCCCAAATGCTCTATTGGAGCTTGGTCTACTCTACATAGATTTGGGACGCAAAGATCAGGCCGTCAAGTTATTGCAGAAAGCCAAGTAAGACTCCTCTGTCAGTTCTCCTCTAGTAGCTCTGTCTACAAAGTGCTCTTCAGGAGGCATTTATACCATTTTCTTCTTGTCTTTATCATCATCAGCAGGTTGATTTGGTATGTTTGAATCTCCCAACCATTTCAGGAACAACTACAAGGAATATTCCATGGAATCGCGGACCCAGTTCAGGATCCATGCCGCTCTGACCAAACTGAAGGCAGACATCAGTGAAGAGGAAGAAGAAAGCACAGACCTATAGTAGATGACCTTCAGGGCAGCATTGTGCGTGTTCCAAGCCCGACTCCCTCATACCAGGCCAGTGGTTTGCACTCCTGCTTACATGGAAGGGACTCTCCATGTGTGCAAACCTCATCCAGATTGGATAATGTGCTGCAGTCTTAGGCACCTGACTTTCAAAAAATATATATCCACATAAGGAGACAGAACTTTCCTGTAAGGACACTGTGGTGCCTTGTTTCACGTTCTTTTGGACTTGTGGTTTCGGTGGTACTTCAACTGTCTAATGGCAATGGCTCACAATCAGAGTGCTAACATACATTTGGACTTTTATATACTATTATTCTCTTTTAGGGACACAATTAGGGTAATAGGTATGAACTGTAATTAATACCTGTAAAATTGCTTTAGTTAAAACCCTGCACTGTCAGGACCACTGCCATATGGCCAGATTCTCCAGAACAAGTGTCAGCATTAATGTTCCCTAATATGCCATCAGACATTTTAAATGCCAGAGCTCAATAAAAAATATGACAGTACAGAGAAGTATAAGCATTAAGTTGGTGACAATAGTTCTGAAAATCATAGAATCACTATCTCTTGGTTGATGTCCATAACTGGTTAGATACCAGTTCTATATGTACTGAGCTGTTTTAAGAAACAGTACTTTTTGTTTGGGGATATACTGACAAGTTAGACAAAATTGCTATTAAATATATTTCATTGAATATATTGCTGTACAATTAGACATTAAGTCCATATATCTAACTGGAAAACCGCCCAATTACTTGGACCACCTGAAAGTGGGATGAACTGTGGTTTTTTTGATGGGAAAATTCAGTAAACTTTGATGGGATGAAAAACTCGTTTTAATTATGATCATTATTTACAAGGTCGTTCTTCACTAAGATGTAAATCATTAAGTCCTGGGCGCAGCTGGTGCAGCGTCACCCTGTTTCATTCTGCTTTTCAGCAGCTTTTTCTTCTTCTTCTCCTCCTTTTCGATCTCCTGCACCATCTCCTGGAACTTGGGGCTGCGGGGGTCCAGCGCGTAGCCGAAGCGCTCGCGGGCCTCTGCCACCAGCCGCTCCTTTCGCGCCTTTTCCTCCCTCTTCTTCACCTTCAGCGCGCGAGTCTCGCGACGCCAGTCTTCGATCATCTTCGGCATCTTCGCCATGTTGGTGGCAATTAATTTCTCTCTGAAGGAAACGGGCGAAAAAGCACATTTCACGACGAAATCGACGTGGCATCCCCCATACTCCGATAAACCATAAATAAGGAACAGGCGTTGTTTCCATCTAATTTAAAAACCGTGGAAGAGCTTTCACTCTGACGTACCATTAAAGTTTTTTTTTCTGGGGTTGTTCTTAAAAGCCTCCGTGGTGTTGACAGGAAGTTTCGAAAACCGTTTCAGCCCTACTATCTGACCCGATACAGCATTTGCCTATCAGGTAGGTGTACACAACAGTGTCTGACAGGTGAACTTCTTTCCGTCTATAAGTCGTTTTCTTAACAGCACTACAAATTGTTAACACCAAGTCGTTGGTTTAATCTATTATTTATTAGTGTAACGGCGGTGTGTGTATGTATATATGAGCTTATCGTACATTTTACGGGGCCCCTAGTGAAATACAAAGGAAAAAATGTACTTTGTTGTTCTCACGGTGAGCGGAATTAGAATAAACTGTACCCACGATAATTTCCAAAATCAAGTATGTTTTAATTTAATTTTACAGAACTGTTAAATATTTAAATAGCAATGCTACCTATGGAGCAAGTGAAAACTACTTAGAGGGCCGCCGTAAAGCGTACCACAGCATACATCCATGTATGCCTCACTGCAAGTACTAAGGTTTTGCCGAAGTTAGTTATCTCAAATTAATTTACAGCAGTTGTCAAATCTGACAGTTTCATAAAACCCATGCAGCTATAAAGCAAACTGGCCTCCCCGTCAGTTTTTCGGCGAAGTCTATAACCATACTCTAATATTATGTCTATCGCTGAATGTTTTAATTTATACAACGATGTACGATTATCGTGCTCACGACATTGCTAAGCCTGTTCTCGCCGTAGGTCACCCTTTGCAAATTAGCTGCTTCGAACATGTTAGAAAGCGCACCCCACGTTACCTGGCCTTCACTTTCTTTTCTCTCTCCATTTCCTTTGCCGCAATGTTCTGTAGCATAACTTCCAGAGTCGGTTGCCATTCTTGCTCCTCCGCTATTAACTTTTCCAGCTCTTCGGGGCTTGGCCACAGTTTCACTGGATCGACACCAGAAATAGAACCATATCGCCCGAATAGCTTACGGTCAAACTTGTCTGTCTTTTGCCAGTGAGGTGTATCTTCTTTTTCTTTATCAGGAATGTAGGGATCCGTGATATTCAGTCTTAAAGGTTTGGGGTTGTAGGTAGCAATCTGGAACAAACTGCCACATCTGGAAACGATCGGTAAAACTGGTCTTTGAAGAGAAAAGGTTTTTACAATACCAAATAACACAGCTGTCCTTCTCCCAAGACTGGAAGCCGCCATTGTTGCATGCGTCCCAGTGGGCGTCGCCAATCAAAGGACCCACCTGACTGGCTTAGTCGTCCGACAATCTGCCTGATTGCTTCAAGTCCTTGAAATGGGAAGGTAGGAATAACGAAGCGTTGTATGTGTTAGAACTTTTTGTTGGTCCTTAATTCACCATTAATTGCTCAGCCCAGGAAAGGAGTTTTTGTATGCCGCATTTAAAAAAATATAGCCAGTCAATATTTTTTGTCGTTAAAGTTTGGAAAAATTGTCTTCCGTGTAGTTTTGAACTGAAATGGCATCACATTTTTTATTCACCTTATTCACTTTGCTGTTTTTTTATTCTAATCAGCTTTAATAATACTGAATGGTATACAATTAAATGTACACTACGCTGTGCTCATGTTTTCCACCAAAGATTTTACCTTTTTGGCATAATTTTTGGTATTCATGTATTTTCCATCGCTGATATTTTTTTCTCTTCACCTCAGAAAGTAATAAGCACACGTTTTTTAATTGAACTCTTCGTTTAAATATGTTGCCAAATTCACATACTGTTCCTACGACCGCTTCAATGCATACTATATCGTCATTTTTCCATACGTATTGTATCGTCATAAATTGCATTTCAGAAGCAGATTTCTCACATGTGTTTAATGGCATTCAAATAGAGATAATGCTCTGCACAGCGGATTTTCATGTTCTCCAGCTCAGTTGAGGCAAACACATGGAATAGCCTAATGTGGTACTTAAGAACCAAACGTCGTATGCAGTTCCTCTGTGGCGTGCACTTTTTGTTCTTTATGCTAATAACTGCGTCCACTGAATCTGTCCTGATATGTGCACGTTGGTGCTCCTTTGCACAATGAGCAGTTTTTCGTCCTTTTAAAAATACCAGAGTGCTAAACATCAACGGGCGGGAATCTCATGCAATTGATAGGAGAATTTGTAGCGCCTTTCGGGGAATTAACTACTGGGAAATAACTTATAAAAGGGACTCTTTGTTTCTTCTTTTTAGCAGACAACCCCTAGTCTCTTCTTTCATTTTTCTCCCCTTTTTCAGTAGGGAGTGATTGAACAAATGAGGCATACATTAGTGTGCCACTTAGTGAGACAGATGTCACCAGTTTTGTATGGCGGAGCTAGTGAAGCTACTTGGCGCCATTAAAGATGTAGGGTTCCCATGGCGGGGGAG
>JAODJU010000045.1:2942933-2955741 GCA_026776725.1 Gnathonemus echidnorhynchus | reverse complement strand
ATGACAGAGGCTTAATTTGGCTTAGATGCAGTTTGGTGCCAAGTTAAGAGCTTTAGGGATCAAATCAACATCATTCACTGGTAAGGTGGCTTGTTAGCAGTTAAATGATAAGAGACATCAAGCAGGAAGATACTCTTAGTACGTAAGAGGAACGCAAACACAGTTTAAATAAAACAGAGGTTGGAAGAACAACACAAATATCCGTCAGACCATTGTCAAATATTTCACACTTGTCAGATATTTCACACTGGGTCAAAAGATATTTCATTTGGAAAAAGTCTTCTGAACCATTATAATTTCCAGGGGTGTGAAATCATCTCTCCTATTTCCTCTCAGCTGAATTAGTTTTGGGGTGTTTCCCCGTTGTTCACTAAAAAAAAATCCATGACGGTGAGCCCCGTACAAATTTTCTTGTTTTTATGCAACCCATTTTTGTGAAAGGAAAATATGGTGTCTGGCATGGGCGCCTCTACATTTTTGGCTTAAGGGTGGGCAGTCAGGTTCAGGTAAGGGACCACTGTAGTGATGTGTATCCATAGTGCCATTTGAGGTCAGAGTGATGACTGCCAGCTTACAGCAGCTGAATGTATACAGAGTACTCTGTGGCAGGTGAGGCAGGTGGATGTGCTGCCACGGTGGACCGATCATAAAAGCTCCAGATCTGCTGTTTCACAGGCGTCAAGCTCAGACGACGACACCCTGCTTCAGCCATGTGCATTCCACTGGGCAGCTTGCTTGCCTGTACGAGATCAATGAGCATGTTGCTTCTCCAAGATGTCAGTAGAAAGCCCCCCGCCCCCCAGTCCCAACACGCGTATTCACACCTGCTTTCACTATTGTGTCAGCGCCAATCCCTGGAAGTTTGCCTTTCCGAGTGACTGAGGAGACTGAACCATGGGTAGATCAGGGGGCTGATCCTCGTGCTTAATTAGAAAATCATCCATTTGGCCTGTAATTAAATACAGTGATATACATTTTCGCCATATTCATGCACAAGACTGTGGTTTTCAGTTGTGGATGTATTTAGACAATTGCAATTAGAGTGATTCTTAAGACTGAAGTGGCAGAAACAACTTAGTTCATAATAAAAGTTTAACATTCAGTGGGGAAATTAGTTTCAAATTATTTCATGACTTTTTCCCTCCAGTCGAAATGTCAGCTACCTGAAATCCACTCCATTCATTCGCCTCTGTGTAGACATATTGCTAAGAAACCTGATCGACAGTGAATGTGAATTCCACCATTCAGGAGTTTTAATTTCACAGTTTTTTTTTTTTGGAAATGAGTGATCTTCATTCTTAATGAACATACTGGGGTGTAAAAATGGGGTAGGTTTAAAAATAGCAATAAACACAAGTGAGCAACAAACACATTTATCCCAGTGTACTACATGGGAGGATTCACAGAGGGAAACTAAAGTTGTTGATTGAAAAAATGTTTGAGAGGCTATTTGGGGGCTGGAAAGTATTATCTAATGAACGGTGTTTAATATTGGCGACTCCCGTTGACAGCTGAGCGACTTAGGGCTCGGAGCTGTGCCGACCCCCATACGCATCGTGACTGTGAGAAAGCCCAGACGTTGTCCAGACAGCTGCCTGGCATTCCCTGGGCGCCCGCTATGCCAGACGATCCCCACACATAATGCCAAGCTCGGGGGGGTGAGGGGGGGGTGTTTGGATGTGTGGAGAAAGACTTTGAGGCAAGGGGATGGGGTGGGGGGGGTGTGTGGGTGCAGGTGGCACAAAGCTGGCACAGTTGCTGTCCCCAAACCACGCCAGCGCCATCTGTCATCGGAGCGAACATCTGCAACCCAAGGTGCCCTTGTCACCCAGCGTTAGAGTAACGAGCCTGGCGTGTCCATTAGCCGGACGCCGGACGCCACGCGGAACCAGAGAGACCAAGAGCGGCTGTGCATGTTGAAATAATGCTACCGCTTTGGAGAAACGACGGCTCAGCCGGCCTCATGAGGTACACGGCGATTCTTATTCGTGACACACAGGCGTTCTACGCAGGCCCGCTCCGCTGCTGATGTGCTACCCGCTTCCTCCTCCTTTCCTCTCTGCTGTATTCTTGTCCTCTACGCCTGGCCTTCTTGGTAGCTTCTCCAGTGCTCCTCCTAGTTTCCAGTCCATCTTTAAGATCGGCATCTCTTTAGCTTTGTTTTGTATTTTTTAATCTAGAAAAAAACAACAGATGGCACCTCATCTCGTACTATTTTTTTAAAATGTAATCTGTTTTTCAAATTTTACATGCTAGTTTTTCCTTTTTTTAATCATCAAAATTCTGAGGAATTCTTAAAATAAGTTAAATGCATGAATAAGCATATAATATTTAAAGCTGAGCTATGTGTTGTCCAGTCATAATTGTTTTTTTGCCCGTCTACTGGTAAAGGGGTGTCGGGTTGCAGTTTCAAGAGTGTGCCACAGGGGGCGCTTATGCTGTCATTTTGGAGAGCAGCATCTGTAATGGCCCAGCTTAATATTTCATGAGATCAGGATCTGGAAATGCTTATGCAGAAGCCTTCGGCCCAGCTGATTGTGAATCACATCTAGATTGTAAGATGACGCCTTTCACCTCGTAGACCCTCACCAAGCTAATATGTAGTTTGCTAGTTTTACACGAATTGGATTAGGACCAGAATAATTCAACTGTATCTTAAATAAGGAGCCAGATGTATAACCTGCCAAGTGGGACCTGTAGGCATTTAAAAGTAGGAGTGTGTTTTATACAGTGGTCTGTTGTTATTGGCTTCTATCACAGATCGTTGTCCGTTTCTCTCGTGTCCTTTATGCTCCATTTTTGCTCCATTTTGATGACAATAACAGAAGAGAAGCTCTTCTCTGTAATATATTTCTTTACCTGTGGCTCTTTCAGCAGAGGTTCTCTACCTAGATGGGCTTATATGCTCATAACTGACTGTGTACCTTTTTTCCTCCCTTCTTTTCAGTCTACTTTTCCCTTTTGACTAATCTTTTAAAAATGTATATGTCACACTATGAATAACTAAACAGAAACTGCTGCATGTAATTAATATCTACGCAGATTCTAAAAGAATTAATATATGCAGCACCACCTTGAAAGATCCCAGAGATTGATCTGCTTTCACACACCTGCCCAGTAATACTTTTTAAATCCAGTCAATTGTTTCTGGAAAAAAAAACCTGGCAGAGAATTCGCCATTTACCCAAAAAATACAAAGAACAAAACAGTACAGGTAAAGGAGAAAGCTGCTTTGTGCCGGCATGGCGGCATCATCGATCCTCTTGTAATTAGTCGCAGAGTTTGTTTATTTTCTCCTCATTTAAAGCTCACCTTTGTCCTAATGAGCTCATTAGTGAAGGACCCCTGCAGTTGCTGGCCAAAGTTGACAGGTTGAGGAATGCAGGTATCGGCAGTGAAACAAAACCATGTGGTAACACCAGAAATTAAGCCTGCTTGCACATACACCCAGGCTGTCTGTTCAAGAAAAATGTTACATTAACTCTGTGTCATTTTTTTCCCCAGAAAATTCCAATATAGATGTGATATTCATGACTTGAAGTGCATGAGTAAGGAGTAAATTGAAAACAAAAAAGCAAAAGTTTCCCCTTTCTGTAATATTTATGGGAAGGTGCGTACATATGGTTTACATAAATTAAAACAAAAATCTGACTTGTTTGTCTCTGACTTTCGCAGCTGCAGCTTATTTTATACACATGTGCATGTATGTGAGCTGAGGTGTTGCTGGGCGTGTAAGGTGAGAAACACAGCGCTCATGCGTCTACTAATATGAGCGCCTGATGCTATAAATCCCTCATTAATGTCCACTGGCAGACGCTCCCCCCAGCTTTTTCCCTTCGCCTTCGCCTCTCATGGCCAGGTAGCGTGGCAGTACTGGCCAGGAAGGGAGAGAGGGGCACATGCGTGGTGATTGGGGGAGAGAGAACAGGAGAGTGCTGGCAGAGAAGCGATTGGGGAAAGTAGAAGCGGGGGAGGATGGGGAGGGGGGTCACAACTCAAAACAGATGGCAATGCTGGCGCCCGGCTCGCTTCAAAATCTGTTCAGAGCCGATTTCCACATGTATGAAAGGAAGCCAAACCCCACCTCGTGCCAAAATCTCAGGTTTAACCCCTTTGGAACCCCCCAGAAAGCCCGGTCTTTTTTGCCCTCCACAATAAGGGGATGTCTCAGCACGGGGGGGTACGAAACAACAAAACGTGGCCCAATACCCACTCCTCTCACACCGCATCCTTGTGTGCATACAGACGCTCGTTTGTCCCGCAAAATAGAAGAGGGCCTCTACTGGGGGACTTAATCCACACGCGGCGATTGCGGGACGGGGCGTGCAGACGGGCAGACAGGCAGCCAAATCAGCCCACAGCAACTCGCTACTGATTGTCCGATACAGCTGGACAGGTAGACGGAGTTTGACGCGCGCAGAACAATTATCCTTAACTCGTCTAATTGCAATTAAATCTGCAACGTCCATCTGGGCCTGCAAAAACAAAAAGGTACGCAAATGGAAGCTGCATTCATAATGCTCAAAGGCAATGGATGCAGACAAAAGATGCCTGGCCCAGATCAGCCTAGAGGAAGCCTGGGAATTAAGTCTTGTGAAGAAGCAAACCAGGTGGCTGGTTTCAAGTGTGGAGGTTAGATGGGGCAGCTGGTATTTAAGGAGCCTGGCTTATCTGACACACTAAGCAAGGCTGTATTAATTGTGCATATTTAATATCTAGCTTAGAAATCATACATTGTACTATTCATTGCTGATCTTTATGTAAATCCAAGTCAATATGTTAAACTGCTATTGTGATTTGTTTATTCCAATAATAGATTTTTTTGTAATATTAAAAAGGAGTGTCCATTTTAAGAAATTGGTATGTTTTCAAAACATTGTTTTGAGAGCAAAAAAATAATATTTCCCAGCTCCTTAGTATTTGTTAGTCAAAACATGTAATGTACAGCAGGCACCACCAGAGGTCGCTAGACTCCTCATTTCTCTGTGGCTGCTTTGTCCTCTGGTTTGAATTTGAAAAGCCGTCACAGTCACAGTGGTACCTGACCCCAGCCTGCAGCACTGGCCACTTGCGTGGTAGCACATTGGAACTAGGAGCAGACACCTGTCAAAGGTTACTGGCACTGGAGCATTTGAGCCATTAACAAATGTTTGTAAATGGAATTAGCTACCCTCTCTCTCCCTCTCTTTGGAGTTCTGGTGCCACAAATTGTTTCCAGGCTTTCACACATAGTGACACAGTGTTTGGGGGCTGTGCGGATCTGAAATAATCACAAACAAACCCAAATTATATGCCTCTGTCAGTAATGGGGCAGCCTGCTTTAAAAAAGGGAAGGTTGAAGGAACCTTTTTTAGAAACAGGAATGTCTAAGCCTGAGGCAGGTCAGCTGTTAATGGAGTGCTGCTGACTGTGTTACTTAATGTTTTTAAGGCCTGGTTTCTCAGTCTGACAGGTAATATTTTTAAAAATTATGTCTAAGGTTAATATTGTTAGCTGTGAACATCCTCAAAAGGATGGGCTGAGATGAATATGCATGTTGTTTTTAGCCTGGATGAAATAGCAGCGCCTATCTGTTGCGGACCTCACAGGGATAGTAGGTAGCTGGTAGGTGGATCACTGTGTGAGTTTGAAACCCCAGGGCTTCTGTTTGAAGTCCCAGGTGGGGCTCAGCTTTAGTTCCCTTGTGAAGTGGTGCAGTCAGATGTGCAGCTGTATAAACGTATAAAAACTGTGTGCTGTTATTGGATAAAATCATTGGGCAAGCAAGTGAATGTAGCTTATAAAAGAAATCGTAGGTGAAACAAAACCTATACAAGTTCAGCAGAGATGCTGGCTTCGTTCTGGATTGACCATTGGAGGTTTTCAGGGTGGCACTGAAGCGAGGGAGACGCAGAGGAGTGGAAAAAGCTGCTGGGTGTAATTGTGTTACAGACTGGCAAAGGCAGCATGCAAGGAGATCTGGGTGCCTTTTGAGTCCGGGCATTTCGGACGAAGCTGGCATGGTGGCTGGTGACACACACCCAAGCTCACACACACACAGCCCAACAATGGTCCGCTTTATGAGGTGCCCACCAATACCATGGCAACCCCCCTGTTCCCGGCAAGACGAGACTGGTGGTGTGCCAAAAAAATGCCATGGTCCCCCCACCCCCGAACCATGTTGCCCAGAAACCTTTGAAACTTAATAAGTGAAACCAATGGGACTGAGAAAATGGGGTTGGCGAGTGTGTGGCAGAATAAGACGGACAAAACTGTGTGTGTGGGGGGGGGGGACCCTTAAACCTCTCTGGGGGAGAAGAGTTGGTCCACTGTAGAACCAGCTCGGCCTGACGGGCCGCAGTGGCACTGCACCTCTGCAGATATCGAGCTGATTGCTGTGAGGTGAGGCTCATGGGTCACTGATGGCCGGAGATGCACAGACTGTTATGTGGACTTCAGACCCCTCAGGTAGTGTTGCCCGGCCCCCGCCCCGTTACGGCGCCATCGCCTCTGGTAGATGTGCTTTAGAAGGCGGATTGACGGCAAACCCTTTTGCAGCGATGTGGGTCCTGTTTGGAACTGGCATAAATTCTGATTCTGCTGTGTGTGTTTGTTGGAGGTCAGCACTGGAGAACAGTAGGGAGGCGGAGCTTTGGGGGTCCTTTCAGAGGTGTGCAGGGAACGAAAAAGGATGATGGTTGCAGAGGCCGGCCGTTTTCGGGACGGGCTGGCGTGGGAGTTTCGCATTAGGGCAACCGGAGCATGGGTGGGGGTGGCGATGGTGGTCTGGGGTTTCCGTGGTGATTTCCATATTGCCTCAGGGTCATCTGGGCATGGTGCCCACTCCTGGCACATATAGAACCCACTCAGGCACGACCAGATTAAAGGCAGAGCCTGGGGAGGGGGTTGGGGTGTGAGATGTACAAAAGGATCTCATCTAGATGCTCTTTGAAAATGTCCCCCTCCCAAATTAAGAATGTGTGCAGAATGTAACTCCTGAAACGATTGTTCCCGTGTAACTGGCGGGTGGTGATTACCTCTCCGCTCGAGCCCTAGAGCTCTCGCACACCGTATTCTCACTCCCTAAAACCCCACACGTTTGCCCTCCTCCCCTTACACTGACACATCTGTGCACAAAGGCACCTCTTCACTTTTTCTCTGTGACTCCGCTCGATGCCAGTCAAGCTAAGTGGCCTTAGAGCCGGGCTAGCGCTGGAAGGGGGTCTGACGTTTGAGAGAGGCGTGCCTGGACCAGACCGCATGTCACCGCACTCTTCACGAGGCACAAAGAGGTGGCGTGGGCATGGGGCTGGGGACAGTGTGTGGCAGGGGCGTCCCAGGGGAGGCCGGCAGAGCTTAATCCCATGTTGCTGGTTTCCCTTGAACACTCTCCCACTTTCCTGTCAGACCCTAGCTCAGATACCCTAGCCAGGAAACAGACTGGCAGGCTGATTGCAGCCCTGGTACAGCCGTGTATCTAGGTGTCCCTTCGCTGAGGTTCACAGCCTGATGTCACTGATCCAGTAATAATGGTCCTTCATGGATCCTGTACCATGGGACAGCAGCAGATGTCCAAATAGGGCTGAATATTAGTAAAACAAGCTGAGGATGACACACAGCCAGTATGGATCCCTTTGTTATCCACCCATGATACTGTCAAATACTTCAAAACTTAAAATGGACTTGCTAGAAAAAGCAAAGAACAGAATCACTATGACTAAAAGAGTGCATGCACACACACAGAGGCACACGGCGTGTCCTGCTTCAGCTGGCAGTGTGGCAGGGGTCCGTCTGTGAGGGCTGAGGGGTACATATGGTGAAGCCTGGGCACAGCTGGTTGAAGAGGGGTTGGCGCCGGCCTTCTTTTCATGTTGCCCCGTTCTCCCCGGCACAGACATACTGGCCCCATGTGTGGGTGTTTGTCTGTGTATGCATGCATGCATGTATGTATGCATGTATGTATGCATGTATATTTGCATGTTTATCCCCTGTGCATGCGTCCACATGCCCTTTGCTTGGGTATATGCAGCCTCATTGTGCTGTGATCACAAGGGGAGCAGGTTTTGGCGTCCGATGGCAGCCCTAGGACTCAGGTGCCAGCTGCACTGGGCCATCTCTGCCAGGTTGCTGTGGATGGCAGAGACAACCCCCACCTCTCCGCTCTTCTCTCTCCATTTAACTCATCCGCCCCCGTAGACCCCATGGTGCAGCACTGAAGATCCCATCCGACCACAGTACATTGCATGTAAACTGCACCCTGCTCAGGGATCTTTGATGCCCCATCAGCCGTTCCATAGCCGCCCACTTTCGGCCCTGTGACCGGCAGGGGCCTCCACAAGACCAGAAAGGTTTTGCTGACACCTGGCTCCAGGGCCCTGGGAGGAGCTCGAGTGTGCTTTTGAAGTTTGATGGGAAGACCCTTGAAGACCCATGATCTGAACTCTCCGACTCCATGTCCCCCGTTTTTCAGTTTTGGGCTGGTCTTAACCTGACACAAACTGTACTTAATGGCACCTCCATCCACCTGCGCATGCACATTAAGACTCTTTCTTCAAAGGTCATATCTCGCATCTAGAAAACAGATAAACCCCTGAGCCCCATCAGACTTCCTGAGGGCCAGTTTGTGGTGTCCAGTGCCAAACCACACTGACCTCTTGCTGTTCTTCAGATGAACCCCACAGCACATACACTTCAAAATATACACTTTGTCTGCTGGCCTACCCATAATCCCTCAGTCCAGGAACTGTTGATCCCTCTGGCTCTGTCCAGGCTTTCTTGTGAATGCTTCTGCCCCCACCGCCCCCAGTTAATCTCTGCGTCACTGTGCAGATGTCCAAAGTCGTATTGCCATGTGGTGTCACTGAAAGTACCTGCAAGGGAGTGTGTGTGTGTCACTCAGTATGTTTACATGCACACTAAGAAATCGAATTATTTTGTTAGTCCGACTAAAACTGGACTTTTAAAGTACATGTAAACGTGTTAGCCTGACTGAAGTCGAATTTGGACTAAGACACCCAGATAATGCAATTGGGAGTTATGTATATGTTCAATTAGACTCAAACTGGCCTAGGCGCTCTGCGTTACTGGTACCAGCACCGAAGGACGTTACAGTGAGAGGCGGGATATTTTGGACTGAATTCGAAAAATGGCTGTGATAGGACTGGATGACGTGTGATATTAATACCAACATCACATGTAATGCATATCCAGTTCTTACATCGCTAGTCAACTGGATTAAGATCAGGCTTTTTCTTACCTTAAATTCGGTATGGATATTATAGTACAAGGAGTCTCGCTATAACATTTTTACAGTCATGGAAAAAACCTAGGAAGTTTTGCAATTTTGATGGTTATCCCTTTTCAAGATTATCTAGTATATGTTTAAAAATCAGTTTAAAGTTTACCTCTGTTACTTTGTCATGAGTGCTGCATGTGTTCTACAAGACAATCATTTTCATCCTTGCTGTTTAAATTACTCCTAGATGGGTTCATGAGAAACTTATGTTGAACTATTTTTTTGTTTCATAAATACCCCAGTATTTATTACAACAAAATTATATTACAATATCTGAAAATTTTCCAATATCGTGCTGTCATAGTATATTATACAAAATACTTTATTTCTTATGTTATCCTGATCTTGCTGTATCTGTTCTTCTGACCAGATATCAATTAAAGTTTGTGTCTCTTTATTTGTCCACGCATCCATTATTATTAATTTTTTTTTTTTTTTACGTCTGTGACATATTAGGTCAACTGGAAAAGCCCAATACTAACAGCAATGAGAATTGGGGAAGACAAGGGGAGAAGTGGGCAAGAGGAAAAACAACTGATGATGGATGGATAGATGGAGGGATAGATGGAGGGATGGATGGGGGGGTGACAGTGGATCAGAGTAAGACAGCCTCCAGTATGTTTTGTTTGTGCTCTTTTAAGAAGCGCCAGGGAAACAGATTAGAGGTCCTCATCTGTCCCGTGGGAGGACAGTCCTGCTGCCCCCTCCACAGCTGTTCCTGTAAACCAGTGTTTCCCAATCCGGTCCTCGGGGACCCACATACAGTCCACATTTTCACTCCCTCCCAGCACCCGGAGCTGGCAGGGCCCGGATCTGGGAGGGAGCAAAAATGTGGATTGTCTAGCAGGGAGCTCGGAGGTAGCAAAAACATGGACCGACTGTGGGTCCCCGAGGACTGGACTGGGAAACACTGCTGTACACTCCAAACTCTGCCCAGAATTAACTGACTACGGATACAGCCTCACACTTATTTACAAGTCAGAGTTCACACTAGGCCTGAATTCCTTTAGGCTTTTATTTTACATGTTGTGCTGTTTGGGTTGAATGACCGAAAGGTGGATTGGTGGTATATTTTATAAAATGTACAGTCATGAGTATTCGCGTATGCTTTTGATTATAAGTGTCTGAGGAATCGGAGGATATCTTAGCACCAGGGCCAAAATGCACCCTGACTTTACTCACTTTACAACCCCTTGTTCATTTTCCAGGCTGTTGTTTTGCTGGGTGCAAACCATGTTTTGAGCTACTCACCTTGATCTGTCTGAGGGAACCAAACGACTTTGGAGCTGAGAGTGACGAATGCTGGCATTGCAGGAACATGGACATTTATACCCCCCCACACACAAAACTACAGTCTGTGATCCATTCAGGGCCATCCCCTATGCTCACTGTTACTCTAGCTGACGTGGGGGCATGCAAACATGCACGCACACCGGTCGCTGTTGCTAGTTATCATTGCTGAAAACCCCATCATGGTAGTAGGAGATAAGCCCCTTGCTCATTGCTTGACCTCTAACAAACAATCCTCCGCCCCTGGCTCCCTGGGCCCTGTGCAGGAACATGATAAAGTGGGGGGAACCTTGGACTGTGATGGCTTTCAAACACGGAGGGACCAGCTCTCCTACTGGATGAATGCCTTGCCACAAGCCAATTGCAGATTTATCTTGCAGAACTCTCTTCTACAGCTTGATCTACAGCAGTGGTTCCACTGACTGATGCTGGAGGCATTCAGATGTGATTTCATGTAGTTGAATTTATTATTCAGCACCTGTTCTTACATGTGAACACTCCCTCACTGCCATGTCTGTAGCAACAAACCTATCCATGCCAATGCACCAGCTCTGTGTACATGAGACCTAAGGGGGATTGAAACTTTTCATCTCAAAGGACCGACCACAGGCGGATTTTTATCGAAAGTCCTTGTAGGACGTGGGAAGGGTTATTTTCCCATCTAGGATTCATTTTTATTATGTAAATGCTTCATTTACTCACTCTCTGCATTAGTTCTGGAATATTATCATTGCACTAGATAGAACTGACCAATTGTTTTATCATCAGCATCTAAGACAGATACTCTGTGCTTGAAATGATGGATCGAGGCTTTTTGAAACTGAAAGGGCTGAGTAGTTACCAGGCACCTTTTGTATAGTTGGCTTTGCGTTTGTGTATCCATTTTATTTTTCAGTGGATCTCAGGCTGATTTTTGATTGTTTTCACTGTGTTATTTTTGAACTGTTGACAAAGGTGTGCAGCCAAGGTCCTTACAATATAATTCAGAGAGGCTGCCTGGTCTTTGAAGGTTTTGAATACATAATTTGTTTTCACATTAAAAAGAAGTCTGTAGTGTTAGAAAAATAAATAGGATGAATGCTGAAAGGTATAACAAGATTTTATTTGAGCTTTAAGTTCTTTTGATTTTTTTTTATGGTACTTTCATGTTTCAAGTTTTCCAGTAATACTACAGAGGATTTGTAGATACTTCCAGAATAAAGTCACACAATGTACTCTGGATAGGGTGTACCATGCCAAATTGCAATGCTAGTTTGTCCTTGTCATATCTTAGCAACTACACCTTTTCCAACGCCTAGGTTATTCTTCATGCTTGGCCGTCAAAACAGTAGTTTTATAATTGCTGGCTTTTGTGTGGGAGTTTCAAGGTTTTAAAAGTATACTACGTACATCACTATGGTTATTAAAGAAAATATACAGAGACTGGGTCCTTGTAAAATATTCTTGCTTTTTTACGTTTTTATGTGAATACGTATGACAGCCTTCTCCTAAACTTACTAAATTTGTGCTACCTTCAACTTTCATTGGACCCATGCACACAAAAGAGTTAATCGCTAACGTTGAAAAGAATTTAATAGTGATTGTGTTTTATACTGATCTTTAGCTTTCGCTTGATGATTTACAAAGAAAATTGGAATGCAAGAATGGCTGGTATTTTTGATCACGGAAGAGGGGAGCGCAGTGACCACGGATGCACATCAATTTCTCCGTCCATCTCTGCGACTCAAAGTCATTGAATTCTTGGTTGTGCCCTTTATTCGCGCTGTTTTTTTCCTTATGAGTTTTGTGGTTGCAGAAAAACACGAGAATATGAGAAGAAAGGTCTCTGCTCGTAATAATTTATCCGGTAGAGGAAACTTGTCAAGTAGACAGAAGGTTAAAGAACCACAGAGAGCTGAAAGTAGACATGATTGCTAAACATCGTTAATACTACGTTTTAAATATTACAGGTTATAAGATTTTAACAAACATTCATCTATTAATATGAATGATATTAAGGTCAAAGGGCAATGTAGCTGAGCCGAATCTGTAAATGCACAAATATTTAGTTGGCTGAGACTCTTGCGGTGCATTACGATTTTATGGAACTTTCTCCAGGGCAATCAGCAAGAAAAAAGACGTCACAGCACAAAAACTACACAGAATTATACTGTTTAACAAATAAACTAGTACACATAAAACAAAAACCATGCAATGGGTATGATCTAACAGAAGAGACGAAGCTGAACTACTTTAGACTACTAT
>JAODJU010000045.1:2921696-2942549 GCA_026776725.1 Gnathonemus echidnorhynchus | reverse complement strand
ATATAAAAGGAAATAGTTTAAAATAATTACCCCACGGACGTGTTTCAAATGTGTTACAGGCCTGTATACAAGGTGACGTTTGGCGAGGTTCGCACACAGGGGTTTTGGCTAAAACGTATTGTTCTGTGTTTTTTTTTTATAAAAGACTGGCCCAGCTGAACAGCCCAGACTTAAAGGCCTAATACCCTTTTTCGATTGCGTGAATGAAGCTCTCCAAATGCATCAGCATTTTAACATCTCGTTAACATTACAAGCAAAAGAACTAGAAGATATTTATAGAATTATAACATTTTTATCAAACACTTTACCACCATGTGGCAATGATGGAAGGTTCTTTAATACAATTAAGTAAACAGTCATTGAATGTCATACTGATAATTTGTTCTGTTACAAAGTACAATTAAAGTATTCCCTGCATCAAGATTTTGTCGCTGATCAACCTATTTTAAGTTTCAGAAGTTCTACAGTAGCCGATCGCGGTCCGAAGTGAGATACATAAATATAATGTAATACACTGAAGCGCATATCAAAATGGTGGAGCCTTAGAATAAACAAGAGTTCTTAAAATAAAAAACAGAAACAGTCACACCTCGATCCCTTTCTCTCACTGCGCACTGGTGCTAAGTTCTCTTTTAAATGTGCCATAATTTCTTTATTTTGTTCTTCGTCCTCATTTTTGCTTCAATAATGGAACAGAATTGCAGATAAAATCAGAATCGTTTTGTTCCACTTACGAAATCGAATGAAGTGTTGAATTAGCACACATAATTTATCCGTTTAAAAGCTAGGAACATTAACAGACCCAAAAACAGTTTTGGTTACTCGGTTTTACTTATGCATATGTTTTATTCGGTTTTTAGAAAATAGAAACTGCAAATGACGTTTTAAAGAAATTTAGGGCCACATATTTCATCCAAGGTGGCATGTATTAATATCTACAATCCAGTTATTTACTGGTCCATTTATTCAACAGTTTGTTAATGTTAAGGAGATGTGATTTAATATTCTTAACGTTTAATGCTTCAGATTTATTAAAATGGCCGTGAACATTTTAAGTTGAAATATATTCAAACGCTTAGACTAGGAATCTGAGTAAGGTCATTAAGTGGTTATTTGTATACCTGTAGGACAGATGACTACACGTCTACAGGAAGCAAGTTGTTGTGTATTTATACATTTTCTTATTTTCTGACCTTTAAAAAACTTTAAAAATAATCTAGAGCAAATGGTCTTGCGCTTATTCACTAAAGTACAAACAGTTGGCCTATGCTTGTGAGATAAAGTGCTTAGCATTTAAATCCAATCTTTTTAGTTAGCAATTTTCAACCATTTTGTGAGAGCCTTTTGTTAAATGTTACCAGTGCTATATACTCAATATACGGCATACGTTAGCTAGAATGTAAGAATTTATTGCCTCAGTACTTTGGCAAATCATATAGTTTAAATTTAAAACTTTGTCAAAATTTCGGAACCACCCGTAACGCTTTATAATCAAGTGACTCACTGGAACAGGAAGAAACCTCGATTCCAGGAGGAATTGGACCACAGAGCTTTTAAACAGAAAAAAATTACTGGATTTGCTGTTAATTAAAAGCAGGAAATTTAGTGTAATTAGCTGTTGAGCTCTGACTTTTTATTGGAGCAAATGATTTATTTCGAAATTGAATTCAGAATTTAAAGTGAAAAGTTCTTCATTTATTGGTAGGGTGTTGAAGTTTCATTTTGAGTCGATACATCAGTGTAAAAAGTAAGAAGTTTGTTGTTCATTGTTGAGCGAGGCATACAGTCGTATTATAGGTAAAAAAAAAAAAAAAAAGCTTTAAACTGGCCTAATCGTCTGAGTTAAATTATTAAGTCCAGCGCTAGCTGGTGGTACTTCCAGAGAAATATGATTAGAGAAACGAGAGGACACAGCATTAACGGAAACTTTGTAATGCATATTACTCATTTTATTTCATCTTAATAAGCGTCTGATTATGTTGCAAACGTTATTGTTATGAGTAATAGTATAGGTTATTTGTATAAATCCGTTCAGTATATGAATATTTAAATATTATATCAGTGCGTGCCCCGTACGTATATGTGCTAATTGGTTTCAGGGCTGGGTTGACATTAAACTTAAATCTGTAATGAAAACCGAACACCTGTAGAGCTGTTTTTCCGCCGATACCTTTGGTTACTTTTAGTCTGTATTAAGAATTTAGTTCAGTGACTTGTTATAGTCCCAGCACAATTATATATACGTCAGTATTTTCAGTTAAAAAAAAAAAACAAAAAACAATTTTTGATTATATATATATTTTTTTTGCTATGAACCGAATTCATTATAAACATTAAACACCAAATACCTGCAGTTAAATTATGTATACATATTGTCATTTTGATTGACGTGACAGTTAACAAAACTTCATAGATACAGCAGATCATTAACATAACCTTGTGTATATTTTATTCTGAAATGTAAGCTACTTTATAGGTGAATAATAATAATAATAATAAATAATAATAATAATCAATTTACCATTATTTATTAGTTTTACTACTACTGCTACTACTTTACACATAATATAATATCAAATCTTTACATAAATGACTTTCGCTTGCTCCCTCAAAAGTTAAGTTACTTGGTATAATATACTCCTAACATCTGTTAAGACCCGTTAAAGTTTGTCATGAACGGTTTCGTGTTTTAATCCATGGAATAATAACGCCTTTGTATTGATATGTTTTATTTTATTGTACTTTTTGCATGTTTCTGCCAAAATTATTTGACTTTCCATCTCCAATAAAGTGTTCAGCAGTCGCCAAACTGATGTCGAACGTGTCACACTACAGGAAATTCTTCGACTGATCAATTGGTTGGTGACTAATAGCGCAGGCGCGTGCTCTTCGGGAACCTTACAGCTAAGCGCGCAGTAACAACCCATCGGAAAGCGTCACGTCTGAGAACGATTATATTTAATGAAAAAAATCGTTGCATTGCGTAATATTATAAAATTCCATATTCCACTTTATTCACATTCCTAATTAATTTCACTAATAAAGACCCCTATGTGCGCCTTTTAAATACCGCCAAGGTGAACTATACAGTTCTTTGGCTTGAGATATGCAAATAGAGAAAAACATATTTTGAGATCAGGGCGCGAAAAGTTTTGAATCATTATGTTTTTGACTAATAGATGATACAACCAGGTACACGCACGAAGATTTTTATTAAAAGTAGTTTATATATTTCAGACCTTGATATGTTTATAGATTTTTAATACTATATTGTTTGTTTATCTTCAGCTCCCCAACCACCCTTTTCTTCACCCCACCCCCGGCTTCTGCACTGTTGCATCTGAGTATTAATCCCCGCCGTCCATGATTTACCCCGAGCCCGTATTTAATTCCTCTAAAGCCCCAGCTGCCGCCCTGGTCACTCTCTGAACACGACAGACTGTGAACCGCTCTTCTTATTAATAATTCACCCGCTCACTAGTCGCTTTTCTGAGTGCGATAGACCGCTTGGCCACAGTGCGCGTTAGACGACACTTAAATTCAGACTGGTACCTACACATACACAACTCGTGTATATTTAGCTTATGCATGTGTATTTCCCTCTTTGAAAACTTTAGCGATCTTTGCCTCACTTTTTTCCTCTTGGATGTTTATTTAGCGATGATTTTGGTGCTCGAGATGATGACTGTTATCTCTTTTTTAGTTTAATCTTAGTCCTGAAGAAGAGGAGAAGAGAAAGAAATCCCACTTTTTGACAGACGGGAAGAGAAGGGCTCAAAGTGAGGAGATGATCTACTTTGAAACTTAAAAAGATCTACATTTATTCTGAAAATATTCGTATTATATAATACTAATTATTTATTACATTTGTTAGGTTCACTCAAAACTTTTATTTTAACCGGAGTTGCTTACGAAATAAGCGTTCTGCTCGGATTCTGTTGCGCTCCTTCGCAAGACACCCTGTAGACGGAGAAAACGACGCGTCCAGACACTTCAGTAGGTCTTCTGGAGTTCAGAAACCGCCAGTTTTAGCGATGGAAGCTGTATACGCTTAAGTCTGAATAAAATCATCCTGATTGTAGGAGAAACGGAGCGATTTTGGCTAGTCTATCTATCCTACCTTTTCCTGAGGAAGAGCCAAACCACATTTTTACGAAATGCTAGCTGGTTCACGGTGCGTTTTGTATTAAGTTTTTTTTTCGCTTCCGGTATCACCGAAGAATCCGAGTCCAACTGACTCTCCTCTTTGAGAAGCTGAACTTTATAAAGAGGAAAATGGGTCTTTGAGACTGGTGGCAAATGTCCCTGCTCCATAATGGTACGTGCATCGTAAATCAATCATTTGCTGTTTTAAATAAGTTTGAAATGTAGCAAAGAAGCCGTTTAACTTTAAGCAAAAGAAGGTTAGAGAGGGAATGTTGTTTCTGGCAGTTTTAATACATAGTTGCCTGCCAGTGTTCCCCGTTTCTAAGTTTGAGAATCATCATAAAATGAGATATTAAGATCCAAGTGGCAGCAGCTCATCAGCACTATATATTTCGAGTTAAATTCTCTTTTTAACTCTTTACCTTAGCGTTTTTTAATCTTTACCACTGTATTTGACCGTGAACTTTGTTTTTCCTCGGACCCGTCTCCTATTTAGATATCAAAAACGCGCGATATCAAATACCTGGTAAAAACAATTAGCGCCCCTCCCCATCCAGTTCTCTCTGATCAGCCGTCCTTAACCTTTCTCCAAAAAGTAAAAAGCGAAGTCGAGTTTGGTTACGGTTAGTGTCCAGATTTCCACTTCATTACGACTTTTGTAACATTTATTCCTTTTGGCGCGTGTCTGCTAATATACCAAATCAGTATCAAAAAGTGAAGGAATTGTTAATACCATAGCGCAAAAATAAAGCATAAAAAGAAAAATTTTAATAAGGACATAAAAACCAGGCGGCATGTTGGCAGTTTATTTGCAGCACGCACATATCACACCTTTTTAAACTTTTTTGTTTCTTTTAAATATTCTTATTCCTGACTAAATTTAAAGAGAAATGATTTGGGGGGGAATGTGTAAAAAGCTTCTGGTGCTGGTTATACAACCGTCTTTATTTGTTTTAGTAGCGTTGAGCAATACATTGGAAATTAATTGCCCGTTCTCATACAATTTGCCAGTCAAACACAAATATTTAAGGCTTATTAACAGACTGGGTTGTCAAATTTGTTGAAACAATGACTCAGCCGAACATACGCGTCAAATGACGACATTTCCCCGGGAAAACGTGAGACATTTGCGAAGCTACAGGTTCTTCGCTGAAGATTCACGTTTAATTCATTATGTATTACATTAAATAGCCATTTACCTCTTTGTTAAATCACTGCTTATGATCTCTTTCTTTCCATTCAAAATGGGAAATAGGTTTTAATTCAACAAAATCTTTTATTCAACGTCATTCAAATTGAAAGAATTTTAACACGTCCTTACATGTTTTTTGCCTCTAATGGCTATGTGCTTCTTCCAGAGCCGTCTTATGATATCTGCCAGATATCCAAATTAGCTTTGAATGAGATTTCCCAGTCAGACAGGTCATTGAGTACTAATTTGGGAATCTTCTAAAAGGCTGATGCTGTAATCACTGTCCCTTCAGTCTTTAGAGGGTTCAGTTAGTTGAGTCGGAGAGTGGACATCCTCCTGCTTTAGGTCAAAGTTAATCTCGGCAAGGAGCATCAATAATTGTGACATTTTTAATGTGTCACTAATGGGCCTCCTGTACTTTATATAATCATCATTCCTGCAGTGTTTGAACAGCTCTCACATGAATGAGAGCTTTCCTAGCAGTTCCAGAAAAAGCTACCTTCTACAGTGTGGCTTATAATGTTAGTCAGGTTTGTTTTAAAAGCTGTTTGAATTGCAAAACAGGTGCAGCCCCCTAACTGAGCGGTTCAGTGTGCATTCGAGAGTGGACAAATTATCAAGTGGCTGTCGTTTTGTGCTGGTTGTCGTCATCTGCTTGGCCGCCGGCAGGCTCTCGCCTTACTTCTGCCGTTGTCATTTATATTAATCCAGGCTGAAGGTCCTGTGGAGGCTCCCTAGGTCACTAAAGCCCTAACTGTACAGGCCCCCCATGGAAGACTGGCAGGAAAGCTTGAGCAAAAACTATAGTGAACGACAGACATCTGTCATCCCTGTATTATTGCTACAGCTGCACCCCTGCACAAACATTATCATTTTTATTATGCAGTGATATATAATTGTATGCAATTTTTTATTTTGTATATAATCTACACATTTATGGTTTATCCGCATCCTATGCTTGTTGGCGTCTTGAAAGTCTAGCACTTTATTAACTTTGCTCACTGACTCATTGATGTGAGTGAGAGACTTAAACCTGCCTAGCCTCAGGAAGGCTATTTCATCAAAACACATCTTCTCCTCACCCAGCCGTAATGGCTGTTCCTGTCCCAGAGGTTCCACATTTCACAGCTTTCAAAACATACCTTTTTTTCTCCTTTCCAGCTGTGCTACCAACAGGGTCTGCTGTTTTGTTAATGAAATGTAAAACTTTCTCATTGAAGTGCAGAACCTATATGTTCCTTCACAATCATATGCATTTTTAAGCCATGCCAACCAGCCTGTGTCAATATTTTTAAACAATTCTTTTGACTCGATCTTTATTTTTACAGTTTAGTTCATAAAACAAAAAATACAGCATTTGTGAAAATATTTGTATTATTATCATCAAGGAAAAAACAAAAATAGCTAACTAGCTTCAAACAGCATGATTGTGGGCCAGGGAACCACCATCAAAGGGTGAAAGCTCCTCAGTAATTAGGAGTTATATGTCCTCTCCAGCTAGGATGCCAGTATAAAATATCACATTTTCCCAGAATTTTCCCCAAGGTGGATTTGGCTTAGACAAACAGAACGTAAATTTTGCTTCAAAAAATGTTTTTTTTTTTCCCTTAACTTTTTGCAAACAAGATTTGTTTGTCTTTGATGTCATTGCCATCTTGTGCAGGTTGCTTGGCTTGTTGTCTGGCACCAGATTCCCATGCCCCGAATAGGCAAAAGAGCAAACAAACCAAAGATAGTAATGAAAATCACCATCATATAATGTAGTTATCACAATGACAATGATAATAATCGTAATGGAAATCACCAGGTACCATGTGGATTGTTGTGTAGCCAGATCAACTGGTTTGGAAGAGGGCATTGGGAGAAGCAGGTGCTTGTTTGTGTGTCTGTATCTGGAAGTGTGTCTCCGCTGATTCATCCACTGCCATGAAACGTATGCAAATTTATACCCCAAACCACATACATATTTCAGATGTTTTGTTTGTGCGAGAGAAGGAAGAAAGTAGCAAGAAAAACAAGAGAGGTACAACCTCTTTATAGCTGCAAAGGTCCTGTTTTTATTTATGGTCGATGCGGCGATCGCAATTACCAGTCAACAAGCCACTCTTTGGAAAATATCAGTTTTTAATGCCACATTAAGTCCTCACTAAATATCCATAAAATGTGGCACTTATTCACTCAAGATACTATGGTGGCTTTTGTAAAAAAAAAAAAAAAAACAAAACAGATTTTTCACAGTCTTCATTGTAAAAATAAACCTGATGCATCTTTGATGATTCATTTTTTTTACCCATTTATGTCACCAGTAAATTCCCTTTTCCTTGACTTTTCCCCCACTTGTTTCTTAAATGTTAATTATCTGTAGCTTTGAGAAAGGCTTTGCTCAAGGCTGACCATATGGGTTAGCTATATATATAATGATGGCATATATTATTAATACTATGTTCCATAAAATCATACGGACTTTAGAATTGGGCTGGGATGTAGGAGAGCCACACGGGATGGTTAGCACCGACATATGCTAATTAAGCCGAAGCGGTCCAATGAATGAAGTGAATCTGAGTCCACCCAGGCTTTTGTGCGTCTGACACTCCAGTCTTCATCCATCTCAGTGTGCACCTTTCTGCCAACTGAGCACTTATCTTCCTGAGAAGTAACCGCTGACTCAGTGATGTTAACACACCTGTGAATGAGATGGTCCAGTAGGTGAACATGACTTTGGCCTCAGTCATTATAAGTATCACAATGGCAAATGGTGCTAAGTGCAAATGTTTAACAGTTGGATAATATAAGCATTAACTTCTATATGAAGATAAAGATCGTTAGACATTAGCCACATGCTATTCAACTGGGGCAGATTCCCCTTGTGGTGAGGAGATCTGAATAGTGCTTTTTTCCACCACAGTTCTGTGCAGTGTGGTTATCCATCAGCTGGGACTCATTATGGTTCAAGGTATATGTCTGTGTGTGAGCTTGTGTGCGTGCGTGCGTGCACGTGTGTGTTTGTGTGGTGGGAGAGCGAGGCCCTGATTATGTGCGCACTTGAGTGTTTGACGGGAAGGCCGACAGACCAGGAGTTCATGCGTTTCACTGTGTGTGTAACACACGGCATCATGCTGGTTTTTCAGTAAGCGCCGCCTGGGTCCGGGATTGCACGTGAATGAGAATGAGTTTCTGTGGCGAAAGTTTGGATACGAGGCCTGGATGTCGCAGAATCCGATAGCCCCTGGAATTTAGGTTCTGTCCCAGCCAAGCCGCGCGGGTTTGTCCAAGTTCAACTGACAGCACAAGAGAAATGGTCTCTGATTTACTCTGGGAGGCTCCCGATAGTGCCTCCCTCAGCATACAAATGAACCACCTTCAATGGAGATGAGCCCAGATAGCACTTCCCCCTGTGTCGGAGGCCCGGACTCGCATGGTCGCGTGCAGCTGGAATGCTGACTGCTATATGAAAAGTTCACAGGTGGAAATTATGGACAACAGAGGCTTTTTTCCCATTTTTCTTTTTACAGCGCGCTTTGTGGTGTGATCCAAGTTCCGCAGAAACGCACGGTCTGGAATCTGTACTGATAGAGTAACATGACACGTGCTCACTGTACCTAGTGTTCTAAATGAACAGATACACTCCAAAGTGCGCATTTCAGACATCTGCTGAGTCCTATCTCACCTCCCCAGCCTGCGCGTGTTGGTCATCTTGGTTTGTAAATGCGTATACTTGATGCCCTGTACGTGCGGCTTGTGGGTATCGGTGATGGGACCAGCCCTAATTTTACCCCGGTGCTGGGTAGAACACAAACTTTACACAGGTGGTTATATCAGGGGCAAGTATTAGTGAGAGATGAATGGAGAAAGAAAGGACTTCTGCCAATGCAAATGACTCTTATGTTGCGTTACAGGCCAGCGAAAGTTTTATGGTGAACGAAGATCCCTCCAGAGGCCCCGGACTGCCTGAGTGCTTTGTAGTGTCCGATTCGTACAGGGTATGATCAGCCGCTCTATCTCCTACTTCTTATTGTTGCTGTAAAATGTTGTTTTAACCATGTTTGTGACCGATGGCCGTTTTACATGCTTTCGGTAATTGCACCCGCAATCATGTCATTCTCAGCTCTACCCCTCAGCTGCAAGCCATTACCCTCATTATTTCCGCACGCACTCGAGAAAGCGTGCAGTCGGCCGCCGGCCCCCTTTCTCATGGGAAAGAGAATAATAATAACGGTAATATGCGGCATGGAGGCTGGCGTCGAGAATGAAAACAAATCAGGGCAGCGCAGTGTTTAGAGAACCGTCAGCTAAGCACCTTCTGATTTATATAGATGGAAATAGAAGGAATATATGTAGAGAGAAAATGTTTTAAAATGCAAACTGAATGATGGGAGCACAGACTGATTTCTCTGCCTTTGTTTTCAGTTTTAATTTTAAGGACAACTCTATTGTGATGTATTAACTGTCCTGAGCACAGAAAAACACTTATAATCACAGTAGGAGAACTGGGGCGGGGGGGGGGGGCGTCTAAAAGCATGACATTTGACATCGGGAAGAATCAAGGAATGCATGAAGATCAAGAAACGCATGAACTGGCCGTTTAACTAGTTTTGCTGATGAAATGGCAGGAGAGTGCCTTACTAGTGCCTTGTTTTCCCTTTCTCTCTTGCATCCTGAAGCTGTGTGCGCTCGAGCCACTCACTGGGAGTGACATTGCTGGATGGTGGTAGAGGCAGCGAGACTGTCGATGGTTGTGAGCTAGGAGATGGGATGATGCCTGGTGAGGGTGGGCAGGTAGACGCGCTGCCTCCCTCTCATTTACATGTAGGGGGGTAAATCTGAGGTTCGAGGAGGATAACAATGATGACGACAGGGATACCGTGTACATTTTTTTGTTATTTAGAATTCACTCTGATGTCATAGCCTGAAGTTTGCGTGACCTACGATGCACAATGTTGCAACTTGACAGGGCTCTATAGTCTGTTTATATGCAACTTTCTATTAGGGCACATGATTAATTAGATCATTTTTGAGTGAAAAGCCTTGTGCCTCTAGTAAAATACCTGTGAGCTTAGCATGCCCATGGCTGCCCATGGCTATTTAACCAAAGCACCTTATTTGTTAGCTGTGGAGCTAGATGAGGTGGGTATACTGTAGCAGCACCATTGTATAATGCTAAACAGTAAATATGTATATTTCAGTGTGTGAAAAAGAAACCGCAAAGTCTGACTCTAACAATTACAGAGGGTTCCCCCATCTGTTTTTAAATGAGGGATTTGCTGAATTAAGCCATTGAAATGTGGGACTCATTTGAGGGCGATGGTAGAAGAGCATTTGGGCGTGCAGAAATCTGGATTCTTGAGTAATAAAGCATTCCCCCTCCCCGCTGCCCCAAACCGCGCTCTGTAACCTTGCGCACTTGTGGTTGTGCGCGTTTGTTTTAATAAGTTTGGAGAGGAGAAAAAACAGAATGATCCAGGCAAGAGCAGACGCCCGGCTTTGCAGAGAAGCTCGAGAGAAAGCAAAAACATGAGATGCTGCAGGCCTTCGAGGTTTGGCCCGGTGGGGTGTGGCGGCTGGGGTGTCAGGGGGAGGGAAACGGGACACAGTGAGTGCACCTCCCCCCACCACTAGCTCCCCCCTGGCTCCAGTGGACCAGGTAAAATAATGAATCCTGCGTCTGCTGAGGTTTCTGCACCCCCTTTACCCCCAAGCTGTAGTGGGCTCCATCTGAGCAGCACAAGTATGGGCCAAAGTCTTATAAATCTGCAGAACGGTTCCAAGGCTTCGTTTTGCTGCCCGAAGCTGACATCACCCCCCCCCCCCCCCCCCAGGACACCCTCCAGGAGTGTATTATAAAATCAGTCTGAAAGAAAAAGTGACACTTTTACATTATGGAGACAAACCTTTTTAGACATTAAAAATACATTCTCTGCTTCTTCAAGTTCATGTTTTGGATTGTATGATTGTCTGTGTTAAATATGGGGCCCGATGGTGCATTGCATGACAGAAACTCTGCATTGTGTGTGAATCCCTTGTAGTTTGTCTCAGGCTTCGAAATCAGCTTAACTATACTATGATTTTATTAGTCAGATCTCAGGTGTTTCTAAACGTTCACGTTAAGGGAAAGTTCCACCAAAAATAACCTATAAAAAATAACACCCATGTGGAAATGCTTACTGTGCAGATTGCGCTTCACACGGGATCTGTAATTACTTCTTTGTTCTGTGATTTGTGATCTTTCTCTGGTGAAAAGAGCTGGACCTAACCACATTTGAATTCGTACAGTATTTGTCAATGGTTGCTGATAGCCAGAGCGCACAAAAAGATCACACTGTGCACCCATAAGCCCTGTTAGATGGGGGGAAAAAAAACATCAAGGTGACAGAATAAATCAACACTAAGGCCAAACTGACGGGGTGAAAGTTCGCCGATATGTGGCCTGCGCCAAGCAGCCACCGGTACCTTCTGCAGTGTCGCTGGCATTAAAAAGGGCACAGTAGGCAGTTCAGAGTTCACATTTCTTCAAGAATGAAGCCATACATTTACATAAGACTTTTGCGCCACAGCCAGCTGGGGTGACGATGTGTCCTGCATTACTTCACTGACCGTGGGCTTAACTGTCAGAGCCAGACGTGGAAGAGGACATTTTTATTAAATAAACAATATGTGGAATAATGCTTTTGAAATTATAACAGTAATAAACTAATTTTTCTACTTGTTCCCTGTGTAACCTGTCAACGTGCAACATCTATTAATAACGTAACAGGCGCTGTATATGCGTGAGGCCGAATTGTTATGCATGCTAAATTTTGGGAAAGCTCATTTGACGTATTTACCTTGTAATACCCTTAGGGGTCAGTCTGTATTATTCCAGTGCTATTGAATTAATGTTTGCATTATCAGTTGTTTGTTTGCAATCGAAACATAATCATGTCCTTTAAGATTTTAAATAATGTGTATTAAACCGAACGCGGGATAAGATGCCTCCCTGAAATTGTATTTAACTGGCACTTCTGCTACTTAGCATACCTAAACCATATACTTATTTCATCTTCTTCACAAGAATGATAAATACTCGAACATTATCGCTATTGTGCGTACTGAAACGGTAACTGGTCCCAGTTGTCAATAAACGCAAATGTGTTTTGGTTGTGGGGCACTGAGTTATGATTACAATATATGGCTCTTGTGTGATCGTTTTTTTCAGTGCTGTGAAAAAAATGCTCTTTCGGGAGACGGAGCGAGAGGGAAGGGATAAGAGGCAGGGTTGAGGGAAACTTTTTTCCAAAGTTTGTCTAAGCTTTCACTTTCAGCCTTCGAGGCGGGGTTACCACTACAGCATGGAGTGAGTGAGAGGGTTCTGCGAGCGATTGCAATGCAGCACCACGGCGAACTTCATCCAAGTTAAACAAGCTCTCCAAATTATAATTCTAAAAATAACCATGTACTCCCCGTACTGCTTGACACAGGTAAAATCAGCCTGATCGTTTCTTATTTATGTCGAGTCTTAGCTGCTGCGCGTTTTGTAGTGTTCGCGGTTCTCTTGCTTCGGTCTTGTTTAATAATCGCTTTCAGGCTTCTTTTAACTGCCTCTCTTTTCTGATACAACTTTGTACTCTCGCTCTCTCCTTGTTTTCTGTTTTTTGGTGGCATTTATCCAGCAGTCTTTCTTTTACGTTTCAATTGCACATGGTTTGAAGAGAAAATGGCGCTTCTCACAAATCTATTTAATATAAAAGGAGGAGTGAAGAAGAAGAAGAGGAGGAGGAAGGAATGCTACTAGATAAACATTGGGGCTCGTTGAGTTATCAATTATACACATATTAAGGCTTAGATATAGATTCGTATATGGATGTTAGGGCGTTCAGAGTGTGATATGCAAGAATATTTTGTCCACAAAAGTCGAATCTGCGAAGTGGAAGTTGAATGTGGCTCCAGGCAGCCGCGTGACGCTCCATACTGTATTTGATACTGGAGCTGTACAGTATGGAAAAACGGTGTGAGTTTCACATAAATAAGCAGCGAGATAGTTGTAGAACGAGATATTTGTTGTTCGCGGGTCATTTCCACACTGTCACGAACTTTACGAAGATGATTGAGGGTAAATTATTTTGACATAGTGATGGCCCGGGATAGATCAATTGATGTTTTTCATCCGGAGTTAAAGCGCGTATCTGGAGTGTGTTTATTTGAAAAACAGTCGGTTAGAGGAAGATGATAAAAGCTATACACCTGTTCTGGTTTAGTTGTTGGAAATTCTGGATAGATTGCCATCACTGCTATTTATTTCATGTGCCGGTCACTTATGGAAAGTCACAACATCGACTAAGTTGTATTGCTTTACATGCACACATGTATGTTGTATCGCGCCAGTTAAGTGCAGTGCAGTTTCGGAAAGTGTTGTTTCTGCCGTTTGTAGCTTGCACTCACTGTACAATTAGGATACCTACGCATTTTTAGTATAATACAGTGGGTATTTAATCCACGCGTGTATATGCACAGTATGTTTCGACTCACACCCTGAGCGCCTAGCGTATTATCCCCTGTAAGTAGGAGGAAAAAGAACAATTCCATGTTTTTACTATGTTTACTTGTTTTTTTCTGTAGAATGCCATGTTCCCATTATTTGATGCCCTCTTTGTTAATTTCTAAAAAACAATGAACACATCTCTAACTATACCGGCTCTTCTGCACGCGTCTTTTTACCCGACTTATGATGTGGATAGTCTGCAGTGTCTCCAATCAACGCCCGTTTTCACGGTTAAGTACGGTTAACATGGGCATTTAGTATGTTAAACATATATGTTTCCTCAAGTAATAAAACCATAAAGTTAATAGTAAATATGCTGAAATCGCCGTCATTGGCTGGGACAATGTTCGCCTTTCTACGCATGTTCCCAGACTTCGGTCCGCTGTAATTATTGTAGAAGAGAAAACAGAGGACCGATTGTTCTTCGTTGCATCGACACTTTCAAAATGTGCATTGGGAATCTGTAGTGCCATTGCCAGTTATTTACGAACTAATTTTCGCATAGTTGTTATTTTAATATAAAAACATTGATTTTAACACAAAGGATTCTCAATGGCGGTTGCACAGCCGAAAAAGACTTAAAGTCGCTTGCGCGGCCTGGATTTGTTCAAGTTTTCATCTAATACTGATATTTCCAGTTCCAATTAATAATATAGCATAATATAAGAATGTCTTTCTCACACCTCCCCTCTTCTTCCAATAACGAGTATTACTCCGTGTAGGCCACAGACAATTGCGTATTATTTTGTTTTACTGTAGCCTTTCTTATGTCTATGTGAAGTGTTTAAGTGTCTATTTCTAATTTTAAAACTGCTTCTATTTAATCCACTTTATTTAATTGCAGGGTTAGTATGCGAAGGCTCAGCATTATGAAAAGGCTACAAGACCTGAATTATGATTTACATAATTCAATTTAAAAACTTCAAGGTATAACATAATATAAATGTGTGTGGTTACATATTTTAATGATTGGTATAAAATGTGAAGACAGTATTAGTCAATAGGCTCCTTTCCTTTATTGTAGCCTCATAAAAACATTTAATATAAAACGTTTCTGTCCTTCTCATCCATTAACATTACATGATAATACAACTAAACTAGGCTTACATCGTTTTTAACGACGAACATGATAATATACACGGTCGGAGTACTGAATAGCATTAATGAGAGATTACAACCACTAGTAACTATTGTATCAACTAGTTGTCTTCAGGACCATGCTTGGTGGGGCCTTCACCACGTTCACGTCGGCTTTTAGTAATTTGGTGCAAATTCAACAATTCAGTCTTAGCGGATGTCTACAAACTGGAGAAAGGTCTGAGTTTCATGCACATCTACAAATATGTTTCAATTGCATTATTGCACTTTAGTCCTCTTGCTTTCATCATGGGGTTTGTTACCATACCAATAAAAAAAAAATAGGCATATTTTGCGCAGTTTTATTGTGCTGAATGCATTTCTGGGGAATGCAGAATTGCACAACTACCCGTTCATTAAAATAAATTAGCAACAGAAGCCTTGCCCGCATAGTGCGTGCCGCACAGTTAGCACTTCGTGTTCATACACACAGATATAAGTTTTCTCAAGACTGTGTGGATATCAAAAATGCTAGATTATTCCTTTGTTCCTTTATATGTCTAAAATAATGTTTGATTTTGTGTGAATACATCTCAAATAGTCTATATCTGTATATTAATGGCTAGTGGCCTTTTGTTGTCGTTATTCTGTACAGAAATTTCGTGAACCGTACGTAAATTTCGTACCTGCGGAAATGTGTAGGACAATGTATCAATGATTCTGATACAGTCTGTGGCGCGAACACGTGGGTTACAGCTTAACATGTTCACGCCACAAGCCTTCAGCCCTCGACGGATTTGCTTGTATAATTCAGTGAATTTCTTGAGCAAAATTATACATATTCTTAGATTGTATTATATGGCGGGTATAAAGATTTGACACTCTGTTTATGCTAACTTTAATAGCTCTTAATTAAAATACAACACATAGCTGCGTACTTAAATGTAAACAATGAATTATTTGCATTAAGAAAAGCTTCGATATTAGTTTTAGGTCCTAGTTCTTATTTGAAGGGCTGTATGGAAAATATTTTAAAATCCAGCTTAAACATGAATATAGTTAGCAATATAATATTTAATCAAAATGGGAATTTAAAGTGTTTGTACAAGCTTTCCCGGTGTAAACTCATTCTAATTAAAATTTTGAATTATAGTAATTCTAGTTTAATATCAAAAGCCACAACACAAGCCCAGCGCATGATTGCTTTCCAAAACCTTGCTTTTCAAACATTTAATTACAAATCTTTAATCATTAACCCTGGATTTTATTTTTATACGTTTATTACTTGTTTATTATTGTAAGTTTAATCTGATAGCCGGGAAATATCAGTTGGACTCTGTAGTACATTTCAAAACGACTTAATAGGTTTACAAATTTCACTTACGGCCTGCTATTGTATCCGTTAAAGCTACAATATTTTTAAAGTCGTCTTTTGTCGTACTGAGAAATGAGGATTTAAAGTAATTTGCATATCGCGTTTGGTACGGTATAATGCGCCTTAACAGAGCCGTTGAATGAAGGCTTTCCCTCCATGATGATGTGGGCAGTAGAAAGGGTCCCTTCTCGTGCTGGCGTCGACCGCGCGCCGGGCGCGTCACCACATCCGCACAACAGCTGAACGCCGCAGAGTCGAAGCCTGGCGAATTGGGGATAGACTGACTTACATCGGTGAATGTTTATTGAGATTATTAGCATTGAGGGAAAAATTCTCGGTGACATCTCCGTATAAATTTCTGGGCTTGAATTAATGCCCACGACACTTTACTGCGGCTTACTGAACAAAAGTTATGTATAGCATACATTAACCATCACTTTCCTTGAACTTTTTTGTTTCGGTTTTTTCGTAATGTCATATCTCCTTATCCTATCTCATTTTTTTCCAAACCAAAGGAACATGTTTGAATGTGACTGAACGCAACTGTTTACCTGATACTGTATACGTATGTCTATTTATTAATATAGCTGTTGTGTTATTTGTACTGTAGTGTGTGTGTACATATCTGTATATTCCATGACTTATTATTGCTATTTAATGTATTACCTAAAAGGTAATCTGCGAAGTTGCGAATGAATTGTCTAAGGCAGAAATCAGAATAATACACGCACAAGTAATCATAAGTAATAGTAATCACCTTCGCGCAAGGCAATAGTGATTTATGTGCACTAGGATAGATCAGACACATTATTACTGAAATACTTTTAAGTTACTTGGTCACATATTGAACTGTATGACTGATAGTAGATTGAATGGCTGCGTAATGTTCCGATAGCTCACCATAAATAATGTTTAGTTACGTCCTGTACGTGTTTTTTCCTCGATTTAGACATATAAAATGTTTGCATGTGTGTTTGTGCTTATATTGTAAATATCTGGAATTTGGATGCTATAATACTGTGTTCTACCTAATGGAATATATATAATTGCAGTATGTATTTCCTAAACTGGCGCAGTGCACTGTTGTTTTAGCCTATTTTCATTGAACTGTTGCTTTAACTGGACATTGGAGCGGTGGTGAAACCAGAGTCGTCCTGTCACCCCTTAGTCTCCCAAAATGGCGTCTCTTTTTACGTGGCTGATATGGTGACACTGGAGAATAACAGACGGCATAGTGTCATTCACACACGGATACTATGTTATCTTTTTCATCTGATTCCTTTTAGCTTTTAATGGTGCATATTTATTAATGATAGGCCTATAGTCCGCCGTCTGCTTATGTAGGCTTAGTTCCTTTACAACAATGGAATTCATTTTTTTCTGTGAGATGTATGCATTCTATGTATTTTCTTAGACTTATTATTTAAAAATATAATCATTTTATTTAATAACAATAACTAGAAGAAGAAACAACAAAATCAAAACAACTAAACTGAGTTACACGTGGCAGTTAATGAACGGAAGAATTGACAATTGCTTTAGCTACTAACTATGGATTTGAGATGAGCGCTGCTGTAATTCAAGTTTGAAGTCAGCAGCTGTGCTGCAAGTATCCGCATAAAGTTTTTCAGTGAGTCGTAATGGGAGTTTGCAGCCAGAGAGAATAGCAGGATGTCCTCTGTGTGGACTGCATTTGGTCTAGTAGAATCCTCCCCACCCCCCCACATTAGTCTTTGGCCAAAGTCCTGGCAGTGACTGGGACCCCAGTGCAGGGCTTCATCACCCCCATATATTCTACTGTAGCTGTTGCCACAGCTACTGGACACATTTAGTATAGTAAACATAACTGCACACGTCTGAATCATATGCAAATATGCACTCAGAAATGTAGACGGCGACATTAGTCGAAGGGAAGCCTGGAGATGGGTAGTCTCCTGGTTATTCCAGGCATGGCCTATGTTGCATTTCAGGCCATGGCAACTCGTATAATCTTAGATGTATGGTCCCATTTTGGTGCTGTTTGCACAGAGGGCAGGGCACTTGGTTGCGGTGAGCGACGTGATACGGCAAGATTTCTTTTTGATTGGCCAGCTGTCTAAATGTAGGGTCGCCTTTTGGTTTGTTATTATGGAGGATTGACAAAGCCAGGTCTTTGGTAGGCTGATTCTGGGCATGTGGACAGTGTCTTGTTTGAGACCTGGTGATGGGAACGCCCCTCTGGTTAGGATTCCCCTCCTTCACTGGGGCCACATTGCGTGTTTCCTTTGCACCTTCCTACAGCCCCTCCCAACCGTGCAACACGTTGGTCAGTGTGGCCAGACACAGTGAAGCTCATTTAAGGGCCCCAGCAGGATCCACAGGTGATGCATGATGAAGGGCGCGCCCGATGGCCTCTTCGCATTCAGTGTATGGGGTAGGCGAGAGTGGCCATGGAAGCTTGTGGACCATAGTGCGGGTGTGTGTGGGTGTATGTTTTGCACACTTCCTGATCTGTGTGATGGTGGAACAGCGCGGGATGCACTGGGCAGGACTCTTCTCAGTCAGAGGGGACTGCGGCTCAAACACTTATGAGTTTAGGTCATTTAACATACTGCTGTTTTGGATAACTGGTGCTAGTTTGGACCTTCAAAACACCCACCATAGAAACACATCATGGCGTTATAAATGCTAACGGTGATGCTTGGCGGAGCAGATTTGCCAGTTGCATTGCCCTGTGTTAGCGTACCACAGCATCATCAGTATGCAGAGCGTCAGGCCCTTGCAAGCTGCACCAAAACCTGAAGGTGATGGACTGCGCAGGTCCTGCACGCTGTAATGGCTGAGGTCTTCTTTCACCGGGTTAACTGCGCCACATCGATTTCCTCCTGAAGGTCACCTATTTTTACCCAGACAGTGTGAGTGTGGATGCATTGTTTGTGGTGGAGACACTGACAACAACCTCAGATAGCTATTTCAGACAGATAAATACCAAGATACCAATATAGTCTTCCCATTACACAGGGGTTTGATCCATCTTAGGTGTTAATATTAGTGCTGTATCATAAATCCGTCAGCGAGCGCCGGCCTCTCATTTCGCTCCCGTTCCCTCTCGCTCTCCCACGCGCTGACCTGGGGACTCATGCGTCGTGTGTTTACAAATGCGTATACACACTGAGGCATTTTCTCTCCCACACCTGCGCGATCGGGCACATTTGGCACAGGTGTGCATTCTTAACACTTCAGCACAGATCTGCTGGGGGGGGGCAGTCAGGATAGGCGTGCCAGTTGTAGTGCTGCCCGTATCTTGCCACATGTGCCAGGCCCACGGCTGACCCTGGATGGGATCCCCCCCCAGTGAGCTCCATGGCGGGTTGCGGCTCGAATCCCAAGGAGGCGGTGGCAGAACACAGAAAGTGAAAAGGCTTCTGATTATAATCTGAGAAGGGAAGAAAAGAAAGCCTGTATCTAAAAAGGACTAAGGTCTCAGATTGCAAATCAGAAAAATTAATTAACAGCTTAAATTAGTTTAATTAGAGTGATTAATTCTGTCATAAAGGTTGATCCAAAATATCTGTTAGGTCACTTGTGGTCAAGCTCAAAGTTCTGCTGTCGATATTACAGGGTGCCTAGTGACACCAGAAAGTGTCTCTGACCTGATTATGAGAGTGAGAGAAAAGAAGGAGGGATGAAAATCTAGAGAAAGAGACAAAAAAGCAGTGTCAGTGTCTGGGCTATTTGGCTGCTGTGTCCAGTTACGAGGAACAAAGCTCCGCAGCCGGCTTTTTTTTTTTTGGGGGGTGGGGGGGGGGTTGGGACTGGCTTCCTGCCAGCAGTGGAAAATCTATACGCTGTTGCGCAACATACCATATCTTTGCCTTAGGTGAACTCTGAGGAATGCCTGCAGCTGCAACACACACACAGACGCACGCAGACGCGCAGACACACACACACGTAAATGTTCATAAACAGCAGAGGACGAGAGGCCTGGTGCCTGGGCAGTGCAGTGCTGTGGACAGTGCCTCCACTCGGCCGCGCCACAAGTCGCCGTGTCCGTAGCTGTAGCTCCCCGTGTGGCCCGGTGTGGCAGAGCAGCAGCCTCAACAGCTGGATAAAAGCACGGTAATTCAACACGGCTGTGTAGTGACGCACTCTGACACTCAGCCAGTCTCTCATATTTGAAGGTTAGTTACTTTTTAACTGCGTTTTTACAGTTGGGTAAAACTTTTGTGTATAGCCTTTTTAATTTAGGAAGGTTGCAAGAGAATAGCTGTTTATTTAATTGTGTAATATTTATTTGAATGTCAAAAAGCTGTTTCCCCTGTCATTGCAGCAATTTGTCCTATATTAAATGCTCCTTTGAATTTGATTGGATATGAGTTCACTTTCTTACACAATTTGATATTTACTGATTTTTGCTTGGATTTGAACCAGCAACCTTTTGTTCCTAAGCCTGTTACCACATACCTCTGCATCGCTGCTGGTAGACAGGGAGATCATCACTCTGACCCTTCCACCCTTTTCTCTCAGCTTTTGGCCACATATTGGTGGGAAAGCAACCCCACCCCCACC
>JAODJU010000045.1:2907460-2921596 GCA_026776725.1 Gnathonemus echidnorhynchus | reverse complement strand
CCCCACCCCACCCCACATCGATGTTTAGCATGCTAATATTAAAGACGAGGGAACTGAAGCATTGGAGCCAGGCCAGCGTCACATCTAAGCATAACTGACAGGTGGGGCTGCAGGGGTGGGGCTGGGGGTGCTGGAATGGGTTGACCGGAGTTTAAGGTTGCTGCCCTGCCTCGACCTCCAGCAGGTCCATCATTTATCGCCTTCAGTCAGGCCGCTGCCGGTACTTGTGGATTTATCGTTTCTACAACACGTTCTCATGTGGCAGTTCTGGTGTCTGACAGAGAAATAAGTATTTATTGGTGGAGAGCGGGGGAGGGGGGTAAGAGAAGCCATAGGCCCTCATCCAAATTTAATCAGACTGGAAGTTCCCAGCCCAGTGAGGACTGGTTCACAGCAGTGTAATCAAAGCAGAGATGTTTTGACTCTTATCTAAATGTTCCTTGAGAGGAGCACAAGAGCAGACCTTTCCATTCCCGGTTTCCTGCTTTCCCTTGGATGATTATGCCAGTAGAACTCTAAGCATATATGGAACACGTTAATTCCACCAACCCCCACTGCCCCCCACCATAGACCAGCTCCTCACCTGCTGCTGATAAGGGGCCTTTTACCACCATGAACATGGCTAAGTGGAGGCAGTGGGGGTTGACGAGGCAGACTGTGATGTCTTCTGTGTTTATTGTATTCCACAGCCAGGTGATAAAGAAGAATAGACTGTGAGGCTGCAGGAAACGTGTCCATAAACATCGTGCTCACACTGATTCATGCAGTCTCATACAACATCTCCCTCTGTCTGTTATACGCGGCCCTGCCCGGCTGCCCATTAAACGTATGGTAGCGTGAAAGCAACTACTCAAATTTAAAATTCAAGAATTTTCTCCCTTCTTTAACTTCCGTTGATTCTCCAAGGTCCATAGTATAACAGGACCAAATTTCCAGCTGTCGGAGTATCTCGTATATCATGTTATTTTTTCCAGTTACTGAACCCAGGGAGCCTGCCATTGTACCAGACTGATTACGCACCGTACTGCCGCTCGTACGTCCCAGTGTTTGACGTCACCGACCCTATGGTATAGACGCAGGCGTGTCCCAGCTTTTGTTACTGGCACGCCCCAGAGAGGGCACCTCTGCTTTGGGTAATGCACCTCAGTGTCTGTACAGTTCCCCTCAAGTATGACCGGATTAGTTTGGGTGCTGAAAGGGAGGTCTGGAATATCAACACTTGAGTCGACTTCCTTTGTTACCTCACGCCCCAAGAACGATACCAAGGAGACGTCAGTCTGTCTCCAGACGCCAGGAGGAGCGATCAGACTTTTTAAAAACCATTTAAAGGCAAATGGGCGTGTTTGTGTATTTGTGAGTGTGTGCTCTGAAGTATTTGTATTGCCGGGTGTTTGTCTGTGTGTGTCTATGTGTAGATGTATCTTAGCGTTGCAGTATGTTGACCCCTGACCCTGGCCTCCCAGAATAATGGTTCACACGTTGCTCAGCTTCCTCTATTGTCTGTGCATCAGAGAAAAAGAGACCTCCTGCTCTGAAAGATGCATGCAGTCGTCCACGTGTCACATGTCTACTGCTAAGGAATAGTATGTTGTATCTTAAATATCATTAAGTTAACAGTTCTCATTGTCTGTAGGTTTTATTCAGTAAAGTAACTTGAGCAAAGAGGCAGTGAGATCCCTCTGTACTGGCGAACACGAACACCCATCCCTGGAATCGCCCAGTCTGAAATGACAGAGATTCCCACTGGAGCTTTCTTGCCTCAAAATAGGGCATTTGTGTTATATTGTGGGTGAAAGTTTAGTGTCTGGTATTTTGGGAGCAATTTTGGAAATTTGATTTATGGCCCAGTGATGAAAATGTGGGAAAACAAAAAACAGAGGCTGACTTCATATTATGATATTTGTTAAGCTGCAGCTTGCAAAACTCCAAAGATTTTTTTGATCAAAACTGTTAATTCCTCAGGCATTATTAGCTCAGTAAACAGCAGAACTGACATTTATTGTTGAAATTTGTTGGTGTAAATTCTAAGCTGACCTACTAAAACTTTAGACATCATCTGCATCGTGCAAAATTATTTCTTGAACTGAAATGTAAAATGTTCTTTTCAGTAACAAGACTTTTAATTCTACATTGCTGGTGATTAGAAATTGTAATGCCCCTCATCAATATTTTTCCAGCCTGTTGTCAAATTACTTGAAATCACTGCACTATGAAGTGAGGATTTTTTGTGGGAAGGTAGGCTGCTGTGTAAAATCACATGTGTCATTTTTGTTGTGATGGGAACTAGTCACTGGCGGGATCTTGGTTTGTACGACTTCTGTCCCGGTAAAACAGTGACGTGGCTGTCTTGGCCAGCTCAGCTCTTCTGCTCTGAGGGAGAAAAAACAACCACATAAAATACCATAGATAAGCGCATACCAGACTTTATGTAAGGTTGATGGGATATTTTGAATTGTTGACATAATCATTCATTTTCTAAACTTTATCTTTGTACTCCGTCTTGTAAACCACAGGGTATCTGCCTGAATGTTGTCAGGAACCCATCTTGGTTAGATGTACAGAACTGTCGCTTGGATATGCTTTACTCTGTTTAAATCAAAGCTCTTTATCAGTGTGTCAGCCCACAATAAATGCAGAGCGCTCTCTGCGATGGCGTAAATTTTTGACTCATGACCTGAGGTTTCAGCTCCTAGTAGAGGCCCCTCCATAGAGGCCTTGTAAAACACCCAGCTGTATAAATGTGACAGCATGAGCTAAGCGTCAAAATAATAATAACAATGAGCGCATGTGTGTAGCATGTTGCGTGGCAGGGGAGTGAGGTGAGGTGCCATGTTCCAATGGCCCCGTATGTCATTCAGTGGGCCGTAAACCTGATTAAGCTGCCAGAATATTTGCGAAGTTCAGCACAGGCTATAGGTGCCAGACCATTGTTCCTCAGTCCTCATTCATGTGTTCCAAAGTAGAACATTTAACCCCATCTCCCTTTATCCCCCCCAATATTCATCTGCTGTTTAGTTTTCAGCATCTCAACATGATAACTCTATCTTTATTAAATCAGGAACACCGGAAGTTTGCACGGGAACGGGGGAAAGAGGTGTGGAGAGTATTATTTAGCAGTAGGAAAAGGGTGTTAATGTCTCTCACCCTTATTTTTTTTTCAGACTAACTTCCCGCTCGTTTTCTTTCCTTGCACAGCAGGACGTAGCAGACTTACTTGCAGGCTTAGGAATAAACGCCTTTGTGAGCTTGGGGTCCTCGGAACATTCGCTGCCTGCTCTGTGTGTGCTGACTAAGGGCCATGTAGCACCTGAAGGACAGCTGACAAGCATTTTTTTTTTTCTTTGCAAAAATACTTTGGAAACACTCTGTGGGCTATTGCTGCACGTCAGCATCTCTCCCAGAACATCAATAAGGAGGCTACTCCAAGTGGTCGTCCATGACGCCTCTGGCGAGAAGGTTCCCCGAATGTTTCATCACTCCGCTGGGAACGAAAGGGAATTTGTAAAGATTGCCAGTCCTGACAGACCTTTTTTTTCCCCCATAAAACTACAACTGCCCTATTGTGAAGTGCAGTGTGAAGTGCATCGTGGGAGCATAATGGTCATTCAGGGATGGCAACACTGGCTTAGGGTAGTTTTCTTAATTCGATGATACACATGATTGAATGCTTCTGGACTCAATTTCAGTAGAATTAGCCATTATTTAATGTTTAAACTTAAACTGCAATTAAATACTATTACTCTAGCAAATGCTAGTGACTGTAACATGCAAGTGATGTGTTATATGTCTGCTGTCCAGCACAGCGTAGTCTTATATGTATTTATGACCTTGTGTGTTTCTGTCTGTGTGCGGGAGGTGGCGACGGCGATGTCCAGCAAGTGCTGCTGTCAGTATGTGGCGTGCATCCTGGAATCCCCCGGGCCGGGCGTTCGGCATGCGTGGACCTCTCACCCTCATTGTGAGCGCTCTTCCGGCCGACATCGGACGGCCTGTGCAGGAAGCTGCATTGGGCTGCTTCCAAAGCAACCCTTCCTCTGTGCTCTGGGCTATACTGTTAACCCTCTCCAGTGTCCAACAGCATCTCCGAGCGGGAGGCAGGGTGAGACGTCACGATTGCTGGTCAAGCGCTCAGCCCTTTCGTTGTTCCCTCTCTTGAGTTCACTACCTCATCAGAATCGCTTGCCTGGTCAGGGAACCTAGCTCGATTGCACAACATTCCAGAAAAATACCTGGACTGGAGCGGGGCTTTGTCATGTTGTTTTTAGATTAGGCTTGTTTCCTTCCCGTCAGAGAGAACGGGTAAAAAAACAACGGTGTTATAGGCAGTGCTGTGAGATTTGGGGGTCAGCATGTGATATTTATGCGTGTGTGTGTTGCGTGCGTGTGACTGGGCCTCTCCTGTAGCTACAGCTGTACTTCCTTCTGCCCTGAATTGCCTACGCTGCTTTCCTTCAGGTGTCTCGAGTGACTCAGACGAATGGTATTTGTACAGTATATGTGGAGCTTGTCAGGCATTTGTTTATTCTAACAGGAGACTGCGTGTTCCACCAGTACCTTCTGTGAAGCCTCATTCACCCTGCCCTGCTTAGCTCCGCTCAATTAGCCACCCTTTACAGAAGGAGTGTTCTTCTAGAAAGGCATCGATACTTTTTATTTTTACACTGTGCTTTTTGCAGTTATACCATAAGATTAATTCTCTATCTTGCAAATTGCTGGGTATGTGGTGGGGGTGAGGAATTTTTTTCCCCCACTTAAAATGGGTTGTTTTGTGTAGATTAGAGGCTGGAAGTTGTATTTCAGTAGTATATATTTTTAAGTTCTTGTGCCTATGAATGTATTCAAAGTGAGGTGACGGCAATATCGTAATTGTGTTTCGCCTTTTCGTGCTTTTTGGCGGATCTTGCAGCCAGGCGGCCTTTTGTCCGAGGCAGAGAACGGGGAAGGTGTTTGTGCTTCTGCATCTCGGTAACATCTTGTGTGAAAGAGTGGGAAAGCGGAGGGGCAAGAGACAGAGGGAGAAAAGAGCAGGCATGGCGAAAGATGGGGTGTGGGGGACGGGCGATGGGAGACTGTGGCAAGCCATTTGCATAAAGGGCACACAACGCATCCGGCTGTAGGGAGCGCTGGCATCCTGCCCTGCCGACTGGCAGTGGGCAGACTATGGGCAAAAGAAAGGAAAGGGCGAGGGGGGAGGAGGGGGGTTGGGATTTAGTCTATAGAGCATCCCTTGTTCAGGGAGAGGAGGGCCCTGCATTCTGGCAGAAGTGCAAGGCGGATAGTTGGTTTGACTGAGCTACATTATTTCTGTAGCGTTTGTGTGTACTACTGTGTGACATGCATACGCTTATGTCTGCTGCATGGCCATTCCAGTGTGTAGCTTTGCAGATGTGTGTGTGTGTTTGTGTGTGTGTGTGAGATTCAGCTGCACCTGACCGACACAGCCGACTTGACCTTTCCTGTAATCCCTAACCCCCCCCCCCCCACACACACACATCCACTCAGTGGAGAATTCTGGGCATTTGCATTCACCGCATCAGACAAAAATATCCCAGCAACAACTGGGACACGAATGGACAAGGGAGCGAGGGATTCGTCGGCAGCTTCTGCCAGACTACCAGACTAATACGCTCCCAGCCAATGTCCAATCCGCCCCCCCCCCGCAAACTCCCAAAGGCCTGCATGAAGGAGAGTGTTGCAGAGTCACCATAGTGTTGTCCTTTCTTTGCTCTGTAGCAACATCAGGGTTTCACCCAGAGGGGTTGATTCTCGAGCTTTACATTCACCCAGCTCAGGCTTGTGTGTGGCTTTGTCGTGGCTCCAAATGCTGTGTGAATTCACTTGGGGCGGGGTCAATTAACATGAGTGACGGCATCAGCAAATGGGAGCTAAGGTTGGATGTTATTTGGGACGCATGGTTATCTCCAAGATTCCCTTGTCAATATTGTACTACCTGTGTTTGGTTGACACCCCATCCTGGGTTGTCTTGTGCCTGTAGGCTCTGGCATAGGCTCTGGACCCCCCGCAATACTGTGTAGGACAAGCAGATAAGGAAGATGGATGGATGGATGGATGGATATTGAACTATTTGCCGAATTCAGCTTTACCATAAAGAATTTAATCCTCTTGCTAGTACTATTTCCAATTAAGGTTCTTTCAAGGGATGATGTGAATGAAACTTGCAGCATTTAAATTTGGTTTAGTAAAGCTGTTAGCAGACTGACAGACTTTTGACATCCTCCATAATCAGGGGTGTTCATATATTTCTGGTGTAATTAAGCCCTAAATTTTCTTTCGCGATCAGTGAGTGGAGACTAATTGCTGATTTACCTGTGTAGCAAGGGGGCTGTCGGGGGGCAAAAAGTACTGAATTATCCAGTTATGTCAAGTTGCTTACCTGACACATTTTCAGCCAAATGTTTTGCTCGTTTGTATAGCTGGATATTTTACTAAAAGCAATTAAGATTGGCCCAGTAGACACAATCTGGGAGCTCATAATAACAGCCTTCCTGTCACAAGTCTATGTCCTAAACCAGTCTGCTACCTAATTTCCACATAGAGGCTCCTTTTTATTACAGTTTACCGCAATAGTTGAACATAATGGTTTGACATAGTAATCAGACTTAAGTCAATATAACAGTTAACACTTTAACATAACAGATGAATATTACTGTTCGACATCATCATAGTCATTTATTATTATTATTATTATTATTATAGTAATATTGGTAATGTGACATATTATTGGTATTTAAGGCTACATTTTCAAGCGGTGCTCAGAATAGCCCCACAAAATGATTGCATATGTTCTCTGTAGTAAGTTGCTGATTTGGTGACTGGCATAATGGCAGCACAAAAGACCCTCCACAAGTCTTGCACATGTGGCGAAATTTTGAAAGTTTGTGTTGTGGTTTGATTCTTCTTTCCTTGGAGCCCAGTGATTAATAGTTAATTGTAGCGATTAGAGTAGAGGTTTATAGCAGTTGCACTACACCCGCTGCACTCAGCAAGAATGGCCACACGAGCAGCTGCTGGAGCTGGTTCAGTCCCTCAGAAGAGACAGAGCTGTGAAACCACTGAGCAGAGACTTCCTCTCTGCGTGGAAACTCTCAGTTAAATTGCTCTGTGGTGCAATCAGACACGGGCTGCAGCTGACAGGCTGGACGCAGTACAGTGAGCTCTTCTGGGTTCGGGAAAGGCTGCATTTTTGTAGAAAGGTGCTTCTTGGGTTATGTTTATGAGTCTTTACGAATGGTCTTTTGATATAGGAAGAAAGAGTACTATAGTGAAACATGCACGTTACATAAACCTGTCAATTGCCATGAGCTTCCAGTTATTGCAGTGTTTGGGTGGAAGCGGGGGTGTCTCACAATTTATGGAATAAAGAAGCAATTACAAGATGCATATCTAGCCGGGATGCTGGAGTGGAGCTTGGCTCACTTGTTGAGGGCCGTTGTTAATGCCTTATGCGCAAAACAGTATTCACTTACCTTATATCTGAATGGCACTCCTTTTATTTAACTGATTACTCAGACATGACAAAATTATAAAAACTTGAACAGTAAAACTACACAGAAGGTTTGAACGCTTGTTTATTAAAATATCAACCATACATAAACAGATGTCGGTATACTGGTTTAATTTCTCTTATGCCTCACTTATGTTTGTACTCATGTCACTTCAAAGGGAAAAGAAATATGATCCCCAGAGAGAGCAGCTAGTGAGACAGTGTGTCTACCTGGGTCAGGAGAGGCTCGGGGTGAAAAGTTTATTAGTCTACGTCAGTGTGCGTCAAAAAGTATGGCATCCCAGACGCAAGTATACAAACCGGACAAAGGCTGCGTTAATGAAGTGGGACGTAAGTTAACACAGGCGTTCTCATAACCGTGCATTACGGGAAAATAGTTCGTCTGACTTATGGATCTGTAGGCAGCTAGATTTGGGTGTAAAGACAATTGCAAACGGTGGAACTACGGGACCCCGCCGTACAGGATGGCGCTACACTCAGGTTAGCGTTCATAGCAACAAGATGGACAGCGTACCTGGTTACCAGGTTTGTGATAACGGGGGGATTAACAAAAAAAAAGGACAATTTAGGACACACTTGTTATTCACCTATACTGACAGTAGGACGCAGTTGTTTTTCATCTACTTAAAATAAAAAACAGATTTTTTGGCATAGTTACAAAAAATATTCAAACGGTTTATTGTTTTAATTTCCGAATCCACAAGACAAGTGTAAATGCTGACTGTCTACAGTGCTTCTGTACAAAGGTGCGAGAGTCCGTGACATGTTTTATTCGCCTATAAACAAGATTTAATCACTCATAAGATTCTTAAAAATATATTTGTAATGCTTCCAATTACACTTTATGTAAAGAAATAATGAAAGACGTGCCTGGTCGTTATCTGCGGAAACATTGTTCGCGCAGAGTAAATGATGTCTAGGGAATTGAGGCGGCTCTTGCTCAGTTATCGTTAACCCATTCATTTGTTTGAAAGCAGGGACACCCAGATTCAGTCCACGCGTTTTCACCGCACTTAATTGCTTTACTGAAGCAATTGTTTGGGTTGTAAATCACATCCCCTGTGTGCTTCAGGTGTAAATAAGGCGCTAATTAAAACGCATTCTGTAATATATTGACTTTGCATCATCATTACAGAAGTGCGAAGTGTTTGAAATTTTAAATGTTGCATTTTTGATGGGAGAACGCAAGTTTTTTTCCCCCCGATGTTCAGTACCTTTGCTATGAACGACAGGTGGCAGTAATCAATAGTTCGCTGTGTCTCAGGCTTCCTCGAGACCCACTATAGAGAATCCGTTATGTACACTGCTTTTGTTACTGGGAGCCCTTTAATTACAGTAATTAAGCTTAACTTCGTTTTCAGTTGATTTTGGACCTGGATTTGACTTGACGCTTCTGTCAATCTCTGGCGTTTTTTTCGTGTTCGTACTGAAAATAACATGAAAATTGCCCACTTTTTGTTGTGTCGGTTTCCTAACAGTTATTAATTTAAAGTACTAAGTAAATGTAATGTTAAACAAATCGAACAAATACTGAAGTGAGTAACTATAATTATTCTTCATAAGACTAATATTTTATTTGAGACGCACAAATTAAGGTGAATGAAAACGTGTTTCAGCAATCCTGTAACTAATGAGAAACTTCTAACAGCTAATAGATATAGCATGTAGATTAGTATTCCGTAAGTGTCCTGCCAAGCCTAATTAATGAATGGGGAGGCTGGAACAAAAATCAGCATCCACAGTGGGTTCACAGGACAAGGACTGGGTAACCCTTACTTTACTACACTGAAGTTTAAACTACTTTGTAAGTAAAATCCCCATTATCCATGTTTCCCTTGTTAATATTCAGTTTGTTAATGTCATCATGATATTGTACCAGTAAGGTGTCAAGCAGTATGTGACTATAGAAGTGAAATGGGTTCCAACACTCCTGAAATATAATAATAATAATAATAATAATAATATATTATTATTATTATTATTATTATTATTATTATTATTATATTGTTCAGCACAGCGTTTTTGCACCAGATTGGATCTCAAAGTGATGTATACAGAATTTAACATAATATTAACACCAATGTGTATGATGACAACCAAACACAATAAAATATGCAATAAAATAGTTAAGACCATGAGACAGAATTCTGACTGTTTTGGAAAAACAGAGGAGTGCTTGCTCCTCTATTTCCTTATTTAATGTATTCCAAAGCTTAAGTGCATAAAAGACCACCTGGCCAGTTTAATAATGGACTTTTTGGTCTATGAAGGATGCCAGAAGTAGAGAATGGTTTTGGTGTGTATTCCGACAAGCAATCTGTAACATACCCAGGTGCCAAACTATTAAGTACTTCTAAAAACAATGATAAGTACAGTACAATACTATTCTAAACCTACTATTCTATTCTAAAAATTAATGGTGGTTAGTGCAAAATCTGTTTTGTTGCATAAGATACCCTTGCTTGGAAATTTAGTTCAAAATGAAGCATCATCCCTGCATTCCCAATAAGCTATGTGGCACATGAATTTTGCTTGTCTTTCTGCATACTTTTGGGCCAGTACATTATCACATATATATATATAAGTTTAAGACGGCAAGCTTTCATGTCAGTTAAATCCTTTAAATGTGTAATGTCGTTATAGTCAACGTCTGGTTAAACATATATGCTATTGTCTGCACAACTTTAAAAGGCAGTGATGTGTTTTACATAATTGTGTCAAATGGATGTATATATAGTGGAAATCAAGATCTAAAAAAATCTTTCTGCAACACCACGGGAAACACTTTTTTTTTCCAGTTATGGTCAATTCAAACCAAATAGGACTGAACAGAAATTTTGATGCAGTCATTGAGACAGTTAATTCGTACTTAATTTTACAATATTAAATACAGTGCTTAAATCAAAATGAACTGGGACACATACAATGTAGGAAAATTACTGTAAGGTCATTTCCTATGTTAATGGAAGCAGTCTAATCATTACAATTAATTCTAAGACAAAACTGGAAGTTCAAGACTTTTTGCCCATAGTGTACGTCTGTTTGAAAACCAAACTTTACATTCTTTTTTGTGCTAAGGGAGATTTGATATAGGTGCAAAATTGCCAAGCACAGCAGGATCTATTGTACTTTCCTTAATGAGAGGTTTCACAATAGCAGTTTTCAATACATTTGGAGAATTGCCAGTTGAAGGAGAACCGTTTACAATGGTTACATTATCTGACAAGCAGTCAACACCTCTTTGAAAAATATAGGAATATGGTCTAGAAATGCAGGTTAGAGACTTAATGTTAGATATTTTGATTCTTCCCAACTATGTTACTTGCTATTGAACGATCTAAAACGGCACGGGATAATGTGCTTGAATATTCAGACGCTGAGTTTTGCGTCTGTCTTTCCTACGTGTCATCTTACAGTATGTGGCGGAATTTTTAAAGAGCTTTGCCACATATTCACACTTAATTTATGAAGGAGGTCCATCACTAATAGTCTATCATTGGAGTAGAATTTATTTAGCGCTCAATGCAAAAGAAAAGCACTTTTGACCTGTACTTATTGTCCGTGCACCCCGTTTTTGCTTACTTAACTTTCCAGGTAATTTCAATTGCTTTCTTATTTCGGTGTTACAAAACCCCGTTAGCTTTTCCCATTTATTGTGTCTTCTAAATGAATATATTTCTATAACCAACCATGGACTTTTGTTATTTGAAGTCAATGTTTTTTTGAAGTTTTTTGCCTGAGTAGTTGCATTGTCTGTGGTAGGTTTTTATTGTGCATTCAGGTTTCCACGTTTATAAAATCGCGACAGAAGCGTATTATGAGCAACGCAGATGTTACAATTGGGTGTCGTGCATTAATGTAGCCGGATTTTCCAATTTAAGATTTTCGCTTCAGTGGTGCTTCTTCCGTTGATGCGATACGCTGTCAAAGAACACGCTATAATGACCGAAGAGCAACACCAAGAACCGAAATAATAGTGGAAGGTCAACAATTTATAAATCGTACGAAATCCTCAGGCACATTAACTTAACATAAAAAATTGTCTCCCTCTTTCTATTTTATTGTATTAAGAGTAAGTTAATTTAATGTGAGTATATTAAAAAAAACAGTAATGTCGAAAATCCTACGTTTATAAAATCATTTAAAAACGAAACAAAAAACAAGTAGACAGGATACTACGTAAATACGTACAGGTTATACAATATAAATTGCATTCGATCTCGGTTTAAATGTATTAATCCTTTTTTGGACATACTTAAACTGATATTACATCTTTTGTGATATCCTTTTTTATAATATAATATCAACACAGTGTTTATTTTTTTATTTATTCATTCATTCATTCATTCATTCATTCATTTAATGACGGATTTTATGTCCGATATAATGGCAGGCTGCTAAAATAGCTATATAATTTATTGGACACTTTGTATTTAAAATAAACATGTGCATGAATTTTCCTTTTAAAGACTTTTAATAGACAAACTGTAAAAACCCATACATGAACTTTTGCTTTGGCCTTCGTTTCTCTGTCCACGTAACTCGGCTGGGTGAACGGAATCATTTACATTTATGTATCTAAGCTGTATTCCTGTGTTGTATTATGTTCTCTAAAAAATATTAAATATTCTTTTGAGTGGCTTCACAGCTTTTATACGTGGCACATATAAAAGTTGGATAACGTTCTTTATTATTCGGCCCAGCGACGTATCTGTATTTAACTGCTTGGCGCAGATACTTGGCCTATTTTTAAGCTTGAAATAAGATGAAAATGTTCTAACAAAAATGAAACCCCACATCGAATTTTAATTCAAGTTGTTTTTTAGTTGAGGGTATAAAGGGGGTGAACTTTACCTTTCCTGAGTCCTTATGAAGGCATTTTCTTCATGTACCTTTTTGTGTTACTGTTGCAGGCATATAACTTTTGGTTACATTGTTTTTGGTCCACCAAATAACTTAAATTAATAGTCAAATTAAAAGTACAAAAAGTAAGTTAATATTCTATACTAGATGTCCCGTAAATAGCAAATAGATTCTGTCTTTGGTATAGTCAGAATTAAAGACTAAATACATATGGTGTAAACGCCGTTTCAGTGCCGGGTAATCTTAAGATAAAGAAAACCCTTAGGCTTCGTGTAAAGATGTTCCTCTCGCTAATAATTTTACGAACGTGTTGCTTTTTTTGTTAGTTACAGAAGACTTCAACTAGGCAGTTACCGGAATAATATAAAGTATCAGTGTTACAGAAAAACTACTTTCTTAGCAAACATATATGCATTCTTAAAATAATACAATTTGCCGTTATTTGAGTGATTCTGTGGTGTAGCTAATTTTCTTAATTACTCTGTAATAGCGTATGTAATATATAGGTGTAAATGTCTTGTAACTGTTTTCATTATTTAAGCATTTGAATAAATCCAAACAATCTAAACAAAATAATTATTCAATAATTGCTACATTTCGTTTAACTTTTTTCTTCTAGATGTAGGCCTATTAAAGCTTAGTAGATTTTTTTTAAGATTTGAGAGTTTTTCTAAAGCATGATTGTCGCGGTATTATACATACGCCGACTACACGCTTTTATACCGAAAAAAAGACAACGCAATAAACGGGGTTATAGATAAATTTACAACAAAGTGTCTCAGTGATGTGACACGGTTGAAGTTTTATTGATTTTGGTCTCACATGATAAAGGAATCATTAAATGAAAAAGTACACGTGGTTGTCGGGTGTTTAGCCTATGCGTGTAATCCGGGGCGCGCCTTTTATTTAATCCTTCAGAGCAAGTGCGGGGGTCCCGCACTTGCCCAGTCTAACTTGGTGGTTTTACACCTAACCAGAGTCTTAACAAATACGTTAATTTCCTTAAAATAGTACTGTTATTTACTATGAAGTCTAATTTTAACACTGCCTTCTGTCCTAATTCTCAGCAAAAGTATATTTTAGTTTTCTCTTTAGTCAAGATTAAATAAATAATGTTAATGATCTGTTATTGCTGAATGTTTTATGGTTTGAAGTTTATCTGAATTCAGGTAGAGTTACTCTCTGGTAAATATTTTTCTCTGTGTATAATTATTTTAGGTCTCTGCTTTCAGTATTTCAGTTCACTTCTTGGAAGGTTTCAGTTCGGTCGGATTGCTTTATTTCCTGGCCGTGTGTTAAATCCAGTGCTTTCGGCTGGCAGCGGAGTCTCTTTCGACCTAGCCTATATTTTGACTTGCACATTGACATTAACAACAACGTTGAATAGTTGAGTAAAATGAGCTTTAGCCTACATCCTTTTAGTATTTGTTCATTTGTCTTTTTTTATGTTGGAGAGCAATCCAGAGAATAATACAGTATTTATTTAACTTGGATGCAGTAAGATATTGTGAATTATAAAAGTCTGGAATTAAAACGTTTTATTTATATATATATATATATATATATATATATATATATATAATCCATCCATCCATCCATTTTCCAAGCCGCTTATCCTACTGGGTCGCGGGTGTATATATATATATATATATTTCTAAATATTGTAGAAGGTAACTTTATAGCAGTCAACAAGGTCACTTGCATCTGAAAACATATATCTTATATGTTCAGGGCTTGACCGGGTGCAC
>JAODJU010000045.1:2892620-2907360 GCA_026776725.1 Gnathonemus echidnorhynchus | reverse complement strand
ATAATCCATCCATCCATCCATTTTCCAAGCCGCTTATCCTACTGGGTCGCGGGTGTATATATATATATATATATTTCTAAATATTGTAGAAGATGGTTAATTTGTGATGTCTCAGGATTTTATATCCATATTCCTGTAATCTATATATGTCTATTATTTGCAGCATATTAATTCTCTCTGAATATCAAACCTGCATCCCCGATGAAGCAACTACTTTTTAAAGAAAGGTATTAAAGTACTCAGTTTTCCATTGGAAAAAACTCATTGTATGCCCAGTTAAGGGCCCAAACACACACAGACTACATGTTTCTAACGAGGCTTGGCTTGTCCTGCATTGCTCTGAGTCGGATCTGGCTGCTTAGTACAACGACCACGTATGCCCTTCACTATAGCGGCAGAAGGACACACACAAGCCCTCTGACCCCGCTCTCCAGGCCCGTCTGAGATCCGGTTGCCATGGGTTTAGATATTGTGCCAGACATTCTTTCGCATATAAACTTACTCGCTAAATTGTCTTTCCTATGACATTTTGCGGCTCCGTATCGATGAGTTTTTTTTTTTTTTTTTTTACAGGAGACTGTAAGCTAAAATGCCGATAGTCAGATCCTGAAAAAAAAATAAAAATAGGTCTTGCCATATTTTATTTGTAGCGCTCCTGCAGGTGGGTGGATCTGCTGCGACTGGCGGTGTAAATATGAATGTTCCTCATTTCGGTACAGAAGCACGAAGAAGTATTGCATTTCTTTTTTCCTTCTGGAAGTTATATGCAGGGACTTTTGGTGCTTTTAGTAACATTAATATGAGTCAGTGGTGTAGAAGAAAATCCACAGTAGCCACAATTTATAGCCGAAATGGCAGAAGTCATACTTCATGCTGCCACAGCGGCTGCCTTTATAAACATGTCTTCTGAATGAATCGTTATTGCTGTTTATATGTTTTTAAATTCACATTGATGCACGCGGTAATAATTGTAATTATAGATCACTGAGACTATAAAGAAATAGTAATAAATAATTTCTCTAGGAACTGGCCATCGCCGACTCTTATTGAAGAACAATGATTATTTGTTTTTGTTTTTTTAACATTTCAGAAGGGATTGCTGCTTTAGAAGACTTCTGTCGTCAGTGGTCTGTGAAAGCCAATGGATTTTTCTTTAAGTGTTTTATGGTGTTAATAAAGGGGGTAACTGTGATGTATTTGAACACTGGATTCACTCAGTTCAGGATTTGCTGACTTTCATTCTGGGAGTCGTCGGTTTGGTTTCACGGTGCAAAAGAGGGGAGAGCGACGGGGTTACGATCGAGGGATCGGCGTGAGGCCGACGGCCGCTCGTCCGTCTCCTCGCAGCTCATTTTTATTTTTGCTCTCCGGGTTCCGGCGTGTTTTATTTTCTTGCTGCTGAAACCCTTGGCGAGGCTCGGTGCTGCTTTCGTCTCGCTGCGTCTCGCGTCACAAACATCGCGCTCCCTTGGCAGAGACCTCCGCACAAACGGGAGCGCCCGGAATGAATGAATCCCTGCTCTGATTAAAAAAAATGTTAACGAACAGGTAGCCATTCCGCTCAGGTTGCTTTTTCATTAGCCAGTTGCTCACAAAACTTCTGTCGACTAATGTATGGGCGTTTGTGTTTCATGGAGACCCGTAAGTTAAAGGTACTTTTCCCCGTACAAGAGTCTCTACCCTGTAAAAATGCCTGTAATAGCTCATCAGAGTTGTTCTTATATGTGACCTGTTCTAGACTGTTCTAGACTAGATTTTATAAAGGATTGTTTCTTGCGGGAATCAATCGTGCGTTCTGTGCAACTTTTACTAGTTATTAAAATGTTAAATTACTGGACTCTACTAAAATGCTTTTTCGCAATAAAAGAAGCGCAGGGGAACTATTGGACTTTGTTTGTTATTTGCCCCAGAAATCGTCAGAGGGCCGAATGGCAGGTCAGATTAGCCTCTGGACAAGAGCTTCTTCACTACCTCAGTCTCGCCATGGCCTTCTGTGTGTATGTCCCTCATAAAATGGGAGCATGTGGCAAGAAGGAGCAGGAGCTTACCCCATGCCTAGACAAAGCTCCTAGCTCAGGATCTGGCCTGTTGGGATAAGATGGCTCTTTTGAATAAAACCTGGGGTATTGTTTTGCAGTAATGCTGAATAGCACTGGACAGAAAATGGCAAGCAAAGCCGACTCCTTGGTCACCTGCTTAACTTGTGATTCAAATAAAAGCTAGATCTTAATTTTTAAATATATATTAACATATATTACATACCTTTGCATGTCTGCGATATGAAATCTTTCTTCTAGATTATCATTTAAAACTGGTCCTTCCACCATTTAGGAAAGTAGTTAAAAAAACAAACGCTACAGTCAATTGTAGTGTAAAGCGCAAGTAGACCTGAATGAATGGAGCAGTAGATAGAACCAGGTTCAGTGGACGTCGAGGAGGCGTTGGCAGATATTTAAAATGTTTTTAACAGGATAAAATATAAAATTCAATTTTAATTAATTATAGCGCATATCCAGGGTTAGCATAATGAAAAACTACTAGCAGGTGGAGTCAGGCTAACAGGCGTGAAGTATACGGGATGTTTCTTTGACGTTTGTGTCACATAGCGGCTGCATGACGGTGCTCTCATTTCCTGTCCCATCTTGAGGACCCTCTTGCCTTTGTGCTGTTGTCTCCGGTGACTGGAACCGTGGCACCGCCGGGCCGGCAGACGCCGCCAAATGTCCTGCCGGGGCGGCCGCGGTTTTCCCGCTGCGTGCCGCTCGCTGTAGTGTACCTTCTCACTTTCCCATTTTAAGGTGTATGTCCAGCTGCTTCTTCCTGGCTTCCTAGTGCCCCTTTTTTCTATGGTTACTTATGTTGGTGCTATAGTATGTGTGTGTCATTTTGCACACAGTAAAATTACAGTAAGCAGCGAGGCCTCAAAATCTTTTTGGGGGCGGAAACACCTGATTTTTGGGTGGTACTTTGGCGCAGCACAGAAGAACAAAGGAAAGATGACGGCTCTATGATTTCGGTGCTGGTTCGAGGGGGAGTTTAGTTCCACGAATGCACTGTGATAATTAATGGGCCATAGCATAGCAAAGCTTTGGGGCTCTTTTAGTGCGCTGAAGCGGAGCAGGACACCAAGCAAGAGTGGCACTAGTCGCAGTCCTATATGTGACATGTTGTCTATCCAAACCTTGAAATGACTCTGCCAGTTGAGTTTGATCTCATTTGTTTGTACAGAAGTCACAACACTGAACTGGGATGTTGAATTAAAAGTCTTGGTGTGAAGGAAGTTTCCTAGGCTCACGCTTTGTGTGTTTTGTATGGCTTTGCTTGTAGTAGTCTTGGCCTGGGATGAAATGGATGTGGTTGGCTTCCTGCTTTGTGTGGTCCTGCAGTATTGTGCCTCCTAACTCCACCTGACTTTGCTGCAAAGGCCTGGTTTTTACAATGAGATCCACTTACAAGTGAAAGGACCATAGCTCAGGTGCGAAAGAGACCTGTTCACGCTTCCGAGTTGCAGAGAAAATCCACGGAAAGGAATGTGCTTCCTGCAGGTCTGAGTGCACAAATAAACAGAATGCAGGGGAACTGGACGAATCAGGGCTGTGAGGTAATTCATTTTCTGTTTGTTTATTTATTTTTTGCTGTGCAGGTGAAAAGAACAGCAGGTATGCTGTCGATGAAGGATACGTTTGTTTATTTGATGGATTTTTATTTTTTTATTACGGATATGCTCCTACAGGCTGCATTCGTTGTCTGTGAAATGCATTTCACATCTCTGGCACTCAGTCTCATGCCAACTTTGTATATGTGTTTCAAAATGGCCATATACCATATAGTGATGTATTTATTGGGGGTATTTGTTTCCTCCTCTTTGTTCGTGCGGTAAATCCGGCAGCAGCTGCTGGTTGGAGGGTCTAGTGGGATTGTGGGGCCGTGTTTTCTCAAGCCGTTCTGTGCCAAGGCAGTGTAGCGCCAGCGCCATGCGATGGGGGGGGGGGGGCGGCAGTGCCGCGCGTGTGGTTTGCGGCGACGGTGGCCATGTTGGATATGGCGGTGAGAGAGGTGTGTCAGATCTGCGTGTGAAAGTGCTCCCAAACTTTGCCAGTGCCATCAATAAGAAGTTGCTAGGCTTTGACGGAGCATCCGCTGCCGTACCAAATGGCGTCCCTTGCGCGGACGCAAACGCACACGGGCGCACAAGCGCGCTCTCTCTCCCTCGCCACACACACTCTCACTCTCTCCGCCACCGACCTCCCCCCCTCCCCCTCTCTCTTCCCTCCCTTTCAGCTCTTGAAGCTAACGCATTGGCTGGGCTGTAGGCGCCTTGTTGCCAAATAGGTGGGGCCCTCCTCGCGTTGGCAAAGGCTCAGGCAATGGTTAGGGAAAGATCGTGAAGAGGACGAGAGAGAGAGAGTTGGAGAGGAAAGGGGGAAAAAGAAGCAGCACTCTCGTTTGCCAGCGGCCGTACGCGCTCTTCCAACATTGATTCGGTTCTCTCCTTTTTTTTTTCCATATTCTCCTCACCCCCCATCCGTCTTTCTCTCCCTCTCTCCCTTTCTTCGAGTCTTATGCAGGGCCCACAGTTCCGAGCAAACACCAATACCACTTATTGCTTTGCCAAGGATTTTTTTTCTGTCTTTATTTAGCTTTTATTTTTTTTTATTTGGAAACCGCAAAAGAAGCGGGTTTATTTTTGGTGATTGTTTTTGTCTTTTTTTTCTCTTTTTCCAAGTTGTTTCTTCACTGGCACTTGACATCAGCTTTTTTCTTTTTTTTTCCTCTCTTAAAAAAAAAAAAAATCTCCCCCCGTGCCACCAGTGATCTTTCCTGCTGGTGTGCTGCACCCCTCCCTTGTTTTTTTTTTTTTTTTTTTGCTTTTTTTTTTTTTTTTAACTTTAATTCTCATTTCCATGGACAATTGAATTGAGTGCTTCCTGCTTTTTTGCCACTTATAAATCTTTTTAAACGTTTGGCTTTTCAATGCTGACTTTCCTCCCTGGTTGCTCGTGAGCTGGGGATACAGCTAGTATCTGGTGCAGGATACTTTTCTCACAATCGTCGGGCCGAATTTATGATGAGAGTGCAAAATGGTAACTACCAGGCTGCCTGATATTTTTTTGTGCTGCTGTTGTTTTTCTTTGTGCATTTAAAAATTAATGCAGATGGATTAAGCTGCAGAAAATGATGGAGGAGATGTCCAAAGGGCAAAAGATGTTTTATCCACAGCTTACACTCGCTGTGGGGTTAGCAGCGGCTAATTTGGCGAGCGTGGGCCGTGGCGTGGCGGCTGTGGCAGTGTGATGGTGCCTCAGAGTTTGGCCGCTGAGAAGTCAGTGTACTGTGGGATAGTTGAGCGGATCCTACAGCGGGCATCACATAGGGCCACTGTGTGCAGTTTGAAACGCGTTACTCTCTGTCATCTTTATTTGCTCAAACATTTTGCAATCCTTAAATTTTGAAGTAACTTTTGTCTTTAATTTTCTTTCGCAACTACAAAAAGTAGCATTTGAGAAAGTCTTAAATTTTAATAATTATTTTTATGCTGATATTATTTTTGTTCATTTATTTCTTTCAAGTAAAATGTGTTTTGTTTTGAGACACTTTACAGTCTAATTATAGTAATTGTTAGGATATAAATTCCATATTTAAAATGAATAAATACAAGTATATACATCCTTTAAGCTTAATTAGCAAATGTTTTGTATTTGTTATATTTGGGATTAATTTTCTTGCTTCTGTGGGTCGTTAAAATGTCTTCACTCTTTCTGGGTATAGGGCATCTTTTTCTATGTTGCATTATTGTGCCATTATTTGCACCTTATTTCCTTTGCTTTTTTTTTTTTTTTTTTTTGCTTTTCTTTTCTGCACTAATTTAACATGAGGTCATACTTTCTTAGTACTTGTTTTGGGGACCCTCCATAAGTTTGGTCTGTCTCTCTCCATACCGCAGGATGAGTTCCACCCCTTCATCGAGGCCCTCCTGCCGCATGTGCGCGCCTTCGCCTACACCTGGTTCAACCTGCAGGCGCGCAAGCGCAAGTACTTCAAGAAGCACGAGAAACGGATGACCAAGGACGAGGAGCGCGCGGTCAAGGACGAGCTGCTGAGCGAGAAGGCCGAGGTCAAGCAGAAGTGGGCGTCCCGGCTGCTGGCCAAACTGCGTAAGGACATCCGGCCCGAGTTCCGTGAGGATTTCGTGCTGACCGTCACGGGCAAAAAGCCGCCATGCTGCGTGCTGTCCAACCCCGACCAGAAGGGCAAGATCCGGCGCATCGACTGCCTGCGGCAGGCCGACAAGGTGTGGCGGCTGGACCTGGTGATGGTGATCCTCTTCAAGGGCAGTCCTCTGGAGAGCACGGACGGCGAGCGGCTCATCAAGTCGCCCCAGTGCTCCAACCATGGCCTGTGCGTGCAGCCGCACCACATCGGAGTCTCCGTCAAGGAGTTGGACCTCTACCTGGCCTACTTCGTCCACACGCCAGGTGAGCGGCAGGGCCCCAGTGCCTCCCTACACCAGCCTCTTCTGGCAGCGTCCTATAGCTTACAAGTTGCTTTTCTTACCCATATCCTAATTCCCTCCGCCAGCACAATATGTACCAGCACAAAACACAAAGCAGAAACAGAGAAACACAAATGCAAAAATCTGACAGTGCTGCTAAATGAATTTAAGCATGGCGGCGTGATAGGGTTTTGCTTCTCTCGCTTCGTACCTCGCTGTGTGCTGACAGCTGGCCTGAACCCAGGCCCGTGCGAGAGGCGAGCGGGAGCTGCATTTCCCCGCCCGAGGCCAAACTTCAGCTTCCCGCCAAGCTGAGCCGAGCTGAACCGAGCTGCCAGACGCGACAGCGTGCTGTTGTCCGTGGTGATGTCCATGGTGATGTTTGTGGTGATGTCCATGGTGATGTTTGTGGTGATGTCCGTGGTGTCTTCTGGTTGCACACCAACTCTCTTAGCCAGTTTGGTCCGTTTCCATTTACCCTCTTTGGGTGAAGGGTAAATTTTACATGGCGCGGAAATGTAGTCTGTGTTCAGGTTAGGCGTTACAAATTTGCCTTAATAAATTACTCGTAAAAAATATAGAATTCATTTTACCGTAGGCTGTAAATAAATATTAATAAATTATAACTTACTACTTTAAAAATTGCTATTATTTTTAATAAATTAAAGCTCAACCAAATAATTGACAACAAATAAGCAATTCATAATATTTTAATTTACTATTTTCATATTTAATTAATTTTAACTTTTTAATTATTTTCAGTTAATATTTCAGATTTTGTATTTAAGAAATAAGTTTGAGCATTCTAAATTTAGTTTTTATTCGGTAAGGAATGAAGTCTGTATTTTTATGCAAAGATATACTGAGACCTTTATATCTAGGAAAGTTTTATAATTAATTTATTTGTAAATAAGCTAATATAAAATTTCCTGTTATCCCAGCTAGTTCCAGAAGGTAAAAAATATTATTGTTATTGTGTTTATTATATTTTATTATTGGGAGAATGGGTTATTGTCATAAATTAATATATTTAATAGTAATACTTTTAACGTGCATTAAAAATGACAGTGTTATATTGCACATGCAATTAGTATGCTATATGTAATAAATAATGTTGTGTGATAATGTGTTCTAAACATGCATCATTATGAAGTTTTTAAAATAATTTGTAATAGCAGCAGTCACAGTAATAGCCATAAGAACCGCAAAGCCTGCCGGTTTGTAGTGTGTCGCAGACTTCGGGCCCTCGGCCTCTCGGGCCAGCAGAGTGATGGAGGGCAGCCCGCATCCCCGCGCTACGACCACACTGTCACTGCGCGTGCAGAGCAGCACAGCTACGCGCTATACCGCTACAGCAGGGGGGCCTCGGTCCTGCATTCACCCACGGTAACTGCAGCTCAGGTCGGCTCCTGAGGAGATCAGCCCTAGGCGGCAGGGACATTACTGTTGCCTGGTGCCAGCCTGCCCCCCCCCCCCAAGAGCCCCAGCCCACTGTTCCCCTTTCTTTATGTTTCCCGTTGCCCTCCAGCTCCCCCCGTAGTGTTTTGTGTGTATCTATTTGTGTGTGGCTGTGTGTATGTTTATTATGGGTCCAGTCCAAGCAGACAGATTTTGGTGGGAAAAAAAACTCCTTTTCTTTTATCTCGTTTTGTCCCTTTTTGTTTTTAGAAAGATCCCGTTTTCATTCTAAACATCCTCTTCATTATCACCAGTTTACGAGTCGGCTCCCTTGGTCCCTTTGTTTAAACTGGGGAGGAGAAGCAGAAAGTGTTGGGCTGCGTTGGGCTTGTCGTCTGCTCTAGGGGAGTGTCTTTCTCAGTATGTAACGCAGCGGTGAGGAGAAGTCCTCCGTTGGCCTGTTTCTCATCTGTTCTTTTTTTTTGGTGCAAAGTAGCTTCTACCGTCCCAGTTTAGACAAAAACAATGCATCTCTTCTTCTCGGGTGAACAGAACCAAAGAAACAGCTTTTGTGTTTTTAACCTGCATGGTTAACTTGCAGAGAGTTTACCTGCATGCAGGTGGATGTTGGGATGGAATAGTGAGCAGTGGGGGGGGGGGGGCTATTTGATGGAAGCCCCCACTGTTGCAACTTTGCAGTTTTATTCTTAGCTCAAAGTGCAGCTGTCTGTCTTTCGGAAGCTATCGATTGCCTGTCCTGTAATTGCATTACAGCTGTCATAGTGAGGCTTGCTCTGGTGAGGGCCTGGGAGGGGGGCAGTGTTGGGGGGGGGGTCACATATCACTGTTACCGCCTAGTGGCTGTTTTGACACAGTAGGGTGACAAGAAGGCCAGTTCCCATTGCCTTAGTACTGTTCAAATAGTAAAGTGCTAGACTGCTTTTAATCTGCGGCTGTAAGTCCAGGCCAAGCAAGGAGCATGTTTGTCAGTCTGACCATTCTCTGTTATCCCAATGTTCCATTATCGCTGGCTTATTGTTGTTTTTTTTTTTTGGGGGGGGGGGGTCACTTTGAAAAGAGATTTGTCACCACATGCATTCCCAGACAGTCCACCGACGCTAGGAATCATGCCCTAAGAAGTGGGCCCATTTCAAGGTTGCATGTGCTCCAGTGTAGGCCTGCTGCTTGGTGCCAGAGAAATAATGAGGGAAACCTAGAGTCGCTCATCAAGGCCCAGGCCGAGAGTATCGCCGCTTTAGGGACAGTTCTGGGTGTGAGAGTTCTTCTCTTGTTTGACACATAGCATCACTGAAAACCCACGCGCCGTCAAACACACTGTTTGGTGTGTCAACTTCATTTATATCAAACTGAAACACCTTTGTTTCTTGTACATCGAGCACAATCGTTTGGATGTTTGCGTAGTATGCTCTGCTGTGGGATAAATGGCTGAATGGGCTCTAAGGTTCTTTGTTCTTATTTGTGAGACAAGTGTTTTTGTTCGAGCAAATACACCAAACAACGGTGATTGAGTGCAGCAAATAGTGCCCCGGGGTGCTTTTTGTTATTGTTTTCCATTGAGATATTTTTTTTTTATAATTAATAATTTCAAAGGGGAAACACCTTTTATGCCAAATATCAATTCAAGAGAAATATTCCGCTGTCGGCCGACAAAAAGCGTTTCTGAGTTTGTATTCGCCCTGTCTGTCGTGTTGTGGGAATACGTTCATGGATGGAGGTGCTCAGCCTGGTCTTGTTACAGATCCAGACATTCGAGTATTAAACCCGAGCTCCACTCTGCTGACAGGAGTGACCCGCCAATTCCCAGGCGAGGGGACGGGGTCCAAGCCAAGCTCCAGACGATGTAAATACTAACATCGCTAGAGGCAATGAAGCAATTATAGGAGTGAATGAAGAGATGCAGATAAGAGAAGAGAGAGGAGGAGGCCTCTCCTTTGCATAAACCGCACATGAGTCATGGACATTATGGAAGAAAACGAAAGGACTCCAGGGCACGTTCAGAACCTTGGAAGCCAAAGGACTGACCTTTGACACAGAGTAGTAGGGAAAGAAGAATGGCATGCTGGGATTCTGCTTTCTAAAATTAAGTCAACGGTAAACCAAAAATTATACTGATGTTATATAGAAAGCGAGAGGTTGCGGCTGCGTCGGAGCTGTTGTTTGTGAGTGCGGTTCGCTGACCGCTGTCGTCCGGTCTGTATTTGGCCGTGTCGTTGACATGTCTGCCCTGGCAGAGTGACCTCGAAGGCCACATTTCCCTCAGCAATATAAAATGCTCTTCCTGCTTGTTCCCTTTACATTCACATACCGAGACTACAGGTCTGCTGGACACATCACCACACCACCCTGTCCTGCCGTTCATTTCTGTCGTTGCACCCTCTTCAGTTAAAATGCACTTTTTCCTACAAAGAACATTACTTTCCAGGTGCGTCAAGTGGCTGATTTCTCAGGACTCCATTAACGGTGCTTTAATAACGAGTGGCGTTAATAATGACAACTAAATATTGCCTGTCTCTTGATTTTTGTTTTTGTTTTTTTTTTAAATATGCAATGCATATTTTTTTTAATCATCTTTAGTTATAAGTAACATGGCTTGCCAAATCGGTTGTATAGAAAATTTTAACTGTAGCTTAAATAATAATAATAATAATAATAATAATAATAATAGTAATAATAATAATAATAATATTCTGCCCTTCCATCATAATAAATGACTGATTGAATTTCCTTCAACTAAATCACTTCTGTGAATCCCAGCATATTGAATATGCAGATGCAAATACAAACATTATATTGTATTCTACTAATGATCAAAAAAGTGGTCTTTATCTGTAGGAATGCCATATTAAGCTCTGTAAAACAAAACCTCCGTGTGTACTGGTCAAAGTAACTCAGAAGGGGGTAAAAAGAGACTGAGGAAAAAGCATGGGGGGGGGGTATTGTCTTTTCTAGTAAAGTGTCCTCTCAGTGCCTGGCTTCTTTTAGCCTTTTGTTCAGACACCAGGCGTGAAATCCGTCTGTCCCCAAAAGCATATACCCACACAGGAGGGGTGAATTGGCTTCCGAATGAGAGAAAGAGAGAGAAAGATACAGATGAGAGCGAGAGAGGGAGAGAGTCGGGAAATCCTGGGCTAGGATTGGGTGCACCGTGCACTGCTCAAACACAGTTGACATGGGGGCTACTGTTTTGATCTTAGCAACCGCAGAACACCAGAGTGGATTCCGTTATTACATCATAATCAGTGTCCCTCTACGTGTGACAGAAAGGCAGATTTATGAAGACAGAATGCCAAAGAGGTAGAGGTATACTGCAATCGTAGTGGAAAGCTCAAGAAACCATCTAAATAAAATATTGAATTCTGAAATGTCGACTTAAACAAAGGGGAGAAGGCAAGGGGGAATAATGGCAGTGTGGCTGGTTTGCTGTTCTTGGCACTCGTCTGCGTAGCTGTGCTGAGAAGGTGCCAGCGTTTGAAATCACCACGCTGTCTCTGCCAACTCCCCCTCCTCCTCATCCTCTCTTTCTGTCTTTTTTTTATCCTTCTTTTATTATTCTTCATTTTGATGCCCACCCCCCACCCCACCCTCTTCTTTAGGACCCCTGTTGTGTCTGTGTTTTTAAAAATAAGGAGATAAAAACAAGCTTCTCTCACATTTCTTTATTAATTCATTTCTAGGAATAATATGAATAAAAATTTAATTATTATTTCTTATTATTGCTTTTGTTCAGAGTTTAGTTTACTCTTCTAAAATTTTAAACACTAAATATAGTATAATGTAGTTAATCATAAATATTCTTTCTCCATGTGAGAAAAGCAAATTTTTAAAAATTATTTTGTTATTAAATTAAGTTTTTTTTTTTTTTTTTGCATGGATGTAGAACATCGTTTTTGGTGCTACTGAAAGTCTCTTGGACGTGACATTTCTGAATAAAGTAACTAACTTGGCCGAGGAGTGAGAACTAACTAGTGCAGTTGTATTGAAATTGTCGGGTGTGATGGCTGCACTGCTGCTCTTCGGGAGTGTGTCTGAATGGTGCGCGTGTGAAGCAGCACTGGCGTATTCCTGGGGTGTCACCGGCTATGGCACTTTGCTACGCTCACACATGGCGATGAGACTTTCAGATTTTGTTCATGTGCTTTGTGCAGGCAGGGTTTGCATTTGATTGCGTGTATGAGTGTGTGTGTGGGGTAGCGCCAATGCTACGTCAGCTTGCACATGTCTCAGGTGTCCCCATACTGTGTGGGGCCATGCCCCCCCCCCCATCCCCTAACTGGCACGCACTCAAGGCTCGATCCTGCCTGCCCCGCTCCCCTCAGCCGTCCGAGCCACCAGCCAGGGGTCGTTGGGCGCCAACTAGGTGCTAATGCGTCCCTTTGCGCATCGCATCCGTGCAAACGTTGCTAATTAGCTGCAATTGAATAACTAAATAAGTGAACCCACCAGGGCTCCAAGCAGCTAACCGCACAGTGTCCCAGAGTTACGGCACAAGAACCAAAACAGAAGCCATCTTGAATGTCCTTTCATACGAATATGACCGGTACAGTTTGGCCACCTGTCGAAGTACGTGTGTGAAATACGAGGGAGCCGTTATTCTTTACCTATCCCTCCGTCCCTGTCAGGCTTCGGGTGTCCTTGACACCGTTTTTACGTCGCTCCCTGCGCGTACTGAGCCTGGTCGGACTCGGCCCATGGTGCCGCCGCTCCGCCAAGTGGGTACTGCTGTGCTGTCTGACACCTTGCAGTCCGGGCCAATGCCATCAGCCAGGCCTGTCAGGGGCGGCTGCTTTCCCAGAAATGCCACCTAGATTTGTTTACATTTTGTTGTACTAGAATACTAATCAGGTTGCTAATAATTATATACTTATAATTATTATTACTGTAAAAATAAATATCATTTAAAAAACAAATTAGAAATTAATGTCAAAATTGTTCTTTCTGCTTTGTTATGGTTTTTGATGAATAATATATTCTATGTAATATACTCTTATAATGTACTCTATGTCAGTAATACATTGTTCCTTTTATTATTTTGACACAGTGTACCACACTGCAGTCTATCAGATATAATGAAACAGCATGGCTGGGCATTGGGGATCAGCCTGTCTGTTTTACTCTGAAGTGGTTACCTCCTGGTGGTCTCCTGGTCCTGGACTCACCTTTGATCACCCCACTCAAGTTGTGGTCTGTACTGTGGGGGTCTGGCTTGGGCACTCTTCTGTCACCTACACCGGAAAAAGCTTCTAAAATACCACATTTGGTCACCATGAGCCTGTGTGTGTGTGTGTGTGTGTGTGTGTGAGAAAGTGAAAGGTGAAAGCCTTCACAGTAATGAGCAGTACATAGCCGTCATTCTTTACTTGGAGTAGGGGACAGTTCGTATTACTTGTGCAAAATAGCTAACAGTTAATTAAAATAAAAGAGATCAGTATCACAGGGACCTGCCACAACCTGCCTCGGTTTTTCCTCCCATTTTAACCCCTGACATGGCACCAATTAAAACGTGGTGTAAGCTTTTAAATGTCCTGAAATTGCCTTGCTTTTGAGACGCAGCACCTCCTGATTCTTTCTACTCATTAGCTGTAGCTTAACCCTAATTTGAGCAGACAGGTTATTATGCAGTACGGCAGCTAGGTTTCTCATCGGTGCAGTACAGGTTAAGTGCCACGTGTTAGACTATGACGCCAGGGCCGCTCTTGAAGCAACGGCGACCTTTCACGTCCCGCGTTGTGTCCTTCACCGCCCTGCTACCTATGGACCTAAAACTTTGAGACAAAATGAAGGAAATATTGCCAAGTCACTGGTGCAGGATGCATGCCAGGACACCCGACACCTGCTTCACACAGCTGTCAGCAAGTTTAGCTTACCTTTAGTCTGTGGGATCGGTGTTGGTGAGGAAATTAATATCTAAGCAAAAAAAAACTTAGGAAAATGTTCCAAAACCTAAGGCAAAACTTATTTTACAGGCATCTATCTACATTTGAGCAGAGTGTACCTTTCTTGGGTGTGTACCTTTTACCTAGTTTGTAGCTGACCATCAAATCAACTGCTAGGGTTGCCATGGCACCGCCACCCTGACACCACTCCCCCAATATCTCCCCATTCATTGGCTGTGCACTACACTGACTCCATGGCAACGGAGCCTCCTGGCATAACTTGCCTGGGCGGTATCCAAGGTGCTTCCAGGGCAGCCCTAGTTGGCACGCCATTGGTGTTTCACTGCTGTCGTGACAGTCTGGCCTGGACTGGAGTTCAGCATCGCAGAATGTGTTTGTCCTCCAACCTCCCAGCATCCTTAGTCGTGTCAGTCCCGTAGAAGTGCTTACTGTGAAACACAGAGACAAGATGGCGGTGAAGGCATTGCCAAAGCTAGGCTGTAGGCTGTCCCATTTTACCCCTTTGTTGTCTTTGTCTTTCTTTGATTTCATTGTAACTGACTCGTTATTGCCAAGCCCAGAATGAAGGATGGGTAGTTCCAGTCAAGTCAAGTGGGCTTTATTGTCGTACTATCCATGTATGAGCATGCAGTGGTACGAAGTAACGTTCCCCAGGACCACAGTGCGACATACAAACAGCAGGTGACTAGTGGAGGATTGTCACAGTACTTAAAGTGCTAAACACAGGACACTGTGATTAGATGGAGTTGACACATGGGTTTACATAGATATACACAGTGCCTCTGGCATTTGGTCTCGATCAAAAGATGGACATAACTGAGAGGTCCACGTCAGTGCCGCTCTGGGGGCTGCCAGGGCCTCGCAGGCAGCTCCATGTGAACATTCTGTGCAGATGATGCACTGAGAGTACAAGGGCTCAGCATGCGTCTTTCAG
>JAODJU010000045.1:2876333-2892520 GCA_026776725.1 Gnathonemus echidnorhynchus | reverse complement strand
CCCCCCGCCCCGCCTACGTCACTCCCATCACGAGCTTACCTCCTGGACCCCAGCCCGCACCTGGTGCCTGATCGCATGTGCACATCGCAGAAGAATGCAAGACTTCACACTCGCAAATGTGGCTTCAGTCAGCAGCCCCCGCTTTGGGGAGAGGTGCTGTTGGTGATTAAAAGTGGGGCAGAAGTGAGGGATTTTCCCTTTCCAGGCTGATGAAATGGAGTTTGCCTTTTTAACCTTAAATGTCTAAGATGGGGGCATGAAATCTAGAAATCTGCCTGACTGCTCAGTATTTTTTTATGTAGGTAAACTTCCGCAGTTTGGTCAGCACAGGAATGCCCGTCTCTGCTTCTGACAGACTGACGAGGTATACCATGGGGGGGCAAGGTGCTGGTAGGAGTCTCTCCCTGTACCCCTGCTCAGTACCGTGTCTTATTTAGCCAAGAGAGTAGAAAAGTCTATTTCCAGGATCAACTATGAAGTGGCCAAATGAGGGGGAGAATAAGAGACAAGATAAAAGGGGGAGTGAGTAACAGTATGAAGAGCAGAGTGAAATTTGGGGGTGGCATGTTGCTTGGGGTCGGTTTTCAGTTTTTAAGAATGCAGTTTTAATAACCGTACTCTGGCTTGAACAACCGACAACGAATTAAAGAAATCTGGGCCTAATTTGTGGGCAGATCTTTATCTGCGGTTACGGACCACAAAGTACAAAGTGTAAAAGCTTGGAGCCTTTGGTTTCATTTTGTGATATTAAGGGTTTTTTTTGTTCTTTTGTCCTGCACATTGGCCTGGGTGGTAGTGTTGGCATGTAAGGCCAATCCCACGCATAGCTCTGGTAACAGCCCCTAATTGGCCTGTGTGCCCTCGAGTCACGTGTCATGATGGCGCCAAGGGCACCATCAGCAGAAACCAAACACCTCTGGATACAACATAAATCTTTAGTCAAATTTCCAGCCCAGCCTTTAACCCTTTGATCTCTAAACTGTATAGTCATACATCTTTGATTATGAGAGAGAATTGGCATAAACACCGATGTTATGTTTGAAGTGAGCCTTCCTCATCATTGCTCGTGGAACAATCCAGTAGCAACAGGGCAGTAATCCCAATACGGCTCTTTCACAGAGCTCTGACTGGTGTCACACATATAATTAGAACTGCTAGAACTGATGAGAAATTAGCAAGAACTTCCATAGCTCTGCCTGAACATGTCAGTCTCATCTGGGACACGTTTTATTGTCTGCGATCCTTCCCGGTTCTCTAGGAGTTTGTACGCATAACATTTTCTTTAGTCTAATGCAAAACAAACAGTTCCCAGTTACAGTGTTTTCCTCAATGTCTCCTCTTTTCTCTTTCACTAATGCTCCTTCTGTCTCTCTCTCTCACATTCTCTGGCCGAGGAGCGAAAACTTGCGCAAAGAGTTTTTTTTTCCTCTCTGTTTATTGGTTTGATTTCTTTTCCTGATGGTTAAAGAATTGTGCTCTACAGTATTAGTCAAGTCTCCTGTGCTGTTTGAATCTTTTGGTTTACCTAGAAATATATTGTGAGGGGACACTTATTGCTACCTAAGTTTGTCAACTCCAGTCATTTAGGCCTATATTCATTTACGTATGTGTTAGCCGGCTGGATTTTACAGAATATTAGACAGTCTTTCATAAGGTTGTTGCTGGATGGGGCGGGTGGAGTGTACTGGCACGTAACCTCAGTCCCAGGGGAAATGTTTGTGAGGCTGACAGGTCAAACAAACATGACAACGGACCCATTCATCCCCTTCCATGCTACCGAGGAGAAGCCTTCACCCGCCACACCACAAATGAATCGAGCACAGGAGCAAATTGGGTGTCTTAGATAAACACAGGGTAGAGGAGTTTTGGGCGAGGGGGGTGAGTTGGCTGGGAAGGAGTGAGTTGAAAATCGCTTAGGAGCAACGCCGATTGGGGCGTTCAGCCTGTGATTAGTGGCAGTTCGTTATTCCACTCAAGAGCTCGTGTTCCTCAAGCGGAGTGTGGGGTCTGATCTTTGGAAGGGAACAGGACTGCTACATGTATTAATCTACTCTTCTGTTATTTTTATTAAACTGGCTAAACAGGCTAGCTGTAGTCATCCGAATGCGGGGGGGTGGGCACACACACACACACACACACTCACTCAGTCACTCACGGCGCCGTCCGCACACAGGCCTGCCTGTCGAAAGCCCTGTCATTACTGTGGCCTTGATGTGGTCAGTGGGTGGTATGGAGGCTTCTCATTACTCTGCCATTATAGTGAAACTTTCACTCTCCCTCTCTCCCGCCCCTTTCCTCTCTTGCCAGATCCCTCTCCCTTTTTTTTTTGCGCTCACCAAACCCCCATTTACTTTTAGCCGGCTGTGCCGCACTGAGCGGGTGTTCAGCTGAGTGTGAAAACCGCACCTCGCTCTCCATTACGTCATTTCCCAAGGTGCCTCATGTCTCAAGTGCTCCTGCCAACAGACCACTGTTCCCAGCCTTGATTGTAAAAGTAATCCAGTTTTAGCTCAGGCCTGACAGTGACTGAGAGTTATTTTAAATGGAACTTTTTACAGCTAAATGGAATCTGAAACAGGCTTGTGTGCCACTAATCATCTGTTTATCCTAACCGTTAAAAATCACCTTTATTCTGTGTGGTTACTCTAAATTATAACATTAATCACTTCAAGAAGGTAAAGGAGCTACTATTTGGGTGTGAAATGTTGGTTATCTGGAGGTGCAAAACTTTTGGGCTTTTTTGTGTAAGGATTTACTTTTCTAGTCATTTATGATGAGTACTGTGGAAAGCCTTTGGAGGTACGGGAAGCCTCGCTAGTGACAGGAAGCTTTAGAAGTTACTGGAGGCTTTGTGAACTGCACAGATGAGGAAATCCCAGCAGAAGGAGAAGAGAAACGAAGGATTTCCTCATGCCACTGCGGATGGATCTCCCCTCCTCCGGTCGATCCTTCGCAGTCTCTCCTTGAATTTGCCTGCCCTGTGTTGCGGACTAAAGCAGGAACACGGAGCAATGCCGCGTTGTGCGCTGACACTTGGCTTAATGCAGGGCAACTGGTCAGCCTTCCGTTAAAGACAGGTCGACAGCCAATCACATCGCATCATTTGATATGTGTCATATCACCTTAAGGTGGTTACAGTCCCTGAATAGAAACAAGCTGTTAAACTGGGCAACAGGTCACCTGGATCCTTAATAAATACAGGCTGAATGAGGATTGCCTTCTTGATGCCAGTATTATCCCAAGTGTTTTTTTTTGCCTTTGTTTTTCAGTCTAAGGTCGCTGCTGCCAGATTTATTTTTCACCTCAGCAAAGTTCCCCGAAATACAGGAGAAACAAATAAGGAAAAAGCACGTTTATACTTCTTTAGGCTTTTGTACAGTTTTTATTGTAATTAACTTGAAGACTTAATGTCACTTGGTGTAGATGCGCAAAAATAGAATACGAATTGGATATCATACACGGAAGGACTTGCACTGCTAAAAATAGGATGTTGTTTGTGCAATAACTCTTAGCCTCTTTCCCTAGTTGTGGAAAGACACTGGGCACTTTTTTCTATGGTGGGGTGGTTTAACTCCATATGCCAGAGTTGAGTCTGTCTCACCCTGTTAGTGAGAGGCTGCAATTAGCATGCTTAACTTTGTTAGTCCTTAATTGAATTTCACTGAAAACCTGTGACTGGCCTGTGAAGTCCTTGTTGAGCAAGAAGTGGCGTGTTGAGCAACTGGACCAGGATGGTACAAGAGTGTGTAGGACAACAGGGCCTGCCTGCATAAGAGGACGAGCTCTGTACTGGAGTCTGTGCGCATATGAGATCTGATTTATTGAGGGCCGTGTGGGAAAGAGCCTTTCAGGGGCAGAGAGACTCACTGCCAGGTGGGCAGTGGGCCCTCAATGCGGTGGGTTTCGAACATCACAGCCACACGTGGAATGCTGAACCTCTGCCAAGGCAAGCATGCTATCATGGAAGCTGTGAGGCCAACATTCCCATGACCAACCCATCCAGCAGGGCTAGAGCAGCATACATCTCCACGTCCATTAGCACCCATATCTTACTGAATTAACACTCTTAAACACACCCTCTCAAACAGCCCTTGACCATCTTTGTCCACATCTGTCCACATTTTTTCCCCCTCCTCTCTGGTGAGGACAGTGGAAGGGTTTTTTTTACGAGGCGTCTTCGCTGTTGACGTAGCGACACATAAATCAGGAAATGGAGGTGTAGTAGCAGTGAGGGGGACGCAGTTCCTAATGAATGTAAGAGAACATTGGCAGGACTGGAGTCAGGTTTGAGATGATTGATTGAATGTGCATGAAATTTGGGGACAGGCAATTTGAGGCTAACCAGGCCTTTATGGTGCTGTGTTGAGTTGCGTGGAAAATCCGCCATTCCGAGGGTTATGACTCAGATGAGTGCTGTAGAAGAGATCTGGGCTGGTCATTGGATTTTTTTTTTTTTTTTTTGAAAAACTCTACAAAACCACATGGAGTATAATATAAAAGGGAACACCTTTAAAAAACATGAAGTTAATTACTGCCAAGAAAATGTTCAATGAGTTCTCAGTTTTAATGCCAAGATGAAAAAAGAATCAATCCACACATTTGCTATCAATTTAGGGTCCCTAAAATAAGCTGTGAAACACCAGGTGTTTGGACAGGTATTGGAAATTAGGAATGTTTTTTTTTACCAAAGAATACCCAAGAGGCAGTGAGAGTCAGGGAAAAGGGTGGTGATTGGCTGGTGTGGGGTAGGTGAGGATGAGAGACAAGGCCTGGAAGAATTGTTGGATTGAGTTCTGTGCTCAGGGAGACCTTTGTTTGGATCTGAGTCAAAAATGGCTGAACTGCCTGTTACAAATTATGCATCGTCCATCTGTGTGTGTGTGTGTGTGTGTGTGTGTGTGTGTGTGTGTCCTTTAGCTTGGCCAGGTCACTCCTGATACGTCTTCTGGATGAATAATACTCTTGTGAACATGTGCATCTAGGAGCATGAGGTCATGACGGGGTCCTGGTGAAGAAAAATAACCGTTATTTCTTTCAATAACCATCAGCTCTGATGCTAAATGGCAACAGATTTCAAGCACTTTTTTCTGTTCTAACAGAAGTCGCTTGGTCCAGGTTCAGATGAAACACAACGATGTGGCAGGTTTAAAAATTTGCTCTCTCAGTGTAAGGGAACTTCTTAGACAGGCAGCTGGGCTTGAATACAGCTCTGTAAATCATGTAACAAGAGATACGATTGAGGGTAAGAGACTGTAAGCTGGAAGAAGAAGAAGAACTGGAGAAAGTGGGATGAGGCTTTGTGGCCGTCATGGTAAGGCAGAGAGACACCAGATGTGCCTTTTTGTTTAGATTGCAGCTGAGGCAGAGGAAGGGTGTAGAGGCCAGAGAGGAATTCCTGTAACCAAGCCAGGCTGGTGGGGGGCGTCTGTGTGATGGTCTGCTAACGAAAGCCCATGATAAAGGTCTGTGTCTAGATCATGACCATTGCCTTGGCCACCCAGGCGGAGTAATGAAACGCCAACGAGCGCTTGAGCACTGGAGCTTCGCTTCCTCTGATCTAGGCTTTCCTGAGGGGGAGCCTTTTGCTGGAAGCTTGGCAGTAACCATGCAAGAGCCAGGGCATTGAGTAAATTCATCCAGGGTCTCTTGTTTCTGCTGTGTCCAGACCTTTCTGTGCATTTCAATGTCTGTATAAAACCACAGCAGGTGGATTATGTCATGAAACCACAGCAGGTGGATTATGTCACATATTTCACATGTATACGTACAGGAGTGGTCGAGGGTGCCAGGCATTAATGTTAGCGTAGGCTGTGCTTTGTTCATTTGGGCTCGAGATAAAACAGCCCACCCCAGTCCCAGACTAGCTATGTAGCCGAGGACCTGGCAAATGCAGCAAGATTCACCTGTGTTTTGTGTGGGCGTTTCTGTGTGTTGGTGTTTTGGTGCTATGAATATAGCAGGACAGATGGGCATGTGAATGCATCTTTGTTTTCAGTACAGCACATGTCCTTGGGTGGTTTTTGTACTTTGGATGTAGAGCTGAGGATGAAGTTTTTAGACATTCAAAGGCTCATTCCCAATGTGTACAGTCTGTTTTCATCTCTCTCATTGTCCCGGAGCTGTATGTGAATTGCATGTGCATCAGTGTGTGTCTTTCTGTCTATATGTATGCCTAAATGTATGTGAATGTTCCTGTTGCCGTGACAATGACTTGCATGTGACTCAGTTTGTGTTCCTGGTTCTTTTTTATTTTTATTGACATTGAACATCAATTAAACATTTCCATAGAATATATTCAAGATACTGTATATATCATATATTCAGATTTGCTACAAATCTCAAAATAGTTTGTATCCGAGGCATATGGAGGAAAGAAAAACCAGACAAGAACGAAACTATGTGCAAGCAGGCAGTGATCTTTTTTCTACAACATAATCAATGATATGTAGACATTAGTGCGTGTGGTTCTGTGTTGAAATTCTCTCCTAATGTTTTGAGGAAAAACAAAACAAACTTACTCCTTTTTTTTATCTTCATATAAAAAATTAAGATCTTTCAGAGTTTTGGTTTTTGGGGAGTAGTGATTGAAATTTCATAAAAATAAGGAATTATTTATGTGACTGTCTCTGTAAGTACATATGTGTGTCTTTTCTGGTCTGTCTTACCCACTTAGTGCCCGGAGCTGTTTCCTCCTGGTGGGTGGGGGCGTGCTGTGAGGTGGTTGTTCTGGGAGTCGCTGGAGCACGTCGGGGGTCAGGGGTTAGAACAACTGTGCCTCCCAGTCCCTCGTTTGATGTCGAAGCCGCAGATCATTCCCACATTCCTCTGACACGTTACAATAAGCGTTTAGGTTCTGACACATATTTCATCTCTTCAGGAGAGCTGGTGTGTGAAAGCCAAGCTGGAGTTGGGAACTTTCAGTCTGCCCCAGGCGCCTGTTGAGAGTCAAATTATACACTGTCTCTTTCTCGGTTGTCTTAATTACGTTCTTCACTGCGCACATACACAGTGAATAAATCACAGTCCCTCCAGCTGTGGGGAATTCGGTGTATGTGTTAACAGCGAGCTCTTTCATGCCTGCCTGGCCTCAGTACACCTCTGATTGTAGTAAACGTTACAGGAGTAGTGAATACCTTTCCCTGCGGTCCGCTTTCTCTCCTCTACATCAACTGGCTCTGCCACCACACACTGTACGTCTGATTCGAAACGTTCTACTTTTTTTTTTTTCCTTCATTTGCAGGGAATTGACTGCGTATTCATTGGATGCTTCTGATTGGTTGGACGGAATTCCCCACCCATGCTCATTGCATGCTTCTGGTTAATCAGATAACATTCTCGGCCACAATACCTTGTCACGTCTCTATTATGGTGAATCGCTGAGGGTTGAATTACAAATCTTGTATCCTGGTATTCTTTTGGTGTTACTGTCGACAAGTAATGTAGTATTTCAGTAATGAAACTTGTAAATTAAAAGTTCTTATTTCATTAGGCACTGAACAAAATGATGACAGTTAAGATGATATTACTGATGAAAGTGGCTATGTTTGTGCTTTAGATGTCACGATGTCACTTACTATTTGGTGCCAAACTAAATGCCATGGCTCCTACCAGGACCCAGTTTTTATGAATTCAGGAAGTGTGCCTGTGGTTGTTTAAGATAATACAGCTGTTTATTATCATACTGGTGTGCATCCTGTGATTTTCAGGTACAAACAGCCCCACTGTATTCACACGTATCCTGTTATAGACCTTCACGTATGGAATATAAATATGTCAGGCAGCATGTGTCCCTGAAATTAACGAGAACTTTTTGGCTTTTCCTTCCCTGGTGCTGCTCCTGCATGTCGGATGTCGGATGGGTCCTCACATCTCTCCAGGTAAGAGAAATCGCCCCTACTTGGTGACCAGCCTGGCGCCTCTGACCTCACATCCTGACACCGAATGCATATGTGCGTTAGCTGCACGTAGCATGTAGTTCTCCCTGTTTCTCCAGGGCAGCAATTAGACTAGTCTCCCTGCTCCCAATTGCCATCATGATCATGCTCTGCCCCCCCCCAGCATTAGTTTGGCCAAATTTCTGTACACTTCCAGATGTTTTTGCTCAGGAATCATTGCCTGATTGGTTTTTTTTCTCTTGAGCTGCCGAGGTCACTGAGAGAAAGTGATGGTGTGGCACGTGGGGGGGGGAGGGGGAGGAAATTCAGTAATAGGCAAAGACGGAAAGAAAGTGGTGCTTTAAAAGTAATTACTCAATCGGCAAAAAATAGAACTCAGTGGAACTTTCATTTTGTTTCTCCTTTTTTAATATAAATCACATCTGTTGGAGTGATTTCAGCCCCCCCCCCCTCCCTAGACACGGCCCTCTACTGGCCAAGGATAATTGCTTGTTTTCCGTTATTTGCTTAAACTCAGTCAGATAGGGTCTGACATGCTGGCTGGCCTGTCGAGGTCTCAGCAGAATTCAGTCATTACCCTCCGTGATTCTCCCGGGCGCCTATGGATGGACGCTTTTCCGGCATTCAGCTCCGCCAGCGGGTGCTGCCTCTCCTGACGGTTACCGGGTCAGACAGCGTGGCACGTCAGCAGGTAGCGTAGCAGTCTGCTCTAGGGCTGCCCGGTGTGCACACTGTCTCTGTGTCTCCACTGGGCTCTCTCTCCCCTGTGCCCTGACAGCCCAGAAAACAAAAAAAGAGGATTGGTGCTCAGATGACCATGCCTTGGGTAGACTGTGCAGACTGTGCAGTATAAGAGCAGGATTATTATGTGCTGTTATCATGTTTGTGCCTTTTTACAGTGTCTCCTCCTTCGATCTAAGATGCATACAAACCATACCTTACTTTTCACCTACCCTCTGCAATCTAGGCAAATTCCAGGCCTCTTGGCTCGGCCTGCAAATATCTATTCTACTCCCTTTCTCCATTCCCCTCCCCTCTGTGTCACTCATATATTCACTGCTATGCCATATGAGCCTCCTGGTGTCTTCCAGAAGGTTCAAATACCTCTGCCTTGGAAGTTAATCCGATCTGTTCTATTTATGTAGCTCTACATCGATCTGTATTATCGGATGTCTTAAATATCACCTCGATTCACCTGTTTGTAAATGAAGGGAGTCCCTTATTAAACATAAATGAAGGGATGATGATGTCTGAACACTGCACCTGAGGAGATGTAACTTTAGAGTGACCCTGAGTGGTTAGGGCTTCTGTGGCTGGTTTGGGACACACCTTTGGACTAAACCGCATGGGAAATTGCAACAGTGATGGGTCGCCGTCAAGAATGCATCCTGACTGCAGCAAAAAAAAAAGTGAAACCAGAGAGCGGCAGCAGTCATGCTGTCGATTCGTTTTCTTATTACCACCTGTGAGCAACGAAATAGTTTGCATAGAAAACTACGGTGGTTGTTAATGCCTGTCAGGATTTGTTCTGTTCTGTTTGTTCTGCGTGCGCTTGGTGCTCGGCTGAGCGAGGGCCCAGGTGCCTCCAGCCATCCCATCATTCCTTCTTTCTGTCCTTGTCCTCCCATCCTTTCCTTTCCATCCTTCTCTCCTCCTTCCCTTTACTCCTTTCATTCTCCTCCTTGCATTCCTCTGTCTTTGTTCCCTCTCTGTCCCCTCATCCCCATTTCTGGATTGTCTTCCTCATCCCCCCTCACCTCCTCACCACCTTCTCTCTTTCACATCTTCTCCCTACCTTCATCTCACTCTCACCCCTTCCAACTCTTCCCCTCTGCCCTGTGTCATCTCACCTATCGGATTAATGTCTGGAGAGAATGAAACCGAGGGACAGCGGGATGAAGACCTGCCGTCTTTGGTAGTGTCGGCCATTACTAATCTATCGCTCAGAATGAAATAGCCCATAACTCAACGGGCCTCAAGCGCCTTGTGGCATCGCAGAGCTTTATCTGGAGCTCTATAGTAAAGGCATCATAACCCTGGGCAGAAATGACAAAAATGGCTAACAGATGTTAGCGTAATCATTCCTAATAAGATTTCTCATTCTGCCTTTCTGTAGCGGAGTTCCGGGCGACTTCCCAACCCTCTAATCAAAGATGGGGGCTTCCCCTTGGGAGCCATAGCCACATTTGGGTCAACAGTTTGGCGATTTGTCCCCTTTATTGAACCCTGTGTCCGCCGTCTTCCCGGTCCCTCTTTGGTCCACCATAGATGCTGCCCTGTTTCATTTTTCATATAAGACCAGACGCTCTCCAAAGCCGCCTGTAACTGGAGACCTCAAAGGCCTCTGTAGGTCTCATTACCACAGTGCTGCTGTTAAACAGAGTGGTCCTGCTGCAGGTCCAGAACATACAGAATTTTACTGCCGCTATTAATATTTATTACATTCACCTTTCCTGCACTGTTCCTTGTGATCATACAAATACCCCTTCAGGACAGTTGCACAGGCTGGGCTAGGAACAAGCAGGCTCACTGTACATTTGCGCTTTCTTGGGAGATTATTTTCTGTGTCTGTGCGAGTGTGTCCAGGCATGCCTGTGTGTGCATGTCTTTATGGTTCCCAAGCACAATGACAGGAAATCCCAGATATCTATGTGTATTTGTACTTATGGGATTCGCTCTAATGTTATTCCTGTGAGGCTCACTGCATGTCAGTGATCTGTGTGAATCTGATACACCGGGATGTCACATGTTGAATGCTGGTGTCCTGACTGCGTGCATCCCCCCCCCCCCCCCACCCGTGTTAAATAAGTCTCTCAGCTCATCTGGCTCCCCCCCCCCATCTGTTTCTCTCTCACACTCCCTTGGCTTTCCTACCCCACATGCCCTTTCAAATGGAGAAACATCCAGTACTGGCTACGAGCTGCTGCATCTTGCCTCAGGTTTATTTTATTAACGGGAAACGTTTGTGACTTGAAAAAATAAGCGAGTCTCGGGACGTAAAGCAGCAGCTTTCCCGGCAGAAGAGGCAGCCCAGGGCTGCCGGTAGTTGCCCTGTCGTTTGTACAGACCTCAGGTCCTGCTGCTCTCAGGCAAATTTTCCCATTTAAACGGCCCCCAGGTAAACATAGAAACGCAGCCAGTGTCCAGCACGGCTCGCGTTTTTCTGCAGCTTTTTCCCATGAACTCACAGGAACTCGTTCTTTGGGAGAAATATGTGTGGCAGAGTGACATATTTGTGTAGCCTGACTCCTAATTCCAGAGATCAAATTAAATTGTTACCTTGTGCCCAGTTTTAAAGACTAGTGTTAATTCCATGTTTTTTCAGCAGGTGTGGTTTGCTCTCTGGTATTGCGCGGTTCGCCTTTCCTGGATTCGGGCTTTAAACGCGGCTCTCTTCACCTGTCCCACTTGATCTGAGGGTGATGCGTAGAGGGAGAGCTCAGCTTAACAGCTGAATAGGCCGAGCCCGTGCTGCCATCCGTCGCTCCTGCTCATGCCGCGTATCTCGCGCTCCATGCTCTGCATATCTCAGTTCCCGCCAATTATGAGACTAATTTCCTTTGAGTTAAACAGTTCATAGGTAGATTCTTAAGGATAGGTAATTAAGGAGGCTGTTTCTGCAAATTATAAATAAGCCAATCAAATGACAGAAAACCCCTTTCTTATAAAAAAAAAAAGCACATTGCTTGGTTTATAGCAAACGAAGGAGTGTGAACACTCTGCCTTTCGCCAATTTAAGTGACTGAATAGATTCCAGTGGCTGCGGTCGATGTAAGTACCACATCCTCCCCTTTTTTAGGGGTGCATTGAGATTTGTGGTTTAGTTCCACGTCTGTGTAAAACTTTCTCTCCACATGTTAGGGTGATTCACCCGGCATTCTGTGCGCCTGGGGGTGTCGAACGGGACCTCCGGCCTCGTCTGCGCACGTGTGCGGTCTGTGATTCACGTGCACCCACGTGTGCGTGTCTTGCTTGCGTATTTGTAGGAGTATGGTCACCGTCAGGAGGTCAGGGTGCAGACAGCGGGGCGTCGGTCCAGGCTGCTTTGCTGGGTCCCACGCGACCCCGAGCGTCGGAAAGTTGGAGACGGGAGGTTGTGGCACCTTCCATGCCATGGCAGGGCTGCCTGTTTGTTTGTTTATTTGAGCGTACAGAAGCGAGTGCCCAAGGCTGCCAGCTCGCTCTGCCACATCCAAACGAGCGGAGCGTGCCCCGGCGAGCGCGCCAATGGCCGCCGGCCCGTCCTCCTCTGTCGCAGGCTCACGCTGCGTAGGGCTGCCTCCACGAACCGGGGAGGGATTCGCACACGTCACGCATGAAATCAGCAAACTGCATTTCACATGTTAGTGACGAGGGACGGAGGCTCAGCGCTCATGTAATTATGACCACATTTTTAAAACACTCTGTAGGCTCACCCAGACTTCAGTCTTTTCATATAATATATGAGCCTTATATATATAAAGGCAGCACTTGTATGTTTGTCTTAAGGTCCCCCTGCACACACACACACACACGCACACACACACACGTCTCGCTGCCACATCCCGTGCCGGTGAGGCTGACGGCAGGCCAGGGACCTACGGTGTGAACGGGACAGGAAATGTGTGAGCTCTGAAGGCATGTGTTTATGCTGGGTGCAGCTGGCCTGCTCCCCCACACTCGTGGGGAGCACAGAGCGGGCTGAGCGCAGGACCAGGGGACGGCCGTCATCACGCAGCTCCGTACGGCTCCCCGCTGCTTCCTAGGCTGCTGTGTCCCTAGAAATATATCCTTTCTCTTTTATACACAAGTTGATTGTAGCTGTAATGAATATCCTATATTTTTTCATGTAATTTCAGTGCAATTTTAATAGTATTTTTGAATAAAATGTCTTATAAGACATAGCTTAAAAACAGCACAGGTCAGCCTAAGAGATTATTTCTGTGATTTATGGAACTGCACCTCCTGCATTCTTGGTTTATCATATTTTTTTGAGAGGTTAGAACTCCACGCCGACCCAAGTCACGGCACCCAATGGCAAAGTGGGTCCAGGCCGAGGCAGTTTCTGATTGGTTAACTGTAGGCTGCATTCTTAGTGATTGGTGAATAAGGACTGCTGCTACTCTTTGCTGTGAAAGGAGTCATGCTCCGCACCGCCCCCCAGAGCCTGGGGCTCAGTGCTCTGTTCCAGTCAGGCACCCAATAGCTGTATGACTTCCTTTAGGAACACACACGTACACATACACACTGTTCTGTGGTCTCAGTTGATCCCCCGAGCACAGGAACTGCTCTGACAGATTGGGCAGCATTGGAGGGGGGTGTGGGGGCGTGTGTGTGTGGGGCGGGGGGTGTCCCTGGCTCCACTTCTTCCCTTATGCTGGGAAAGATCACAGAACTGATCCTTGTGGACATATCCATCAAAAAGGTTTTGGCCTAGAGTCAGTTCTGTCTCTGTGATGGACTCCTGGTAGACAGAACTCATTGAGTGATAACTAATAGCAGATATGTAGTAGATATGTATCTATTGTTTTCCCCCGACCTGTTTGTCAGATACATTCTCATGGGACAATGACTAAATAGCTAAAACACTAAAGTTTACGTCAACAGAAAAGTCCACTGTGTCACACAAATTAGAAGTCGGGACTTGTTTGGGTTGCTGAGAATATTTCCAGGCTTTTATTCAACACTGTGTCTTATGAGCGCAGTGGGGTAGCTATCAGGGAGGTATTTCCTGTAATAAGTTATCCTATACTGCGCTCTCTCCACACCCAGGGACCTATAAAGCAGCCTTGGACAAGGAGTCATAGCCAAACACATGCCTTGACTCAGGTCATATCTTAGGACAAACATAGACTTTAAGAGGTGGCCTGAGGCATCACATCTAGGTGGTTCAAATAGGTCTATGTCTTTAGCTCATTACAGTTCTGCGGGCTCTGTGTTTCTCGAAATGTGGTGTCTTCCACAGTGATTGTCACACCTTCCAAAACGGCATCGCTTTGCAGCGTAACTGTAGTGTCACATCTCGAGCTCATACTGAGGATTTTGTGTCATTATGAGACCCACACCAACGTTCCTCTGCTCTCGCTGGCCCCTGTTGTACATGCTGGGACAGCTGAAATGTTCTGGAACAGTAGCAGGTGAGCTGTTTGTGTTGCTAGGGGTAACAATGGCATGCTGCTGGGGTTCTATCATCTCGGGAAGGCAAACCCCCCCCCTCCACATTTACGGTGTCATGGTCCTGGCCCGCGGATTAACACTGCTCTCTTTTCCTTCAGGGTTTATTTAACCAGAACACCCAGAGCTGTAACATGGAAAAGGCTCTTCCTGTTTTCAGCCAGGGGTTAAGCAAAAAAGCCTCTGGCCACAGAATATCCTGTGTTTATATAAGCCGAGTTTCCCCTTTTTTCACGGTGCGGTTTGACGGCCCGAAAGGTGCGGCGCCGCCCGGCATCTGCAGTTTTACAAGTACATGTGGTTTCAAAAGCATCACATTGACTAAATTAAGCTGTGTGTCTTTCCATCAAGTGTGTGCTGCAGTCCAAAGGGGGGGGGGGGGGGGGGACGCACAAGTGGTTCTCAAATGAAAATCTTTCGCCTCTCAGCCTTAGCAAAGACAGGCAGAGCGGGAGTGAGAAGGACGTGTCAGAGCGGAGGGCTCGCTAACGCCACCAGCGCCACTCTGTCCTTGTCGATACCATGCAGGCGAGCTTCACTGTGGAGGTTGGGACGCCTGACAGGCGGCTGCCTTCACCTCCAGCCACGTCCCGCCCGCTCGCCGCGCCTGATGTGGGCGGGGCTTCACCTCCAGCCACGTCCCGGCCGCTCGCCGCACCTGATGTGGGCGGGGTCACGCGCCACCGGCTCTAAGGTCGCAGGAGTTTGCTGCCGGCACAGCAGGACCCCAGGAAAGCAGTGCAGGCCTTGCCAGTTTCATTTCCCCCGATTTGTGGCTGTATGTAACACGAGGCAGTAGTAGGGTTAGGACTTCACCTTACGTAACCCGGGAATTTAACCGCAGCTCCGGAGAGCGTGGGGAGAAGGCGGGCAGCTTAGGGACCGTGATACATTACAGGGAATCATGCTGTCCCCGTTACTGTTTACACAGTCGTCATTCCAGCCTGTTCACAGCCAGCTCTGACAGCATTGCCAATGTTGACAGTTATCAGCCTTATAAGAATTTTTTTCCTAGGGCACGTAAAATTATTAGGCTTATTAATCATGTGCTGTTGCTAAGTTTATAGATTTTATACAAGACTAATCTTGTATAAAAATTGCAAAAGATGTAACTCTGTTTAGTCTTCCCTGACAACGCTAACAGCCACTAAGTGCATTTGAATATGCTTAATTCAAACAGGCTGGATTTGTAGGATATTTTTACAGTCGTTGCTACACAGAAGGAGCAGCACATGTTCAAGGGCCAAAAATGTGGCCATAATGCAGATAATGAATTCTTTAAGTTTCTCTATATGGGGTGCAAGAGACAGTTGGCAGCTGCACAGCCTGCATTTCTCTTGTCCTCAAATGCCTCCAAATCAGGCAGGCTGGAAATTTCAAATCTCAAACGGCTCCAGGAAAAACAGGCGTTTCATGGGGAACAGGGACACGGAGAAGAGAGGGATGGGGAAAGGTAGGTATGTGCACTTTGTTGGTCCTCGGGGGAAATTACTTTTCTGCAGCAGGTCTGGGCACATGCAGCAAGCTTAGCAGCTACACAGCAGTCAGACAGTAAATAGAACATGCAACATACGTGCAATACATACAGTGATTAGTATGTGAGTTTAGAAGAGCTTACGTGCGATTAACACATTTTTTTAATGTCTCGTCAAGGTGGTTTCACACGTTACACCATGAAATGCTCCTGTGAATGGCGGCTGTAAGGGGAGTCAACAGTTTGGCTACTTTTGACCATTCGCCTGGGTCACTTTGGGTCAGGTGGTCAGGCAGCCTGGGGCCTCTTGCCAACAGCCGTGAGGTCAGTGGCCCCAGTGTAACGTTGCAGTGACTGTATCATTGGCTTGAATCTGACCTTGGGGGATGAACGCGGTCATGGGAGCAGCAGCAGGACTGATGTCGCCTGTGCCGTCCTGACTGCGTGCTCCCGGCGCGGCTGTGCAGCCCAGCCGGACGTAGCACAGACTGACATCTCGTCCGGCGGCGTCCGGGACGGTTGTGTCGTGACGTCGACCGGAGCGAAGGACTGAGGATCCCAAGGCAGACGAGGCTCTCTTACAGCTCATATGGTGCAGCTGCGGACGGTGCCAGCGAGGAGGAGAGAGAGGAAGGGAGGGGGGAGAGAGGCAGAGGGAAAGCAGG
>JAODJU010000045.1:2863067-2873696 GCA_026776725.1 Gnathonemus echidnorhynchus | reverse complement strand
CCCCGCACATTGCTCCCTCTGCTCCAGCGATACCCCACAGCTTCCCTGGCAGACAGGGACTCAGAGAAAATGCTGTCTGACACCGACAGCTGGTGGCCAGCGTTGGTAGTTCTTCATTCAAAACTTAGAAGTTTTTTGTTTTGTTTTTTTTTGCCCTGATAGTTTATTTAGTTTTTTGCTTATCCCTCGTTGGGTTTGGTTCTCCAGAAAAGCCCTTTTTCTCCGGTGCCTTCCTCTGGCCCCCCAGCGCTCTCGCTGGTGTTCCCGTTCATTCTCACCGAAGTTGGAGCCAGACCGGAGGCGACGGCGTGACGGGAGTTTGAGGAGTGCCTGATCATGGCCGGTGAGGGCTTGGTTAGTAAGTGACGAGCACCAGAGGGCTTTGCGAGGGTCTGATGAGAGTCTGGCGACAGCGGGCTGCTGTTTCAGCAGGCGGCCCGTTGCCCAGGTTACAGCAGAATACGCTTGTTTGCAGGGTGACCGTTTGGTGGCACGTGGGCCTTTGTCGGTTTCAGCCTTTTGCATCAGCGTTGGGTCTGAGATTGCTGGTGACACGTGGTCTTCACTGGGATACATATTGTAAGAGGGGACTGAGTACATATTACCCCCCCCATTCATGGCTGTCCTTTGCCTGAATGTGGTGAACATTTAGGGTCTTGGTGTTGAATGATCATTCTGAGTTTAGCCGCGTATTCATTTACAGATGTGCGAACCCATAACTGGGTGGCCAGTTCACATTGGACCCCCAAGGGTTTTTTTTTTCTCCCTGCTTGGAAGTTTTTGGTTCCTCTCCTCTATTGCCCTCAGCCGTTTATTCTTTCTTTCTGTCTTCCCTGTTCCCTGTTTCATGTATTATTATGTATAAATGGTGTAGTAATGTTCTATCGCAAACCCATTTGAAGCGCCTTGGGGTGACACTGTTGTGAAAGGTGCTATATAAAAATAAATTGAATTGAACGGAACACTGCCAATGCAATGATGGAAGACACGTCATCCGCAGTCGCTGAAAACATGGACGCACTCACCATTTGTGCGTCTGTCACGCCTCCTGTTTTAAGTACTGTGATAGGACCCCCTGTTGCCTGTTAGGTCTTTCATTAAGCGGCAGTCGGCTCTATGAAATGCAGACGTGTTGTGGTCTGTAAGCATTTAATAATTTGGGAGGAATACATTTGGCTTCGATTCTCCAGTTTCCTCGCTACTCTCCATAACTGCAGAGCTGTTTCCAGTTATCCATTTTTCCGTCCTGTACTCCTCGCTCCTGTTTGTGCTGTGACGAAAGCCGTCCTCATAGGGGCCACATCGCAGTAATCTGCTCGGGAACACGGCGACGTCTCGACTTACAGCCCAGCACGTCCACACATCTGCGTGTCCACATTCACATCCCTGCCATCTGCATCTGTCGGGGTCTGCCCAGTCTTCCGGAGTTCACCGAGGACACGGCTGCGGAGATCGCACGGGGTTAAACGGGGTCGCGACCCTGTGTGGGAGGCCAGCCGCAGGAAATACTGCACGCTCTCCCTCATACGCTCATGGCAGCCCAAATGAGCGCATTAATGCAGCGCTCTCGCACACATGCAGGCACGTACCTGCACACACGCTCTCCCGCTCGCCCCGTTCACAGGCCTGCTTGTCTCGGGTTTGTAATTCGATGTTTAATTAGATTTTCTGGGTTATGGGTGTTTCCGGAGAGACTCTCGCTGCTTGTTAAATGCAGCCCAGGCAGCTGCCAGAGGCCACAACAGCAGCCGTTTCAATCTCCATTTCCTGTCTGTCATGGCACTCTCCCGCTCTGCGCTGTCTTTATCCGCTCCGTGCTGTCTACCCTCACTTGACCCCCTCCGTTATGGCTCTGTGGCAGAGGACAAAGACTCATAGGCTTGCAGCTGATCTTTAAAGTCCCCGGAAGGAGCCCCACTGTTACGGCCTTGAGTCTGAATCAGCGCCTGATGCGTTATCCAGATGTATAAATGCGTAAAAATTGTTAGTTGCTGTGGATAGAGCATTAACTACTAACAGGATAAAAGTGGGGAACTGCACTTATGTCCAGGACACTGAGGTGAGCAGAAGCACTGTGGAGTCCTCATCTGCTCATTGTCATCATCTCCTGAGACACCCTAAACACCAGTGGTGTCCCCAGTTGGTGGCAGCAGGGTCTTCTGCATATGTGCACCATTTTCAGTATATAAGGGGCTTTGGTCCAGCTAATAGGAACATTTTGCAAGTAAGTAATTTAAACGGCAAGGATGATTGCTGGAATTTTCAATGAATTTGGGTTTTTTTGCACTTAACAATGCCACATGATTGTGTTCTCCCACCTTGTCTAGCAGCCGTTGGTTGGCTCAGTATCTGACAACGTACTTTGAGTTTGTGTGTCAGAGATGCACAATATGTCATATTTTTCAGTTATCGGAGCAGGTGAAATTTTCCACATTGGTTCACCAGTCCTCTTTATTAGAAGCCATGGGTGTCTGTCTGTCCTCCTCCTTTTCTAAATCTTTGTTCCTGTCGTCGTTTGGGGTCCCGGGACGGTGTTACCGAGGCTGTGCCAGCGAAGGCCCGCAGTGCGCCCCACGCCCCCCTGCCGGGTCCCCACGCCCCCCTGCCGGGTCCCCATCAAAAAGTCTGTCTGTCTCTTCTGTCTTCATCCTGGCCAGTCTCCACCTCTTTGGCAGAGTTTGCCTTTCTTGCAGCTTTACCCCAAACCCCCCTGCCCTCTGGTGCCAGGCACAGGGGCCTGTCACCTGATCCGCACACCCACGTTCCCTCCGGCCCGGAGTGCTCTCTGGGTGCCCTTACCCCAGCGAGCGCGGTACTCATCCCTGCCACAGACCACACCTGTTTCTTTGCCTCTCTTGAATTCAGATCCGGTGCCTCAGCACAGTGCAGTACAGCTGAACAGCCGCTGCCTTCCGGTCTGTATCTGCCGTGTGTCCTGCCGCCCGGCTGAGTGGGCACTCGGTCACCTGGGCGGGGTCTCGGGTCTGGGCCGTGTCACCCGTGTCTGGCAGTACCTCTCGCTTTGTTATCGGGGCTGGGGCAGGTGCAGGTGGTGGGGGGGGGAAGGGGGGAGACCTGAGAGAAGCTTGGACATGTTTTATGTTTTTGTCCCGTATATGAATGGGGGAATGACAGGGGAGTTCCTCTCTGCCGGTCAGCTTACAGTGCTCTTCTGCTGGAGGAGATGAAGCAGCAGCTGTTGAGACAGAGCCGTGGGGGGTCCCCTCTTACAGCCCGGTGCAGACACTCCTATTGTCCCTCCCCTGACTTCCTGCAGCCTCGGCGCTCCCTCCCCACACTGTCCCCTTGCTCTGTCCATGTCCTCTCACCCCATTGTCTCTCCATGTCTCCTTTTCTTGTCCTCTTACCCCTAACTCTTGCACAGTGGAGTATAAGAGAGTGTCAGCAAGAGGTAAGACACTGAAACACACGCAGATGCACACAATGCATAGCATGGACAGTAACACACACACACAGCCTCCCCTAACAGACTGCTCAGAAAGCGCATTCTTGGCATCAGAACACAACTGCAGAAATGGATTTCATGCATGGCTATGAGCATAAAGTGCCATTAGTTTCTGTTTACTCCAATCTCACTCCTCGCCACGTGTTTCAGTCTCACTCTTTCCTCGCCTTTTCTCAGGCACGTTGTTCGCAGCGTATCTCCAAAGCATTTTAAAGTGTTTTACGGCTGAGAACCTTTGTGACTTTCCACATACTGGGAGATTTCCATTCGGACACGCTGAGCCTCTCTGCCAGAAAGTGACACCTGGTGGTCAGAAATAGCAAGCGCACATTTTTAGAAGCCGCCGAACTGTTGTGGGCGTTTCCTTTTTAAATAGCCTTCTGATTGACAGATTCATATTGAGAGAGGTCAGTAAATCTGCTTCAAGAAAATCCTGTCGTTACCGTCCGCCAGCATCGACAACATCAACGTCGTTAAAGCGGGGATGTGATTCAACGGCTAACTTTAGCCCTAACAACACCTACACACTTTGTGAATTGTATAACGTGGACATGCACAGCGTGGGCAGGGCAGCCAGTGAGCCGTGGACCTGCAGAGGTTTTCCTTCTGATATATTATGCAGAGTTAGGTTTAGCTTCTTCTGCTGTGTTCTGTTCGCCCCACTGTTTTCAATGTGCAGCTGACTTTACATCAGTTACATACAGTATTGCATGTCTTTATCTTCAGTGGAAACGGTGTTGGAAAATGTATTATATTACAAAATGTATTGAATTGTACATTATTGTACATTTGTCATAATGTTTTCTTGGGGTGTTTGTATGTACAGCTGTATGCAGTCATAGCCACAGCCCTCTCTGATAACCCGTGCTGGTATAGCTTCTTTAAGGCTCCTCCTGAGGGCTCCAGAAGTCTGTCAGCTAGGAGACTGATTACCTTATGTACATCAGTTCTGTGTAATTCTTCGTGCATTTATGTTCGGTTAGAGATTGTCACTAAATAACCATTTATACGTACATCCTGTTAGCCTGAATATATTAGTGGATAAACTAAACAAAACTAAGGATTGCCAGTCACGCTGTTGCTGGATGGAATCCCGAGGATGAAGGTGAAATACAACTTGCGGATAGATGCTTCATCTTTATCAGTGAAATGTTCTGGAATACTCCATACAGACAGCATAATATTTATAGTATTCAATATAATGTAATGTAATATAATATAATATTCATAGTGTTCGGTAAAGTGTAGCAATAATAATAATAATACACTTGTCTTATGGCACTTTATAGCTATTCAGAATAAAAAGCACTTTACAGAAGAAATTATATGTATAAAAATCCACAACTGAAATGTTTATTAAAATACAATTGTAAATAGAAGCGCCGTTAAAAATGCAAATGAAGATAAAAATATATGAAGGAAACACAGTAATGAAATAAGATAGCAAATGCCAGCAATAATGCTGCAAGCTACTTTTGGTTTGAAAGTGCAAGTTACTCAGTCTGCCAACCGTTCTAGTGCGCAGTAAATAACTGAATGAGGGTGTTTACATGGATATAGCAGGCAGGGAGAGATGGAGGGCACAGTGTTTTGCGTCTGTGGACGGCCCTGGGGTCCCCGCTCACCCAGCTCGCCATGCTGTGTGTGGATCTGGCCGGGCACAGGCGCCAGGCACAGATGGGCACGCAGATGGGCAGCTTCGAACACCTGCTCTCTCACCCAGCCAGCCAGCCAGCCTGCTTGCCAGCCTGCCCCACCGCCCCACCCCAGTCTCGGCAGGGCTACACACCGCCATTCTCATACTGCTTACACGGGCAGCTTCAAGTTAGGCACCGCTAGTACTGTTATACATAGTGTCCAGAGTCTTACGGGCAGCAGGTAGCAGCTAGGATGTGCAAGCAGAGAGTTGCTCCTACTCTGTAAATCTCGAGCAGACAAACTAAATTGTTCCAATCTACCTAGCTGTATAAATAGGTAAAATGGGGGTTGTGTTTTGGACAAAATGAATCGGCAGCAGTATAAGAGCGGATTTTTTGGGGTGACGAGCTGGTCCTCATTAATTACAGACCCCGCCACACGGTGCAGCTTGAGTTTCTGAGCCTCACTGTCAGGACTGAAGAGCGTTTTTGTGGAACTTAAGCGCAAACAGAATTGTTGGCCCAGTTTAGCCGGGTCTTTTTGAAATCAAGACCCAACTCAAGGGGCGTCTGCAGAGAACACCAGCAGAAAGCCAAGCACTACTGTCAGATGGCGAGTGGTATTATAAGATAGGAAAATAATAAATAAGTGGCAACCTGGAAAAAATAAAATAAAGTCCAATAAATGAGCACTGTGAACATCTGTGTGGGCTAGCCTTAGGGATTATGTGGGTTTGGAACATTTTAAGCGCATTAAGGATTAAGAAAAAAGGTCAGAATGTTTAGCAACACACTGATAAACCTCTTAAGCGAAACTCAATTGGGAAGCTGTGCTGTTACCCCGGGCTGGCTCAGATTCGGCCTTCGTCCTCTCGGTGAGGAGATGTACTGGAGCACACACACACACTCGCACACATGCACACACATGCACACCGTGTCACACAACAGTGTGTTTGTTTGTTCACAGAGGCCGTCAGATGCCATGTCTCTTACCTGTAAAATTATGTGTTTAGAAGTAAGGAAAAAAATATGCGAAGCTGCTGTAAATGTGAGTGTAGGAACATGCTTGTATTCCACACATGAACCGCCCACACATGTACAAAACGATTTAGAGACTCTGCACACACCAGGTCTAAAGAGGCTCGACTGAGGAATGGGCTTCAGTTTGCAAACAATCGCTCCAGACTGTCACATACTGCTCTTCTGTCGCCTACATAAATGAAGGATTCTGGGTAACACAGTGTTCAGAGTAAGACACCGTGTTTGGAGTGTGTTTGTCGGGGCAGTCTGAGCACACCTGCACCTCCCCTAGCCGCCGGGTATCGGGGTCTAGCAGCCTTGCCTCGGACTAATTGCTTTCTGGCAGCTGTCTGGGTGACTCCGCTCCTCCCCTGAAGCTCTGTCCTCCACCGGCCTTTAGCAGCACCTCTGGGTTTCTGGCATTTTCCGTTTGTAATTATATGCTTATATTCACATGCTCACCTGTCAGTCCTGAGCGCCAGTTGGAGCCCTCTGTAGTGCCCCCATAGTCAAAGGTGAGGGAAGGTAGCCTCTACAAATGAGCTAGGACGGGGGGGGACATGCTGTAGCAGGTCATGGCCAAGGCGGAGGGGCCTGGTCTGTCTTTGCCAGTGTCTGTCTGGGTGATGAACATCAAGCTTTACTCACTGGAGGCCAATTTCTTCTGTCACCTAAGCCCACATTATGCACCATTCAAAACACACACACACACAAGCTGTCAGTCTATTAATAGCCCTGTGTTTCCATGTGGTTTCATCTGGGAAGTCATTGGGTTTTTTTTCCTAGTGAGTTTCCGACACCCGATTGGCTCACTGCGAGTGATGGTGTGTCAGACAGACCCTGAGGCCAGTTTTTTTGATCTCCCTGAACTTTGGGTCTAATCCACGTCTGCTGTCACAGAGAGAGCGAGGACACATAACCTGCTGTCATTGCTGCCATCGCCGTACCCACACGGCAAGCGCTCGCTGCCTGACAATCACAGACAATTCTCAGTGTGTCACTTTAGGCCCCAGCAGTAATCATAGAAACAGATATGTTATCCATCCATGTTACAGTGCATGTAATCTTCAAAACATTAGTGTGAGGAGTGTGGTGTGTGTGTGCCTCTCTGTCTTTGTGTGTGTGTGTGTGTGTGTGTGTGTCAGTGGAGATGCTGCTGTATTTAGATAAGACCACTGCTGGCTGACTCTAAAGCCGGACTGATGATGAACAGAGACGCTGATTCCCCAATTCATCACACAGTACACCAGCTTTGGGTCTGCTTTACGGGCCTCAGTGGAATGTATGTGTGTGACATGTTGCACTGTTTTGATCATTTTCACCTCTACCCGTTGTCCTTTTTGTTTTTCCTAAGGACGGTCTTTCCATGAGGTTGTCCTTTGAGATGGGAAGCTCACTAATGACGGCAGGGGGGGTTTGTGTGTGTCCATGTCGTCGCTGATGGCTTTTCATTTGAGACAACTTGCAGATTTGATCAAGTATAGAGCTGGCCACAGAGCAGCTCAAAGAAGAGCCGGACCCGGTTGGCACCTCTTTCGCTGCTCGAGGTCATAACTGGGTCAGGGCTAAGCTTAGCATCACCACACCACCTGCTCTGCAGGGCAAGTCACTTCCTTTGCTGAGACTCCAGAGGAGTCGGTCCCTCACAACATCCACACGGGTGACTGAGGAAGACCTAACTGTGGGCCTCATCGAGGCCACCTCTGGCAGAGGTCAAATCAGAGGCTAATATTCAGTCACCTGACTCCCTGCATTAGTTCTGTCGATGACATGGACTCTTTATTTGACAATTGGCTCTTTGAGGACGCTCTCAGTATCGATATATAAACAATCAGTATTCAGCGACATTCTAGTTCTCCCACCGCTGAACTCTCGAGCAGTATCGGTCCGTTCCACCTGAAGATAGCTGGGAGTATCGACGGCCTGGTTCCGATTGTGCGTCTGATCGATTCTCGATAATGCGCGTGTGTGTTTGTGTGCCTGTGTGTGCGCTGTCAGCAAACAGGAATGCGTTGGTACTGCCAATAACTAAGATGGCTGCCAAGCGCTAAGATGGCTGCCAGGATTAACTGGAGCGAATGTGCATGCGAGACGGAAGGAGAGAGACAGAAAAACACAGGCAGCAAGGAGAGGAGCGACTCTTCTCGCTTCGGAGAGGAGGAAAAACGGCACAGTGCTCTTCGCCTGTTTTTCGCGTTTTGATATACGTTTTCCATTTGTTTCTGTTTTTGAGCGGTTTCGTAATCTTGTTGGGAGTGTGGAGAATCGCGTTGCCGTGTGCCCGCTTATTCCGGCGCCCCCTCCAGCGGCAGCAGGAAAACCCTGGGAACGGATGCATGCACGTGTCACGGTAACCGTGCCGTGCTTCCAGGGGCTCATGCACCAAAGCCAGCCATTCTCAGAAGTGACGCATGTTAGTGCATTCTGTGTCCTCTGCAATGTGCAGTGTGTATCCCCCCGTCTCCAGCCGTAAGCGAAGGTTTAAAAACAAAGGAAGGCAGAAGTGGAAGAACAGTGTTTTTCAGCGGTATAAGGCTCCGTCTAAGTAAAAGACACCCCCACACTTTGCATTTTGCACAGAATAAATGAAGCCAGGTTAACAGATAAAAAGTCCTTCCCACTTGAAAAGCGTGAGAAGGTATTTTCCCACATTTAAAGCCGTCGTCCTTCCTGCTGATTGCTTTCTTTCTCCTTTGTCTGTTGTGCAGAATCAGGACAATCAGACAACTCCAACCAGCAAGGAGACGCCGACATTAAGCCTCCGCCCAACGGTGAGGTCACAGCGCGGCGTGTCTCATATGATCATCACATGAAAGCAGTGGCTTCAGCATCCAGTCTTACAATTTACAAAAGTGTTTACAAATCTGTACATGTCATATTAAGTGGTGTTTGATTGATGGGGGGGGGGGGGTTTGAAACCATCTTGGGAATATGTCTAAATGACATAAATTTCTGTGAATCTCCCAGGGTGCCTGGCGGTGGTACCTAACCTTCTGCATCCTTTCTTTGTCAGGCCACTTGAGTTTCCAGGACTGCTTCGTGACGTCAGGAGTGTGGAACGTCACCGAGCTCGTCCGCGTGTCACAAAGTGAGTGATTTCTGACCCCTGTAGCACCCTCACTGTCTCCATCTCCCACTCACACATCACTCCTGGCCGTGCTCTGTCTCACTCCCAGCCTCACTCTACCTTACTCCTGGCCACACGCTCACTCCTGACCACATTCTGTCTCCCCCATAGCTGCGCTGTCTCACGCCCAGCTTCACTCCACCTCACTCCCAGTCACACTCTCCCTCCCAGCTACGCTGTCTCACTCCTAGCTGTGCTCTGTCTCACTCCAGGTTTCGTCATCAGATACACTTACCTATGTGCCCCAGAACATTTAGTATCCTGAATGTTTCCTGCCACGGAATCCCGTTTTCGGACCGTGTCTCATCACATTTTTTTTCTTTTTTTCTTTTTTTTTAAATTTAGCCCCAGTTGCGACAGCAACCGGTCCGAATTTCTCACTGGCGGACTTGGAGAGTCCCAGCTACTACAATATCAACCAGGTGGCCTTGGGACGCCGATCCATCACCTCTACTCCATCCACCAGGTATGTGTGCCCCAGGACCGCATTGGCCATCAACAGCAAGCAGCTTTTTGACTCAGCCCCCCTGTACACCCAGACACAGTCTGCAGGTTATAGAGGGTTAGAGGAATTCAGGGTACCACCAAGGTTTCTTTCTCTGCTGACTTTAAGCTGTGTACTCTGTGTAGTCCTTGTGCATGCTCTATGCCTCTATGGTCTATGCTGTGAATGTGTGATGCGACCTCTCTTTCTCTCCCTCCCTCTCCTCCCTCTGTCCCTTGCTCCTGCTGTCTCTCTCTGTTCCTCCTCCTCTTGCACCACAGGACTGAAATGGAGCTCTATGCAAGTCTTCCACGGAGGTAGTTTCATTGACTCTGAATTCTCACGCATGGTGGCACAGCAGGCCAGTCCTGCAGTAGACAGACACACAGTAGGGAAGATAGGGGGCGCCACATGTCAGCCTGTGTGCTGCAGACTGTTTGGCTGTGCGACTCAGCGGCTCTCCTGGCATTGGTGCTCCAAGTAGACGAAAGCTGCCAGATCTTGCCCGTTTCCCTTTTCCCCGGTTTCTCCTCAGAGGTTACCGCAGGAGTGCAGGGCAAACCCTGAGCATGCTGTTTTGTATACCAGTCACACGTCAATGACTGTGCGCGGCCTGCCTTAAAGCAGCGGCTCGGAGATGGAAAACCCCAGCCCCTGATTCATGTACCCCACAGTTCCAACAAGCGCAAGTCCATCGACGACAGCGAGATGGAGAGCCCGGTGGACGACGTCTTCTACTCCGGCCGCTCCCCGGCCGCCAGCAGCTCCCAGTCCAGCGGCTGGCCCAACGACGTGGACGCAGGTTTGATTTGCCTCTCTTTGGAGCCGTCTTCTTCTTGTTTGCCTTCTCTACCGACCCCCCCTACTGACCCCCCCCCCCCCCTTTGAACCCTGT
>JAODJU010000045.1:2829331-2843810 GCA_026776725.1 Gnathonemus echidnorhynchus | reverse complement strand
AGTCTGCATCCACGCGAAGGGCTTCCTGTGGCAGTCTGCATCCACGCGAAGGGCTTCCTGTGGCAGTCTGCATCCACGCGAAGGGCTTCCTGTGGCAGTCTGCATCCACGCGAAGGGCTTCCTGTGGCAGTCTGCATCCACGCGAAGGGCTTCCTGTGGCAGTCTGCATCCACACGAAGGGCTTCCTGTGGAAATCTCACAACACACAAGACACGTTTTGACTCCCAGGCCTGACCCCTGTACCAGCTGCAGGTCCTTCCGTTCCGAATTTGATCCGTTCCGGTCGCCCTTCACGGCTGTTCCAGGCAGAACCAGGGCCCATAAAATTCAGCTCGTTTTCCATCTTGCACCTCATGCATCACCAAAATAGTGACCCACCCCCCAACACCTCTAAGCTGACCACCGCAGAGCGTAGTGCTTCAGGACCGTCATGCCCTCACCGTACCAACTGTAGAGCGCATAGAGACCACTGGCAGCTGTCTCCAAGCTCGGAGCCCCCCCTGCACAGCTACATCACTACACTACCCCAGTCAACACAATCACCCTAATGCTCCAGGACAGGAAAGCCCCTTCTTTTGGGTTACATAAAGCTTTTTATTTCACTTTCCCATATTGCTCTTTAATTTTAGGTAAATCTTTGTATATATTTCAAAGTTCAAACCACTGACCTCAAAAAAAATTAAATAAAAATAACTGGACTGCCTAACAGTTGGTTTCATTGCAGGGACAACATTGTAGCCAGACAGTAACCTCCTGATCAGCTTCATGGAGAGATAAGATGATTTCATTTTTCATCTATGGAAAGTGCCTCTGTATTCCCATTATGCAATCTGTTGAACATGAAGTCAGGTTTTGTCTTTCACATATAAGCTTTGAAGAAATGTTATGTCTGGGAATCATTGGTTCTACAAATAACAGATGACTAAAAGAGATTGCAAGCATCTTAAGTAATATATATATTATACACATATATTATATAATATATATATTATACTCGCCTAAATGTATTTATGAATATATACATTTTTTTTATTTGCAAAATAGGCAGTCTAGTTATTTTCAATGCCTGGCACTGTCAATGGTACACCTTAAACTGCAAACTTGTAAAAAAAGACTAAAAAAAATCCTTCACAGTATCCAGAAATATCACAGGAATTCCACTGCAAAAATTGCTTTTACAAAAAGAAGTGGCAATAGATTCGAGGCAACAGATACAGCCTAATTTTCTTGTATTTTTTTCCAGTTTGGATGGAAAGTATTATTGAGAAATAATGTATGTTGATTGAGCCATGTGCAATGGGTAGATAATTGTGTTCGTCTGTTAGAGGTTGTTAAGAGCGTTGAGTGAAAAAAGAGGAAACTTTTTTTTTTAAGTCCTCTCGCTTTGGGACTCTAAACACAAGAGCGGAGAAAAAATCCTGGTCTTTGTATGTTTGGGGAAATTGTTAAAATCTTGTTTTTGTTTATTCCCTTTTTAATGTTTTATTCATAATTGTTTTTAAACATTCATGGGAGGGCTGAAGGAACAATTACATGGAATATCAAGAAAAATGATATATCACTAATGAGACTGGTGCTTTTTACTATATAAAGTACATTTAAACTTTATTATACATAAATAATGATAAAGGAAATTAAGTGTTGTCATAAAGCACATTTAGGAAAAATGCATTTCTATTTCTCTTTTTGTATCTTTGGGGGGGGGGGGGTTGGTTATTTTATTTGCGGTTATGACAAAAGGCATTTTTATTCAACCTTTACGCAGCTCGTTAAGAGTCGTCACCCACAGCATGGGGGGATGATCATCGATCTCTAACATGAAAATCGAAGTGTCCCTTTTACAAACGTCAAAGGCTAGAGGCAAACGTTAGGCCACACGCAGCTAGGCCACACGCAGCTAGGCCACGCGCAGCTAGGCCACGCGCAGCTAGGCCACGCGCAGCTAGGCCACGCGCAGCTAGGCCACGCGCAGCTAGGCCGGTACGTCAAGCAGAGCAGTGCAACACAGGCCCCTTAATCCGAGTCTGGGGTCGGCATTCGTATCTCAACAGACAGAATCTAAAGAGATGCCCTTCCAGCATCCCATTACACAGCTGGAGCCAGGAGCTTGAGGCTCTGAGTGCGCAGACACACGCAAACATGCCTGCTTTATATGCCCATCTTCAGCAGCGGTCTTGGACAAGATCTTCCCAGATTTGGAAGATGCATCAGAGAGTGGGAAGCTGCCCCTAGCTGACACTGAACAGTGCCGAAAGAGGCGAGCGGAGTGGTCTGTGACATGGACTCTGTTCTTGTCGACACAGCAGATCGGCGCCTCTGTCCCAGCACTCTGGGTGGAGAGCAGATGCACATTCACGTGACGGTCACACATCTATGCGGTCATGCAGTGCAGATTTGGAGCATTTAAAGGTTGTCCCTGAAAAGTGCCTTTTGTCCACAGATTCCAACTTGTAATCCAGAGTGCCCTTCTCAGTCCCTTTCCTCTTCCTCCTTCTGTATCCTCCTCTTCTTCTAGCTTTTCAAAGCCGTATATATAGTACTAAAGACAATTGGTGTGATTTAGCTCTTTTTATCGTTAAATGATTAAGAAAATACAAAAGGCAAAAAAAAAAAATGTCTTTCTCTTGCTTTCCTCTGTCTATCCTTTTTCTCTCTTGGACACTGGAGTAGTCTAGCTGTGCATCTGTCCCCCCTCCCCAACCCCAAGCAGAGGGGTTTATAAAAATTTGCAAAATCTTTCGTCTGAGCAGAATGCAGTTAGCTCATGTTATTCTTGTCTGTACGCTTCACGATGTATTACCATACCCAACTCTTCAGCTTCTCCATTGAACAGCTAATGTAAGTGAACAAGTTACGCCTATGGGCTCTTGTGGGTAGCGGCTTTGGGGAGGGCTGTCAGTATTGGGTGATTTACCTTGGTGTGGGGGGGTGTAATAAATGGGGAGAGGGTATTATTTGGCCTTGAGTTTACTCAGTCAAAGGAACTTGATTCGCGGTCACAAGTCGGGGGTCACAAGGGGACGACATACGAATTGTGTTTTAAGCTATTTATTCTGTTTTTTATAATGAAATTTGGTTTTGCTTTGATATTTTTATCATTTGAGGAAAAACAAAGTAGGCAAGATATAGGCAGCAGGAATTTATGCTAATTTTTTTTGCATTGTAGAGAAATGGCACCTTTTCAGTGGTTGTATGAGACCATCTGTTTAAAGTATTAAGCGGGAAATAGTACCTGAGAGCTCAAAGCACCTTATAACCGCCTGAGTTCATGCAAGGCTGGGCGCAACAGCTGAAGTTTACACAAAGAAACCCTAAATTCAAGGTTTCAGGAAGAAGAAACTTAATCTGGATTTAGCCTGAGGCTTTTTGATTATCTCCTAGGCTGCCTGTACATTTGTTTCCTTGTGGAAACAGTAAAGTTGAGAAAAGTCTTGGCATTAGTTGAACATGAGAAACTGAAAATAATAGGTTGACCATGCACTGGTTAAAAATGTGCCCAAGAGGTATGGCCGTAACCCCTCCTGCTGCCCTCTACTGGAAATGGGGCAGCCCTGCGCTCAGTTTGCATGGACCAGCCATGTTTTTGTTCTGTTTGTTCTGTAGCACCGTATAGGCCAGGCTATGAGTGGCCCCGCCCCCCACTGTGACCTCAGCGTCTGTGTTCCAGAAAGCCCTGCCCCTAGAGCCCATGGTGAAATGCATGTGTTAATTACTGTTTTTTTTCCATGATAATAAAAGCAGTTCCTAAAGAGCAGCACCTTTAACTGGTTGAATAAAAGGATGTTCTTGGCTGTAACCCGCACTGTGTCGTGGACTCCTTTTAATGCATTTACTGTGTCGTGGACTCCTTTTAATGCATTTACTGTGTCGTGGACTCCTTTTAATGCATTTACTGTGTCGAACATGCATATTATTGGAGTGGTGCATGCAGTGCTTTTAGAAGAAATATTCAGCTCAATTTAAAATATTAGTAACAAATAGAAAAACAGCTGGCAACGATTTGAGGAATAATTGTTCATGAGTGCCACTGAGTGCAGACTAACGCTCATTAACAAATGACGACACAAACACTCAATATTTTTTGTCTGTGGGCAAAAAGTTTTAAAATAGTTTTTATTGTTTTTGAAAAATATATTTTGAAATTAAATTGTGGCGATAATTTGTATTAATTTTAGTTACTTTAGATTATCATGTTCTGTTTTATAGGTGCTGTTGGTATTAATAATATGAAGTATAAGTAATTGAAAAGATAAGACCTCTGATAGAACATTGCTTCTGATATGCAACAAAGTTCACCGGGAGCCTGTATCACAAAGCAGTATTTGTTATTTAGCCGGATAACTTGTCGGATTTAAGGTAGTGTGGGCTAAATGTAAGTGGACGACGATAAAGGCCATTTAATCTGGGGCACCTTAAATCTGCCAAGTTATCCAACTGAATGAGAAATCCTGCATTGTGATACAGGCCTCTACAGTTGGATTTTATAAACAGTTTGAACACCTTATTTAAGGAATTAAATGAAAGCAATAATTATTCATTCATAATCAAATAAGTTCTAATTCATCCACATGAGTAACCCCAGATCTAGTCAAACCCCTTTATGAAACTTTTCTCACTTTTTATTCTTTTTCAGTATAAATGGATGCAAGTCATGTGATATTTGATGGACCAAAGGATGTCTGTCTGTTATCTAACATGTAGATGTGGCTGTATCTTTAACCAAAAATACCTTCTGAAAACACACAGCAACAAATGCCAGATCAGTTATGCATTTTACTTTCTTACATAATCATTCATCGGTCATCCACACATTGGTCCATTTTTATCTATTTAGTTTCTTTGCCTAGTTCACCACTGAGTAAAAATATTTATTATAGTATGTATTGCCGAATGTATGTGTGTATAACACTGTGGTTTTTTGCTGTCCCTGAAAAGCTCCTGATGTGCTATACAATCCAAACTGCAAAAGCGATGGTTCTTTAGGCTTTTTACATTCAGACGTCTAATCTGGATGATTAACCCCCAAGCCTGTAAATAAATTTAATAACTGGGCTGTCCAATAACATGGATGTCAGTATGACTCATATGGTTCTGTAGGAAATGACATTGTGACAGAGTTGGATTGGCCAACTTCAATAATGGGCGTTTACTGGGTGGCCTGATGGGTAGCAAAATTTATTGTGGGACCCCCAGTTTTGCAAAATACAGAGGTGATAATTTCTGGACCAGGAAGTGAAAATCCTGACCAACCAGTTGAGTACTCTGCAACTGTGACTCTTAACACTCAACTGATTGGTTGAAACAAAATCTTGGTCTGGATTTGTACTTTGTGGACCTGAAATGTCCACCTCTGGCTAAATGTATCGCTTGGCAGAAGTGATCATGGGGACCACCCAGCTCGGCAATATTTACCGTGAGGGGAAATTTAATCCCAGTCCGGCCCTGGTTAGCATGGTCCCCTTACGTTCTCCGGAGACCAGGGTTCAAGTCCCTGCCCGTCATCTGGGTTTGTTCTGCTTTTCCCCTCTGTCCACAAACATGCCAAGGTGACATGGAGATGCTGGATTCTCCGTGAGTGTTAACTATTTGGCTATATGGATAGATGTAGCAGTCTACAGCTAGTTCTAGCCTATATTTGACAGAACTGTAACTTTCCTGCACAAACATTGCATAGATTTCCAACTGTGAAAACATAGCAGAACGTGTGATTTTTACTTAACCAGTCAGGGTTGTCCTGCTTTGCATATTGTATGCTATTCTCAGTTTAAAATTCATAAACATATCAAATGATATTAATGTTATTACACACAATAATAATAATGATTTATTATCATAAAATTGTATTACAGTGGTCATTCATGTTGATTCTTTACATTTGACTCTGGGCTGGTGGAAAGCTTCTAGCTCGGAACATGGCTCGGCTGTAAAAAGCGCAATCTCAACCCACCCAGCTCATTTCCAGAGCATGACGGCCAGGTGAGTCGCAGTTTTTAATGCTCCTATTTCATCATGCATATTTTCCATGTTATTTCCTACTTGCCAGATATACATGTTAATAACAATGTACAATATGGTGAGTAAAGTTTGGTAATATGTAAAAATTAAATTATTCTAGTCTTCTGTTTGTGAGTGTCTGATGTGGTAATACAATAGCTGATTGCCAAGTTTGGATCAGTGCACACGTATGTATCTTATGAGTGATTGACAGCTCCTTCCTATTACCTATGTTGTTTTTCCTCATTCAGAAGCAAGAAAATGGTGAAAGCCGGACAAAATGACGGGTACTGAGCGGCCTGGGACATGTGGGAGGAGGTCATTGACTGGGGAGCAGAAGATGAGGTCGACTCCCCAGCAAGAACACCCTCTGACGGGGCTGATTGTCCCAGTGTCTCATGAACCCGAAGGCCGACTGCAAAACCAATTAGTTGGATGGATGATGAATTCTGGCAGGCCTGGGATGCGTGGAATGAAATCGTGGACCTGGGAGATGATGGAGGATGGGAGATGATGGAGGATTGGAGATGATGGAGGATGGGAGATGATGGAGGATGGGAGATGATGGAGGACGCTCGCCAGGAGCTCCACCGACTGACCAGGCTAGGAGGTGCAACAGCGTAAACACTCGTGAGGTGCCGCTGGCTGATTTGGATGGAGAGATTATAATAAAGCCTGTAGCTAATCAAAATGGGCTCAGAATTGAAGCTCTACTGCTGGACATCTTTGAGGTAGAGCTAGAAAATGTAAATGACAGTGGTGTCAAATTTCAGACTGATCAGATACAAGCTGAACAAGTTAAGGTGAAACAGTGAAAAAGAAGAAGCAGTGATATGATTGGAAATAATGATCAGCAAAATGATGTTAGTGTGAAGATAGTTGAGACAATACTGATTTAGGATTTATTGGAAGAGCTTTGGAAGCAAGCAGGGTCAAGGTGTTGGCTGCTGAGGGAAATATACTGAAGGTGCCCTTGTGGACGACATGGCAGGAGAACAAAGATCAGGGAATGTCGGAGCACGGCTGGCAACCAGACAAGGCACAGACTCAAGCTCAATGTCCTTTTCAGCCGGTGATAACTTTCAATTAAAAAACATTAAAAATCATTGTGAAACTAGCATCAGTCAAACACATAGATATAATGATAGCCTCTGTAAAATACTCTCCATTTTTTGTTAGGGTTTTTGCAGGGTTTCCGTCGGACAGGATGCCAGTCTGGGGACAAAGACCAGTTCTTTTCACTGCATGACACTGCATACTGGTAGAATCCCATGCAATATTGGGAGGGCGTGAAAATGCTAGGCATTCACAGTATAAGTGCGAATTGATTCTATAACTATGCATACAGGAGTCGATATTCTTATTGAGCCTTACACAATTATAGTTACTACATTGATTTAAATGTAACTGAAACCATCCCATTAAAATGCTTATCCTGCTCTGGGTCAGGCTGGGTTGCTCCGGGTGTGTGATCAGGCTCAGTTCTGCATGCAACAGTCTCTGCCTATAATGTTTTTAGTTTCACTTCTTTACTGTATTTTCAGGAATTAAGCACTCCGACTGTACTGATTTTCTAGGGCCTTTCTGTCTTTGTCTAATTTCTGATTAATAAACTGACAAATAGGACCTGGTCCTGACCTATGAAAAAAACTCACTATTGTAAATGTGTGGATGTCCTTGACATGCCTGATTGATTATGATTTTATCTGCAGTCATTGAATACCCGATCAATAACTTGCCCTTTTTATTCAGTGCACCCTTGAAAGGACATTGTGGACTATCTCTAGCTTCAGCCATATTCCCTTTCAGTTTAAAGCCTGACAATTTTACCTCCCTTGTCGTCTTTTGTGGCCTTAAATTCCTCCACTTGCTGTCTTCCTCTCTACCCGTCAGATCGCAGGGATCCACAGCCTGCAGTGTGAGAAGCTCTCCATTCCGTGCATTTGGTCTGAGGCAAATTACTGAACAACTGAAAGTATCACAGATGTCTGAATGTCTGAAAAACTGAGACACCCCCTCCCCCCATGGAGGAGACTATCAGATATTTTTTAGGTGATTGTAGGTAAGGTATCTTCACGGTGTGACATGGGCAGCATCAGCGTAAACACTGACAAATGTAGAATGGATTTGTCTAACAGGCAATATGTTTACAAACCAGTTATTTGTAAACACATTAGTGATGACAGTGATTGGTACGATAGATTGGTACAGTGATTGGTACAATAGATCCGTCTGTGTTCCATATCCCCTTATCCAGGACAGCGCCATGGTAAGCATGGTGCCCTTCCCAGGAATGATAGGGCGGAATATACCCGCCATGGCATGCCAGTGCCTTGTAGGGCAGACATTCACTCACACACAAAACATGGAGAGTGAATTTCTCCTAAAGATGTATCGTTGGAGGGTGAGAGGAGGTAAAAGTACCTGGGGGGGGCTTCCACAAACACTGTGACCCCTTAGTCATTACAGGAAGTGCCAGCTCACCGCTCTCCCTCCGCTTCAGGTCTCCCGCCTTTGGTACACAGACCCACGTACAGCTCACCAACCCCAAAGGCTTTTCTGCAATGTGTGTAAACACTTAGCGGGTGATCTTTGGTCTTCGCGCCACTATGACGTCCACCTCTTAAGAAACTGAACCACACTGCTGTGCACACAAAGCCCATCCTGGGTGTCTAAAAGCATCACAGACATTTTGAACATGATTTACCAGAATCTTTGAGGAAAGTTTGAGCAGTTTTACATCAGTGGTCCATTACAAAGGGGGCCATGGGAAATACCCTGGTGGGCCAGTTTAATGAGGGCCCCCCCCACCACAACTCCAAATATCCAACTGGAGCCACTTGACACCAGATCGTGGGGCAGCTTTCTGCTGCTAGTCCACCCCTGCTTTCTGATTACATGTTTACCAGCGTTATTGAGTGTGAGTGCTGCTCGTCGCTCATGATGTCACGCTGCATGTTCGGGGACCGGGACCCCCCAGGATTAAAGGTTCACAGCGATGCCTCCAATCATCTCACTAGCTTTGCTGTGCTGATGGTGAGTTTTCTTATTTTAGTGTGATTTCATTTTTTTTCCCACTACAAAAAAAATTATTTTATGTTTAGTTTTCTCGGAAGGGCTATGACTATGTGAATGCTTTAAACCGGTGTTTCTCAGCCCAGTCCTCAGGGACCCCCGACAGCCCACATTTTCACTCCCACCCAGAAATACCGCTCTAAACGACGTCACCTATACTTGGGGGGTGTGATACCTGCAATCAGCCCAGGCCTTACAATAATATTACCAGAAAGCATTCGGTGTGGAACTCGAAACACTCTTTCGAAATGTTCCAAATGCTCCCGACCTTGATTTGAGTTTGGGATGTATGAAGATCATGTCACGTTTTAATGTATCAATGCAAAAATGAAATGGCTAAGAAATTAATAATTGATCTGGGGTGAGAACATGTTGACCAAAAAGGGGGATTTGTGGGGGGGCTGAACAATCCTGGGCTCCACCCATCCTGGGGGGGCTTAATTATAAACAACCAAGTTGGGAAGCCATATAAAATGTAAATAAATGCAGTATGCAATAATATACAAGCCATATAAACCCATATTTAATTGAAAATAGAAATAAGACAGCATATCACATGTTGAAACTGAGCAATTTTGTTGTTTTATAACAAATAGATGCTCAGTTTGAAGTTGATGCCTGCAGCATGTTTCAGAAAAGTTGGGACAGGGGCAAGAAAGGACTGGAAAATATCTCACAACCAAATAGACTAATTGGCAACAGGGCAGTAACATGAATGGGTATAAAAAGAGCCTCCCAGAAAGGCAGAGTCTCAGTGAAGTGCAGTGAAGATGGCGAGAGGTTCACCACACTGTGCAGTGAAGATGGCGAGAGGTTCACCACTCTGTGCACTGAAGATGGCGAGAGGTTCACCACTCTGTGAAGGATTTTTAATTCTCTCTCATTTCTCTTTCGGCTCCAAAAATTTGCTCAAATGTCAGCCTGTAAGTTATTCTGCCCCTGAAGCTGTGGTATGTGGTATGTATTCTGCTTCCATCTATCCAGCAATAGAGCACCTGTTGTATCTTAGAACCTTTACCTGACCACGAGCTTACAGGTGGGTGGCGCCCTCTATATCCTCAGATTGGCAATGACAGCCCTAAAGGGCTCAAGTCCTACAATCACTCCTGTTGAGCAGCTGTTCCAACTGGCTCATTTTGTTCATTGAAGGATCTCAAAATGACACCATCATAAAAAAAAAAATGAAGGACGTTCTGCTCAGATAGGAGAGCACAGACAGCAGAGGAGTGAGCAGAAGCTCCCTACAGAGGTGCACACTAGTGCGAGGGAAGAAGAAACGTTTTGTGCGGCAATAATGAAAAATGGTTTTTGTATCTGAAATGCATTTGGTGCAAAGATGACATATTAACTTTATATAACTCCACACACCCTACACCATCTGCTTTTGAAAGTGCTCCCCCTGCTTTCATCTGCTAACTCTTGAAGTTCAAAGCCGGGCTACTGTCTGAAATCCCCTGATTAATCAAGGATAAGTAAGTAAAATTTATTTCTAAAGCACATTTTACCAAAATGCTGTACGAAGATGAGTAGAACAGCTAAAATAAACAATGCATACACAAAATAAAATATGTAATGACAAGAGTAACCACTGTAAACGGGTATCATGAACATCAAAATGTTCCTAATGCCCTGGAATAGAGATGTTTTAAGACTGGATTTAAGAGCAGAGGCTCTAACATGAGGTGGCAGACTATTCCTATGCTCTCCTGAACACAGCCTAGTAGTTAATCTGCTGGGCTGCATCCCAGGTAACCAGCAATGAGCAAAACCTTCACTGAGGCTCCTGTTTCATTAGCTGAAAGGTGTCGGGTCTGTAATGAATTAGTGGCTTCTGGGAAACTAGGAAAATTACTGTGATCTTCAGACTGAAAATGGATATTAGCTCAACGGGGCAATGAACACCTACAAACAATCAATTACATGGCCCTCTGCAGGGTACTGTTTGTTTGTTTCTTATAAGGTAGCTTTGGATTTTATATCTTAAGTTTATACTTTACTTACCTGTGGCCAACGTTCTTAGCCAGTGAACCACCTATAGGGTTGCCAACCGTCCCAAATTTTCCGGGACATCCCAAAATATGGGTGATTTTGATTCGTCCCTTCAGTGAAGGGACGAATCAAAATCACCCATATTTCAAGATGTCCCGGGCAATTCGGTATGGTTGGCAACCCTAACCACCTAGCTGGTAAGACTAAATGCACTCAGACATGGCTGTCATTCCATTATGGCTAGAAACTCAAGCTACATGGGTAAATGATACAAATATTCTGTTCCTTCTGTGACCTGAAGCAGCACCATTCAATATACCAAGTTGCAAAGTTACAGACATTCTTCAGGTCAGCTATCCATCCTCCAACCACTTATGGAGTTCCGGGCAATACTGAGCCTATCCTAGGCAGCATGAAGTGCTAGACAGACAAACACCCTGGACAGAATGCCAGCCAATCACTGGGCGGCCTTACATTGTCACGTGACTTTGTATTTTTGGAGGAAACCGGAGAATAACTCGGGGAGAACATGCGAGCATACGAAATACACCAATTTGGTGTTTTGTTAATTATTTCTCTTAGAATGCTGCCATCTCCTGGCAAGTAGACGGAATATAAGAAGGACACATAATGATTGTTCAACACGAATTTTATTCCTTATGCGTGATACAGTCGTCTACTTTTTTAAAACACAGTCTCTAAAATATTTAAATATGAAACTATTAAACGCGACCACATTACAAATCGGGAAATGGGCAGATATTTTGAAAAAAAGAGTTTGTCTTTTCATTAACCGTGTTGTTAATATTCTGATTGTATTTTTTCCCACAAGGGGGCAGCATTTCAACAAGAAAAAAAATGCGTTGTTCTAATTCTACTGATGTTGATAAAATATTAATAAATCGTCTTGAACCTTATTTGGGACTTTCACAACCACATATTGCAATTATGAAATTGCAGTTTTATTGATAGAAAACATGACTAATAATGGACACATAATCTGCAGTCTTTTGATGACCATATTATGAGATGAATACACCTTGGGAGACTCAGGAAGGTTCAGCGCATTCCAAAAGCTTTATGGTGCCCCTGAAATGTCCTAAGCGTTTAAGGTCTACTTCTACTTAAGGGAGATGGTAAGAGTTACATTCTGAGACTGACAGAGGAGGGAGAAGTTACGTGGTGAGAGAGGTGGTCAGATTAGCCCTGTAATGTATGGATGTATGTGCATTGCACGGGTGTATATATATACATGCCAATACCCAGCACTACCTAAATAGTAAATTGTAGCTATAGTAGTTAATAGTTGATATTTATTATTACTTGCACTTTTTCCACAACCCACTATCCATATTACATACTGTGTATGGGTGTACATAGGCACTACTATTGTATTAGTGTTTTATCTTATTTTATTTTTCTTTTTGTATTCTTATTCTTGTATTTTTAATTTTTAAATTTTTTAATTTAATTTAATTTAAATTTTTTAATTTTTTAATTTTTTAATTTTTTAATTTTTAATTGTATTTTGTATTTGTATTTTGGGATCAATAAAGTCCTATCTTATCTTATCTTAATCACAGCGAAAGCATGGAATCCCAATACTAATATTATCTGCTTCCTTGGAAGGATCCTCAAGCAGCTAAAAAATGGGTCCAGACAGGCTTGTTGGCAGAGCCCAGAATTCCCAGGGAGCTTAAACAAGCTTGGGAACAAGAAGACGCCTGCGCGTCATGTGACTTTTATAAAACTATTAGAATTATCATACTTGTGAATGTTCCACTGCATGTTTCATTTTTGTATACATTCAGTGGGGGGGGTGATAGTATGTAGCAGTTAATGCTACCACTTCACATCTGCGGGGGGGCAGGTTTGTTCTGCATGTTCCCTTCACATACATATTGTACTTGTGCTTGCCCACGTGCCTTAGTATGGACTGGCATCCCATCCCTGGTTTCTCCTGCCTTGTGCCCTATGTTGCTCAGAATACGTTCCAGACTCCCTATGATCCTGTAATGAATCTGAAGAAAGATGGATGAATAGACCTTGAGCATATGTGTTGCAGAATTCATTTCAGCTCAGTCACACACTAGCAGGGAACGAAGGCAGTGTGCAGTGTACTCCTATGGCTGCAGTGAGAACCACTGCACATCCAGCTGGAAATTAACCTACCCCTGCCCCCCCCCCCAGGAGTTGCATCCATCTACTTATAAACACATCTCTCAGCATCAGTTTAGACTGCAGTGCAGATGCAGGGGAGCAACATAAGAACAAAAAGTACAGGCCATCAGTCACTAAAATTGAGCTTTGGGACTTAAAACCCAACATTGTTCGATAAGATAAAGCCAGAACCCATAGGACATGCACTGCATTTCAGCACCTGTCTTTGCATTGTATATTTTTGTCAGCATTGGGTCTGATGTTAATGTTGCCTAGCAAGGAGAAGTTCACTCTCAGAACCACAACGTACTACACTCCTTTCTTGCATAGGTCCAGACCCACAACCCACTGCTGCTTAATGGGGGCAAAGATGCCTTGCAACCTAATACTTCAAACAGGGAACATCCAACATCCTCACAGATGAGGTCAATGGGCCCGAAATCACATAGAAAAAAAACTTGTATTGGGTATGTGGCTCCCTGATGGTGGAATGAGCTCCTGAATCACATCCAGTCATTGGACTCCATCTCTACCTTGAAGAAACCCCTCAAGACCCATCTGTTCCATGAATTCCTCTGCTACTCTTACACCTCTTTGCGTTCCCTGAATGCTCTTATGTTGCACTCCTGCTCCCTGAATGCTCTTACGTTGCACTCCTGCTCCCTGAATGCTCTTACGTTGCACTCCTGCTCCCTGAATGCTCTCATTAGGTTCTTACTGTTAGGAGCTGTTGTGTAGCTCCTGCTCATATCCTGCTTACACTGTACCTGGGAGTCCATTGGAAGCTCAGCATAGATGCACTTATGCCCAATTGACTCCTTGACAGCATGTATGTTTGCAATGTGCTATTTGCCTTATTTGTACATGACTTGGGACAAAAGTGTCTGCTAAATATGTAAAACAGAATGGTGATGCTTTCTTTATCCCTCTAGGGAAATTCTCTTTTCACTTGCTCCATCTTGATCTCGATGACACACAGACACATACACAGGTGAGTCACAGCACTAGCTGTCAGCAGCATGCCTGCAGTGACCGGAGTCGAGGGCTCTGCTTAGGGGCCCGACAGCAGTAACAGTCTGCCGGCCCCGGGATTCGAACCAACAACCTTCCTATAGAGTCCTAACCCGCTGAACCACACACCACCCCCTATTAAACAAAAACATCAGAACCAGTCTGCAGGGATTAAAGTGAAAAAAAATCTTCTGACTGAACTTTTTTCAGGCCAAGCCATATTCCTTTAACCCTTATGAGCCCAAGGCCT
>JAODJU010000045.1:2768647-2805574 GCA_026776725.1 Gnathonemus echidnorhynchus | reverse complement strand
GGGGGGGGGCGCTCGCTCCTTGGCTTAGGGATCAGCCGGGACACACAGAGTGCAGGAGCAGAGAGATCTCTGTCGCCTTGAATCACACTCAGCCTCGCAGGCAGACTGACAGATCCCCACAATTACCGCCTGACTGACTGACACGCTGGCTGATATCTGTCCACAGGACTTACACGCTTTTTCCTGCACTTCTCACAAAATGTCTGACCTAAACCTGCTAAGGAAAGACACTCTCGTCAGGGTGACGGTGAGAATTGGTGCCGTCTTGTTCTTTGTAAGGATTCTTTAAAACTGGATTTTGCACAATAGGGCAGACAGACAGACTGACACAGTCAGATAAACATATACAGGTCACATATGACGTTTAGGTTAGATATGCTTATAAGATACAATGCCTGGTAGTTCAGGGCCTTGTATCCTGATTAGAAGATCCCAATTTATTGTTATAAGTATGGTGATATCCATCCATCCATCCATCCATCCATCTTCTAACCACTTGACCAGGATTGTGTGGGGCCCTGGACCCTTTATTGTGATTGGTAACTATTCCAACCTCACAATGCATTGGCTCTGCAAGGGTCCCAGAAAAGATTCAGTACCCGAATCATAAACTACGGTGAATAACTCCTGGATGGGGCAGACGCACTACATACACCCACATACTGATCAGAATATTCCTCCTGACAGACAGGCGCGGTGCACAAACAGCCCCACCAAGACTTACGCTTGCACCCCCGCACGCGTACGTACTTCACTCTGACAGCACGACATGCAGAGAAATATCCTCCGTCAGAATCCACAGCTGTCAAGCCTGCCCAGAGGCTTAACAAGATAATAAAAATCCCGCCATATTCTCGCACTTTATTCTCTTTTCTGAGTTTGTTCCCGCAGGAGTGCAGTCTGAGCACGGTCGAGTCTGAATTCTGTGCTGTTTACATAACCAAAATTATGGGTGAAGTAGCCCAACATTGGCAAGGCGGTGGAAATTATTGAGGCGCGGTTGTTACTCTGGCACAGCGGGGAACATTGTCACCTCACACCTCCAGCAGCACCATCTCTGCTGCGTGAGTGTGTGCATGTGTGTGCTCTGCAGGGATCTGGCATCCTGTGCCCGGTGTTCCCCAGCCCAGTGCCCCATGCTGCATGCGATAGGATCCAGGCCGCCCATGACCTTGATACTGGATGGATGGAAGTGAAGAGGACTTTTCCAGAACTCGCTCCGGAGATGTGCTCACAGCAAACAACTTGAGTATCTCTGGTGTCCAGAATGGGGGCTGAAAATCACTTGACCTCCCGCAGGTCACCTATGGCTTCCAGATTTACTGAGCAAAAAGCGTATCAAGAATAAATAACGGCAACCGCAGGAACGGGGAGTGTTTGTAGCTTCGATGAGTGTAAGATAAGGAATGTCAGCACTTGGGACTCTTTACAATAAATTTCCCTTTACAGCTCCGCAATAAAAGTAGTTTCAGAGTTTCAGCTTAGGGTTACAGGCAGCAATGTGCCTCACATCTGCAGGGCTGAGGGTCTGGATCCTGTTTGGAAGGAGTTTGCATGTCCTCAGCTTGGTGTTTGGGGTTCCTATGGATGCTCTTCAAAGACATGCCCTTCGGTGCCTGTAATATATCTGCATTGCGATGGCCTGGTTTCCCACCCTGAGTCTGTTCCAGCCTTGTGCCTTCAGTCCCATCATATACTACACAGCAATTAACGGAGACAGACTCTCCAATTGCACACTTCCATCTCCATTAGGGGTCATTATGAGAAGATCTTCTGGATCTCCTGAACGATGGTCGATCTCGAAAAGGTAGACTGATGCACAACATCGGGCCGATGAGTCATACGTCTCGGAGTGCGACGGAATGCCTCTTTCGAGTGTCAAGTCGAGTCAAGTGGGTCTTTATTGTCATCCCATCTATATACAATCCCCAGCAACAGCGGCACATATTAACATTCCCTAGGACCACAGTGCAGCATATATACGTAAAGTGCAGAGAACAAGAGAAGTGCGACATAAGAGGGAGAAGGGAAAAGGAGAATAATAGCTAATAAATAAAAATAGAAAATACACGTACACTGACTCAGGGGAGCTGGGGGTGCTCACACAATGTAACAGATACGGTGGCTACTGTAGAAATAATAAATACAACAGACGTCACGATATGAGAGATATCGCAGAGATGTGGGAAAGGTGCAGTGTGGGTAATGTCCACTGGGTAGAATGTTCCGGTTGGTAAACCAGGTTTCACCCTTGAGGAGCTCTGCTCTGGAGCATGTAGCTCCAACTGAACCGCAGCAGAACATTCCAGATGCCGCATGGTGCTTCCTGCCTGACCTCCTACACAGCCGCCAATTGGCTCTGTGCAAACTTATTATACAGGAGCAGACGGGAGGAAGCTGCAGGGAGACTCTCCTTAACGGTGTCACCTCCTGACCGGGACACAGCCGCAAAGTTCTTGCGGAAACGTTTTTCATTTTGTGCCGAGCAAGCAGTGACACGCGGGAGCGGAAAGCATGTTTTTGTCTAACATCTGAGTAATGGTGCGCCTTGGAGGTAACTGGTGCCAGTACAGGAAGCTGCATACAAGCCCCCAGTGTGCAGAGCTTGCAGCCAGTTTGCCAGTTCCAGTGGTAATAATTAAGCCTCCCCGCCCACGGGAAAATGCAGCGGCCACACAGGCGCTGATCCAGGCGTCCGAGCCGGTGCCTGTCAAAAAGATGAAGGGGAAAATAAATTGCATTCCAGTTCCCGTAAAGCTGGAAGAAAAGGCTTTTGGGAAGTTTAGGTGACTCACTTGCTTTTTTCCCTTTTGAGCGGGAATCTTCTCGCCTGCCGGCTGCTTTTGGCTACCTCGGCTTTGGAGGGAAGGGTTACCCCTCAAGGGTATCCAGTTATGAGACGGGTTGGGCCGGCGCCGGTGACCGCGAGCTTGTGTGGGCAGCTGCCGGCTCCCAGCAGCGCATTCACCCGGGCCAAGTGATCACAGCAGGCAGGTACGTGCCCCCCCGCCTGCTCCTGGCTCCCACGGGCACCACTATAGATTTTGGGCTCCATGAAAGCATATCATATTGACCCCCCAATCCAGAGCATACCAATCATGTTCTAAGTTATTTAGGGCCCCTATCACTTAGGGGACCTTGGAATTATTCCAACTACCCCCCTTTACAGACCCCACATAATCCCACGACCATAATTCAGGCAGCTGTTCCCAAGCTCCGCCCCCTTTGAAAGCAGGTTCTTTGCCCACTTGTAAACTGTCCGGTTTCGTGGCTGGATCTGACTCCGCTCTGACGGCTGCGCTTACGAACTGCAGCACACACGGCGCACTGTAACTTCCTGCCAGATGCGCCCCACATCCTAACACCAAAGCCCCAGGTTCGTCACCACGGACGCTCATCGAGATCTCATCGAAGGAAGTGAGGTCACGCTTTGCCGCAGATTGGCGCGAACGATGCGGCCCAAACATCTGCTTTCAGTTTCGTTGTGTTATCTTTCACCCGTGCAGGTACAAAGTCATCATAATCTCAGAGCAGACCAAGAGGACAACAAGCATATTTTCTGCTATGTAAGTCATTTAAAGAAATTCCCCAAAGTCACTCAGTCTGCGGGATATGTTTTTGTGAACAATTCTATGGAGATTTGCAAATTTAACAAAGGTTCTTTGCTGGATTACATGAGAACTGAAGGAGTTTTGATTCCTGATACTGTAGCATATGATAAGGAAACCTGAATTTGAGTCACTTTCGGTTTCATCTCAAAAATAACAAAAAATGGACTTGAGTTTTGAGACATAGCTTAAGAGAGCACCTCCAAAGCTGATATTGATTATTTGAAAATGACATGTAGAGGCTATAATCTGATACTCATAGGTTTCTTTATACAGCTTGGTGTTTATGCTAATTCAGTAGCTACACTAACTCAGCTTGTATACATTTGCAGGTTGTTGCAGGTCCCTCTCCTGGGTTTGCATTTGACCTTCCCTGTTTCTCACGGGTTCCACCTCCTGAACGTGTGCTTGTCTTTGTCACCTCACTCAGAGAGCGTGGTGTAGGCCGGGGTGTCACCTGTGTGTCATTCGGCAGGCTGGCTGGTGACATTGTGGGAGGCAGGGTGCCATCAAGGCCCCATCGGTCGCAAACAAACACAAGCTGCATCCTCCCAGCAAACATGGCTCTCCTGGGTCCTCCCACGCGGGCCGGCCGGACCCAAGGTTATAAATTCCTGGGGGTGTTTTTTTCTAAATTTGTTCAGGGTACAAGACCAAATATTGCAGACACACTCACTGGCACAGAAGTGGTAAAGGAAGAGAAACTTGCACACACACACACACACACAGAGGTTTGTAATTATATATTTGTGGGGACTCTCCATTTATTTCTATGGGGAAAACCCTAATCCCAACATGATGACCTTAACCATAAGTAACCGAACAAAATTTTGGCATTTTTACTTTTTTGATTGCATTCACAGATCTTTGTGGGGACCTGAGAAATGGTCCCCACAATGTCAAAAAAGCAGGTTTTTATTACATTGTGGGGACATTTGGTCGACACAATGTAATGTAACCCTAATCCAGGCAGACACACACACACAGCGGTCTGGGTAAAAGTCCCCCAGAAATCCCACAGCAGTTAAGCCCTTTTCTTAATTTCCAGGAAGCACATCTAAAAGCGCAGCACTGTGCAGCTGGTGGCCTCGCAGGCACTCGCACGTGCTGATCTGCTTCTCTCTGGCCCTGACTCACGGCCCACTTCCAGTTTGAAGAAGAAGAAGAAATGGCAGGAAGAATGGGATGCGGGGTGGGGGGGGGGGGGTCGCAGCGATCTGGAATCTGTTAGGGAGCAGCAGCTGGGGCGTGGAGAGGCTGATTCAGAAAGGGGACGGCACATGATTGTCATTACGAGTTTAATATCTGCATGCGCTCGGTCAGTTTTATTAGCAAAGCTCGCAATTTGAAAGATCCACCCCTAGCTTGTCTTTGTTCCTTTTTCATTCCCTCTGTCTCTTCCAATCAACCCCCACTGCCCCCTCCACCCGTGAATTTCCAGCTTCAGTTGGGGGGGGGGGGGGGGGGGGGGGGCGCGTTAAGCCAGCAGCGGAGAATGTCTGTCCCCAATATGACCTGCCCCTGGAACCCCTGCTGTAAATATGGGGGGCGAGGCCCAACCAGTGAGTCACACAGAGGTATGGCAAGTCACAGCGAGTCACAGCCCTACCCCGGCCCAGGGTGGCGGCACCGAGTCCCTACGCTCTATATGCTCCAAGCAGGCGAGTGACACACCAAAGCCCAGGTGAAAGATCCCATTTCACCATCAAGCCTTTTACTTTTTTAAAGGGTGGGGGCATGGAAATAGGCGTCATGGCAACAGAAACACAGATGTGACTCCTCATACTGCTGCTGGTTCTGTATTCCACTGTACGCCTCATGTGATGCACAGTATAAAAGGCACAGCTGTGGCCAGTTATGCTACGGAAGTTTTTCCAGTTACAGATTGTTCACCAGTTATTACTGCAACTGACCCTCATCAAGTTTAAAATAAGGACCAGACCAGGATCTGGCAATTTAATGTTAATTACGTGTTTATTGAAAATCAAAAGTGACCAACAGGGAATGTGATTTACGAGGACAGTATGCATACCCAGTGTCCCTTAATTGGCTGAGGGACACGTCCTTCTTCAGAAGAACAATTATTGTAAACATGAAATGTGACTATTGTGAGCAGAGGTTAACGTGAGAGTGTTTGACTGTCCAGCAAAGCCTCAACTAGACTGAGCATCTTCTTTATGAAATGAAGATTGATAGCAATTGTACAGCTTTGCACTACTCTGTTATCATCATATTTCTATGCTTCTTTACTTATGTTCTACGTTGTCTGTGAATGTAAGTACCGATACTCCCAGAGCAGATTCCTACTACATCCTGGCTGACCGAGTGGAATCTGATTCTGATTCTGAAGTGCAGAATTATGGTCTTGCTCACGATGACCTTCAGCAGTGCAGCGCACTGATGTGTGAACTGAGGAGAAGAGCACCAGATTTCTACCAGAGATTAGTGCAAAATCCCCTCTGCCACACTGAAGCCATCTTCAGGAACGATGGTGGACCGATAAGCTAACTTCTGTCTCACACAGGATTAGTGTAAAGAAATCGCTTTCGTTCCCCTGTCTGTACATGTAATAACCAAACTTGTTTGTTTATGGATTTAAATGGTCCGCTAGATGTTAGTAACAATTAAACACTAAAAAAAGCATATTCTAGCAATGTCGTGTCACCACACCTATTGCTGACACGAGGCTTTTGTATAATTGGCTCACATATGGAAAGTAAGGTGGAAATATTTTAAGGTGAAAATGCATTTTAATACAGTACCTACCTAACCTGACAAACATCACAGCCCAGCCTACCTTAAACATGCTTAGAACACTTACATTAACCTACAGTTGGGCAAAATCATTAACACAAAGCCTGTTTTATAATAAAGTGTTGAATCAAAAAAGTAACATGGACCATCGTGACCCAGGGAGTGCCTGTATACACACACACACACACGCAACACTCACACACGCAACACACACACACACAGACACACACACACGCAACACACACACAGACACACACACACACGCAACACACAGACACACGCAACACACACAGACACACACACGCAACACACACATGCAGACACACACACGCAACACTCACACACGCAACACACACGCAACACACAGACACACACACGCAACACACACACATGGGTTTGTAATTATATCTTTGTGGGGACTCTTCTTCTCTTCTTTCATTTCTATGGGGAAAACCCTAATCCCAACATTACGACCTTAACCCCCACCCAGCCCTAACCTTTTTTAATTGATTCACAGATCTTTGCGGGGACCCGAAAAATGGTCCCCACAACATCAAAAAAACAGGTGTTTATTACATTGCGGGGGACATTTGGTCCCCACAAAGTAATATAACCCTAATCCACATGCACACACTCACAAATATATATACACGCGTGCACACACAGACACACACATATACACACTGTGTGTATATATATATATAACATATAATAATATAAAGCTGCATGTGTTTCCAACATTGTACTGTCACACTGGAACGATTACAGTTTTGATTTATGTCCCTGATACCAAAGATCAAACTGGTGACTTTGAGTTGCATTTACTTGATTTATAAAAATAGCTTTAGGCCAAAAGATGTGACTAAATGGGTGAAATTGCATCAGAATTAATACATAGAGTCGTCTTAGCAAGGAAGCCGCCTCTGTGCGTGACGTTATGTAACCTTTAGCGTATTTAGTGAGTTTTCACGTGAGCCGGCGAGCAGGGTGAGGTTTCTGCGCGGTTGCTGCGTTGAGATGGACGGTGCTCAGTTCCAGGTTCAGGTTTCAGCTGCTGTTTCTTTGTGACTTTGTCTCGTCTTTGGGAGTGTGGATTTCTGTTTTTGTGTTTTTTTTTTTTTTTTCAGGCTCACGATCACAGAGTGGTTTTTGTATCTCGACTCAGTATGCTTGGGGCACGCAGTGCAGCAATGGTGGGGGGGGCGGGGGGGGTCACACCTGGATAGTCTGTGTCACTCCTGACAGAGATAGAGGGTGGGGAGGATTCAGAGAGGTACAGCTCATCGACAGGGAGACGCATGACGTTCCGGCCGTCCGCATGAAGTGTCGACTCCCCCGCTGCCTCTCCGGAATGCGGACTGGCCGCTGGGCCGTGCGGGAGAGTGTCCATGTCCGCTGGACGCAGGTGCGGGCGCCGCGATTTTCCCGAGCTAGCGGAGGAGGCGGATTGGGCACGGGAGCGAAGGCGGGGCTTACTGCCAGGCCGGGATGCGCACTGCCAAGCTCTGCGCCAACAGCTGCACCCGGGACTTTTCGGGAGATAGAGAAAGGGGTGTGAGGAAGAAAGCGGAGGGATGTAGGGACACGTTGCCATAAGGGAGGACGGGAAAAAGAAAGGGTGAGAGCGAGCGAGTGAGCGAAAGAGCGAGCAATGCCAGCAACGCGAGGCTCGTCTGTTAGCATGCGTCAGCTGGGCTATTCCTAGACAAAGATGCGCAAGAGCATTCCTGTCTCCCTGCCGAAATCACACGGGTACAAGGAAAAACAGCACACCCCAAGTGGCCTTTATTCCATCCATTTTTTCATTTTTTCCCTACCTCTCCCGTACTCCTCCACAGATCCTCCGTCTGTTTCCCTGGCGACAGCTGCTTCCTGTATTTCTGTTTGGCTTTTCAAGAAGTTTCTGAACAGCCAGATTCAAATTATGGACTGAAAAATATCAACACTGGGACCACAGGTTTCAGAGACAAGGAAAGACAAGAAGGACAGTAGGGGGCAGCGCATAAGAATGTAGGAGACAAATTATTCATTTCCCTTTACGTGAGTTTATACCATAATTAGCCCGTCCATCCTAAACAGGCTGACAGACCGAGAGCCTGTCCTAGGCAGCATAGGGTACAAGGCAGGGGTACAGCCTGGACGGGATGCCAGTACATTGCAGGGCACACACACACACACACGCACACACACACACACACAGACAGGTTTGTAATTATATCTTTGTGGGGACTCTCCATTTATTTCTATGGGGAAAACTCTAATCCCAGCATGACACCCTTAACCCCTACTCAGCCCTAACCTTAACCATAAGTAACCAAACAAGATACGAGACTTTTGGCATTTTTAGTTTTTTGATTGCATTCACAGATCTTTGTGGGGAACTGAGAAATGGTCCCCACAACGTCAAAATGACAGGATTTTATTACATTGTGGGGAACATTTGAACCACTGTGCCAGAGCTAGTCATTAATGTCGCAATGTGGCAAGACTGTTATAGCAAGATTGTTATCTTTTAAAGCATTAGAGAATAATCCAACTTATAGGTAAAGTGACTGTGATCTTAATGTTACATTTTTTGGTTTGCAATCCTTTATAGCTGGCGATAAATGTGCGAGAACCGACAGCATACTGTTGTGTAATCCGAGGCTGGTGTGAGCGTAAGAGCCGGACAAAAGCCACACAGCAGCCTCGGCGTGCACGGAGAGCGCGTAGGCGCTGCACATACGTGACTGGCATCTGAAAAAACTCAAATCCTTCCCAGAGACCGGTATTAATAACCAGCGCGGCCGCAGACTGAGGTTCAGCTCATTGACTTTCAGCAGCATTTAGCTGCTGGATGCCGTGCCTGGCAGGCAGTTATCGGCTGGAGCTGGAGAGGCTACAAGCCGGCGTTGAAGGTGATGTCGGCCCAGGGGGAATAATAGAGGAAAGCCATTGTAACTCAGCAGCAATGGTAGACGGAAGCACATGGTCGAAATCCAGGATGCATGGCTTTCAGAGTTACAACTGTGGGGTGAAACAGAAGGTCAACGGTGGAAAAACTGTGTACGTGTGGGTCATGGGCATCCTGTGTCAACTGGCTTTCGGAAGGGAAATTGTCTAAACCAGCTTTCGGTAGAGCAGTATGATGTCTGGTAAATCCCGCTTTCGCTCAACTGATGTGAAACACTGGAAAAGGGTGTCTGGGCACTATGGGAGTGCAGTTTTTTCCAGTGCCGTTCAGCATAAAGTTTCTCACTTTTTACAGTCAATAAAGACTGTGAGAGCATGACCTTCCGATTACTGGTCCAAGTTGATGGTTGCATTGAGGTGTAAATATACAAGTGGGCACCATATTTTTAAAAATTAATGAACGTCACAGGAAGTGCTTAAAAGTGTGTTGACCTCTACAAACAAAACAAGGTCAGTCACAGCTGCAAGGCCCGTAGAAGGTGGGAGACTGACGCAAACCAGTTTCTGTTTCTCTAAGTTTCTAGGTACAAAAGCCAGACTGAGCACAGTGTAGGCGGGGAAAGGGGATTCACTTCAATTTCTGTTTTTACCTCTTTTTACACTTGATCCTGAATGTCAAATGATAAAGCAGATCAAGATGAAACATAGGCAGAGAAAGAGAGTTGGTAAGATATGGAGACAAACTTCAAAAGCCAGTCAAGGAGCTCTCAAAGATGGATTCTCAAAAGACCACTTCAAAAAGGAGATGGATGATAGGAGAGAGAGAATGGGGTTGCATCACCACAACGCGCAGTCGTCTTCAACTGGATTCAGGTTCAAAGGTCCCAGAGGTACCCGGAGGGGTAGGGAAGGCCTAACATTTATTTTACATTTACATTTATTTATCCAGCAGACACTTTTGTCCAAAGCGACATACAACTGAGCCAGATAATACATCACAATCACACAGCTGTCAAGGAGCTAACTCAGGAAAAGGTACTGATAGGTTAGGCTCCCAGTGAGTGACCAGTAACAAGTGAAAGGTAATATAGGAACAAGAACTATAATTAATATAACTAACGCTCAAACTATATCCAGTAATACTAAGTGAAATTATCTGAATCAGTCAACAAAGACAGAGAGGGAAGAAGGGTCATTGGTGGGATGAGTTTGGGTGCATTTTTCTTGAGAGAGAGAGAGAACGTTTCTTGAAGGCTCTACGAATGCAGTTGGATAAGTCGTCTCTCGTTAGTGGAACAAAGCATGGAAAGTGTCTATTACAAAACCTGCTTTCATGTGGCGAAGGAAATATCAGGTGATGTTTGGTTGCTAACCATAGAGTGTGAGATAGAGCATAAGACCTGATGAGTGTTTCGGTGTTGGGGCCATGCTGTTCCATTAACAAGTCTGAAAGCAAGCAGCAGGAACCCGAACTTGATGCGAATGCCATTAGGGAGCCGATGAAGAGAGACAAGACGGGGTGTAACGCGAGAGCATTTCGGCTGACTGAATGCCAGGCGGCTGTGGCACTTTGAATCATTCGTGGTGGTTTCACAGCACAGGCAGCTCTGGCGGTTATCAGTGCTACAGTAGTCCAGTTGTGAGATGACATGTGCCTAGAAAAAGAGTTGGGTCATTTCTACGAAATAGATTTTCAAGATTGGGAAATAACTGCAGTGTGGTGGGCAGTGGATAGCTGCTTATCCATCTTGCCCTTATTTTCCTAGCAAACCAGGACAGCGACAACTACGCTGATCCAACCTGTCATGTCAAACTGGTTGGGTTGCCATGGGAGACCAGAAGCTTGGTCTAAAAATGTTTCAGCTGCAGGAGGCTTCAGTGTCAGCGAGGCATGTGATGGGGTTGTTGTGTCATTTGGGAAGGTCAGGGAAAGATAGACGCCTTCTTTATAATAGTGGTTGGAGGAGCCATGGAACTAAATAATTGGACATATAGAGGCAGCAAACAAAGACAAGGAGATGGGGCCAAGAGCGAAGCCATGTGGTACACTAGTTGTTTCCTGACCGGTTGTGTTTCTCAACACACCTGGAAGAGTCTATGTGAGCGATGAGACTTACACAGGCAGCCGATAGCACCAGCAGGATGAGAACCAATGGCCTGCATGCTGCTCTTAGAGATCACAGGGTGTCTATATCAGCCAGGAGGACAGTCTCGATTAGCTCTCAAGCTGAACAGGTCAGAATCCAGAATTTATTCTTTGCAAGATCGCGGACAGTTTTAGACAAAAAATGCAAGGAAAGAGACTATATTTACTTGAACTTTGGTTTTTGGTCAATGAAGGTTACACCTCCTTGTCAGACTGAGTAAGAGGGAAACTCACAGCACTGCATGTTTCTGTCAGCAAGGGGCACACACGCAAGCATCCAAAAGTAGTGCCCAAGCTTGTAGATTTACTGGAGATGCACCTGAAGGCACAATTTTACTGTCAACAGCTCATTCGCTAATGCATTAATCTATCATGCATGTGCACTGCAAATACAAACACGCACAAATGCACACATGCATAAGGACACTCACACAGGCCACTTTCTTCTTCCTCTGTCAGCCAAAGTTAAACTCCATGTGTGAGTTTTGCCCCTGCCTGTTTCCCCACCCCCGCTCGGAAGCTGTTCCTTCCCATCCAGTGGCCGCTTTCCTCCCTCCCGTCACCGTGATAATTCTCCGACTGTGCTGGGAGTGGGGGGCACCAGCAAGTCATCTACACCGCTGGCTAAACAAGCCTCCGGGAGAGAGAATCAAACCCGGATGTGTTCATGATGGACAGAGGGACCTGGGGTAGATGTCATCATCTGATCAAAATGAAAGGTGCCCCCTGCTCAATAAATACTCCACGAAGCCATATTACTTTGCAAACAAAGCCCACGCACTGATTCCCAGACTCCCACAACTTGCTTTGACTGCTGCTGCTATTTTTGTAGGTCTTCGCAAAATCAATTAATGCTCCCAATGAGCCAAAAAAGAACTACTATGACTAAAATAATTATTCATGCCAAGTAATTGCTATGTCAATATAATACACATGTAGTTAATACTGGAAGACAACACAATATCAACTGATCTCACGCCTTCCTGTGAGATGACAGATGGGTAGATCCCAGAACAGGATCTACAGTCTCTAAGACGGCATGTTCGGGACTATTGTACAGGGATACGGGTCAGCTCAGGCATGGGGAGGAGGGCTATACTCAGATCAGGCAGCAGTAACACAGAGATGGAGGAACTGCATTTCTGCGCAGAATAGTGAAGCTTCGTGCTCCAGGGAGAGCTTAGGTACCTAAATAAAGGCATCGTTAATTATCATAGATAATCTGCAGTATCAAATTTAAAGCGTTAGAGGTAACGTTCGTAAGAGCAGTGAGGAAAGCTGAGTTTTCAGACGCACCCGAGAGGAAACTTCAGTAAGAAGCAGAAGCAGCCGTTTGGGGGGGTTGGATGGCTTGGAGAAAGGCCACGTTTATCATGTTTTCCTCTCCATCTGGTACTTTTTCCTATATCTTCATTTCTTCATTTGTGAAGTTTCAGAAAAAGCATGTTGTTCCTTTAGGGCACATTCTTCTTGATAAAGAAGTTCTTTTTAAGTTGGACTTACACTGGGCTAGTTTGCACTAATATCACTCAGAAAACACCAAAAAGAGTCTAAAGTATTTCCCTTAAAGTATGAAACCCTTATTTCATTAATCCATACATTCTTCCTACTTATGCTGGTCAGGATTGCGGGAATTTGTTCATTTCATTCCGTCGCTAATTTTATATGGTAATCTTATATAGTTTAACAGGCATGTTGAAACAAGAATGATAGCATAGACCTCACAGCAGTAACAATATTGAAAAATATAGTAAATAGGTAAAATAAGCTCATTACGGAATTGCCAAACAATGACAGTATATGCTTGCCTGTAGTTGCATTATAGATTTGTGGCTAGATATATAAGTTTAAATGTTTAATTTTTAAATGTTTTATATGGATTGTTTTATGCTGAAGGTGTCTTGTGAAACGTGAGTCAGTTCATCACCAAATGTTAAGACTGGTCTCCATTACCCAGGTGCTGCTGCAAAGTTCCAACAGGCGTGACAAACAGATTCAGCAGCCCTTCCATGGAACGAAAAGCAAGGTGCGTGTGTGCACACGTGCGCGTGAGAATGTGTCACTATCGCGCTGGTCGGGGATATTTTTCTTTTCTCACACCACGGGCACAAATGGTTCCATGGCGTCTGCTTTCCTGCGGGCAAAGGGCAGGACTTTTTCTGCGCTGGGTTCAGGTGCGGTTTGAGGTGGCGCAAAACAAACCACTGGGGAGGGGGCGCTGGGTGGGTGTCTTTGGGGGGGTGGCTGGGAGGGAAGACAGAGAGGATTGTGTGAGGGTGGGGGGGGGGAGAAAATGAAGAAAAATAGGAGAGGAGTGGTGCAGAGGGGCGAACTCCAGTCGGCGACTGGTGTTGAATGTGAAATGTCATGAGAACATGGAGACCACCTGGACGCCCACATACACCACCCCGCGCTCTCAGATGGGGACTTAAACATCGCTTCAGGCAGCCATTTCCACACACGCTGCCGCTTGGCCGTTTCATTTCCCTGGCTTGGGCAAAGAAAAAAATAATCTATAAATCTCTGCAAAGAAAAGGGCCGTTACAAGACAAAAAAAAAAAAAGTAGAATCTTGGAGCTGGCAGCTCAGAGAAAGATGCAAGTCATTGTGGGTGTCGGGTTTTTCGAATTTATATGCATTTATGCTCTTGTCAATATCACCAGTGTTACTGTTAAATGAAGGCTTTGTAACTCAGTCACAAAGCTCCGACTTTTATGACATAACAACGCCGCCAAAATGGCACAGGCCACCTCTCCAGTTCGTGGGGGGGTGGGGGGGGGAGTGTTCTGCACTGCGTAAACAGCCATTTGTGGTACTGGCATTAACCACTTCTGTGTGTGGGGGGGGTGCTTTTGTGGCTTTTCTGCTTTATTTGTCAGAGTGGAGTAAAGAGGTGTTTTGCAGTTTCCACAGACGTACCAAAGCAAACACGGTGCACGTTGTAATTTATATTTTTTATGGGGCTGGGTTCTGTTTTTCTCGAGGCAGATAATAAAAATCAGTTTCAAATCCGTTAGGAACCGGAGGGACTTCCGTGGGCCTTGACACACGACACGCGTCCAGATCCCTGTGCTACGTGTTGCAACTGCATTAAAACATCTTACTTTTTTAGTCCAATAGTGGAAAAAAACGGACATAGATAAACCACAGTAGTTTTTGTTCCACAATCTATTAAAAGTCGTGCACATGAGATGCTATTGGTAAGCTGTGGTAAGCACTTCCCTATATGACAGTGTCACAGGATAAGCAGGACTGACTTCAGATCAGTTTAATGTGGTGACACTGTTTCTCCACTGGCCTAGGGACTCCTGCTTTGACCCCCGATAAGAAGGTGCCGGAAGGTGCTGCAGAGGTGGTGATTGGCTTGAGGTTTATGAACCACATAACCAACTGCAGTTACCCTATTCACACACAAGATCTCAAACTTGGCCCTTTGTATGGGATCCACCATTTCTAAAACAGAGATTTGCATGAAATGTTGCATGTAAGAAGCTTATCCTATGTCACCTGTCCTTAAAGTGACAGAATAGCTGTTGAAGTCTCTCCATTCAGGCCCTAAAATAAATGTTAAACAGTGACCCTCACTTAATGGGAGCTTATTTGGGCTGCTAGTGAATGTATACAGTCACTGATCCTAACATTAAGGTACCAACAGAAACATCAACAACGTACGACCTCCACACCATCAACAGAGAGATGCATCACAGTTCATCATGAAAACAGTCTTAGACACAGATCCAGAATCTTCTGGACTGGACCTTCATCTCCAGCACCATACGATGACCTCACGAATCTCAAAGACAGGCTGTGAGCGTGCCAGGTGTATCTAAGGCAAACATGTATGACCTCAGGGGCTCGCCGCCTCTACATGTTTAACGACTGCTCCGCCCCAGACACAAAGCCCAGCGATTCCACAATCTCTCGGAGAAATAATTACAGAGCAGAGCCAGATCTTGGAGAAACACCTACCGAGGCTCATATGCTAAATGTCCATCTTGTGCAGCTGTATTAGCTCATCGTAAATCATAGCGCATAAAACCGTCATGTTTACCTCCTCATTTTTTACTGCGTGCGTCCACCGTGTCTCCCCGCCATACGCTCTGTACTCCCTGCGAAAAACCAGCACTGGTTAAGCAGCTGGAAACGAGTGGATGAGTAGATTACACAACATTCCAATTCCATGATACATAAGTGTCATGAGAGTGTCTGCTTTAAGGTGAGTGAGACATGTTCGTCTACATAGCACGTTTATAGATCGATGACATGTGGATGTTCCTGTGTGTTTGTGATCGCAGTGCTGATCACTCCTTAGTCACCAGCTCCCCCCACAACCCCCCCCCCCCATTTCCCTCCACTGCATCAACTTCCACTTTAAGATCAGGCCGTGGCATGGTCCTCGCCGGCTTCCCTGGGCATCTCCATGGAGATACATGGCATTTCCGAAGATGCTTATCGGCTTGGGATGTTAATCAAGAAGAGTGAAGGTGAGAGACGTGGAAAGCTCCTGCTGTAGCCTGCCAACTGGCCGCATACTTAGAATACAGCAGTTTTGAATCGGTGCATTTTTATGGTTTACATCGATTTATGTATCTAATTTACGACACGACTGTCCGTCAGACGCCACGCTTCATGAATGTGCGGCCGTCAGCGAATATTTAAGAGTGAAATTATTTACTGCCTGCGTGATTCATTTTATTGAATTATGCCAGTTTTATTGACACCATATGGATTAAAATGGGAACAGTCAAGCTTTTAAGAAATAAAACCTATTAATCGCGTGGAAAGAAAAGCAGGCACACAGGGACAGAGCGTTCTAGGTAACGACACACCAGGGTTTGCACATTTAATCAATTAAAAAATAAACGTTAAGCCAAATAAAAAAAAAAAACATGGAGCCGGCAAAGGAGATGAATCTGGAAAAGCCTTTTCAAGCCGCCCCTTTTCTTCTGATATGAACACGCTCACACGGATATTGGAGGTGATATCTGGAGATGGTGGCCTCTTCCTTCAGGATCCTCTTGTGGAGACTGGCTGGTTACGGAATGACAAAGGCTGGGAGCAGTGGGAACAGTGGGAGCGGACTGGAGCGAAGGTGAATCCACATGCCATCGCAAGGCCCCACAGCAGACAAACAAACATGCGACAATCTCCACTTGTTAAGCCTATGCGCTGTCTCCCTTGGTAACCAACACTGTCGTGCCGCCCAGCTGCCTGACTCATGGATCCTGTGGACCCCTCTTCGAGGTTCGCAGCATTTTTGGCACGCAGCAGCATCGCCTAAACAAACAATACAAAAAAAAAAAAAGAGCGAGCAGGAGATTTGCTTCGTTCCATTAAAAATATGCCCCAGGGCTAAGAGACCGTAGCTGGGTGAGATGTTGTCCGTCAAGATGAAAACGTAAAGACCTGTGAGGGAGTGAGAGACACCAAAGGGGCATCGCGGCTGTGTGGAACAAGGCCTTCACGGCAGCGGAGGGGAATCTCCTGGACGAGAGCAGAAATCCTGTTTCGGACATGCAGGGCGTTCAGTTATGGCTGCAAATGCCGGGGCGTGTGATTGTGATCTTACATCAGATTTTTTTTTTATTTATCAGTGAACACTGTGTTTGTTTACTGTGAAAAAGAAACATAAGTGCAGCCCAGTGCACTTTGGGCTTTACTAATCAAAAGGTGATGAGTACGTCTCTTACTGATTCATGAGAAAGGCATAGGGAATATACAGACGAGTCATACTACACAGCTCAGACCTCACCATTAAATATGCAACCATCTTCCAGCCACTTGTGCAGTATAGGGTTGCCATGAATGTCAAGCGAGGAGGATTGTGAGTGAGAATCCACTGTACCATCACACCAAGCAACGGCCGTCATCCGCCATGTTGGTGCAGCTTCCCACCCGGAGCGTGATATTCGGCGTGTACTGTGTTCTTTTGCTGAGTTCGTCATGGTCGGGGTTTGGGAAACCAGCAGTAAAGGATACTTTCAGATGTCCAAAGTTTTAAAAAAAATGGCAATCCAGGGAGGAGAGATGAAGGGTTATCTAGAAAGAATAACACTAAAATTACTGATGTTTACATGTGTTTATTGATAACAGTACTGGGGCCTGTACTATGAAGCGGGGTTACTGGCTTATTGGGGGTAACTTGTCGGATAAGCCAGTAACCCCGCTTCGTAGTACAGGCCCCTGGGCTTCCTTAGCTAGTAAACATCTTAGTTTTTGTTAGCATGCTAATGCTACTATAACTCATGATCCCCATTCAGTTCATGGATGTGCTGATTGATGTATCCCAACTTAAACACTAGTAATCTAATGTCTTTTTGTGCCTCATAATTTATGAGAGGTAAGCTGATAACATTAAATGATTCTTTGGTTTTTAAAATACAATGCGGAGACATATCCAAAAGGAAGGTCTGAACAGAGATTAAATTTCGGCCCTGGCCTTTGAGCTCCCCGACAGCATGATAAATTTTGCTGACTGGGGGTGGGTTAGCCACGATGAATTTTGCAGAGCGGGGAGGAGGGAGGGTCTTTTGCTGCCTGTAGACCATTCTGATCCTTTCACATTAGGTGAACCAGACACTATGCATGACAGAGGCGACACTGACTGGCGCCAACAGCAAACGTGGGACACGGCAGTGTCAGGAGTCGATCAGCTTCACAGGCATGAAGAGGAACACAAGAAGAGATGACCCATCAGACAGACCCTTCACCCAAATAAATGCCCCACATCCAGAGATAAAGATAAATCGATCTACAATTTACTTTTAAAACACATTCACTTATGTGTGTAGATTTGTTATAACAATGACAACAGGCACAGCACTATAACGTTAACGTTACAGCACAAAGCAACATAACTGCTTAATATTATCATTACACGACGGAAATGAGATAACGATACACAATATATAATAACTAAGCATGAGATTTATCCTCCAAAATAATTTTCCCTCTACACTTATTTTACCCAGTCAGAAATAAAGAAATTACACCTCCAGACTTTTATTTGATCCTGTGTTACCCACGACATTTTAAAAACCAGGGGGGTGATCCACGAAGTAGGAGTACTGAGTTAGCTGAGTTAACTTAAGCTAGAAGTCCAATAGGAATGCTCCTTAACTAAACTCTCATTGGACGATCACGATTTCTAACTTAAGTTAACTCAGCTAACTGAGAAATCCCGCTTCCCCCCAGGTAATTAATGATATTCTCATAACGGTCAACTGACAGCCGGTCACACCAATAATATTCGTTTTCACTTTATATTTTTGGCTTTACTTCGTTTTATTTATTTTGGTTTTGTATAATGTTTTATATAACGTTTTTTGCGTCAGGTATGCAGTGTGCTGAATTTGATTGCTGTGACAATAAAGCCCTACTTGACTTCACTTGCCTGCATTCGCGTGCTGGGAGTACATAACTGACGATGCGCCAAGATGGTGGCGCGAGGTAACTGCAATACTGTTGCAGCGCTACTATACAGTCATCATTAAATATTCATCTCTAATGTTTCAAATGAACCGTAAGTGAACGAAAAGAGCCCTTTAATCATAATCAAATTCTACACAGAGAAACCCAGAGAGTGTACAGATAGGTTGCATCTAAAGATGCCCCGTACCTCATAGCTCACTCACATCTGCATGACTAATCAGTAAATAAATCAGGAGTCTGACCCTTAAGTCTTCCTTATATCGAGAATTATATAATTTCAACCAGAGAAATACACCAGAAAACCACCTGAACCAACGGTTGCTCATCCCTATGCAGACGCTGTCCCCGTCTCCTGCAGGTATAATCAATAAATGGGGTGATTCGTTCCTAGACCTACCACGGATGGCAAAAACCACAGATAATAGCGAACCAACTGCCGACTCCATATATAATGCAACTTTTGTGTTCCTACATGTGGTAATTGTATATATAATAACATTATAGTAATAATAAATTACACTGTATATTATTATACACGAATGTACTCTCAAATTAAAGGGATTCTGATGTTTTCGCCTAATTCTCAAGAGAAGATAAAGCAATGAAAAAGTATCATGTGTCAATGGATGACGGAGTGATGAAAATCATGCTTTTTATTCCCCTCAAACGATTAAGCAACAACGAAAGAACATATTAATATACATTTTACATTTTTTTTTCGGGCCGTGGTAAATCGCAGATAACCGAAACCATGGTTACAGAAACCGCGGATACGGAGGAGCTACTGTATACAGTTACTTTTCAAACCGGAGGCCCAGGGTGTTGTTGTTGCGCAGGTAACGGTGTGCTAATAGTTAGCAAGGGGGACATCTGCAACACTTACCACTGAAGACAAGGGTGGTTTTTACGAAACACAAAGCTTTGCCCCTCGTCCTTCTCCTTTCGTATTTTATTCTGCATAAACCAAGATGCATCATCAGCTTTCTGCGCCAGAAAATGTCAACATGATGCTCAAGTCCGGCCACTGCTAACAGTGTTTCGCTCGGAATAAAATTACGGGGAAAAGGATTTTAAATGGACAGTTTGCTCAAATAAACAGTTCTATATTCTTGCTGCAGATGCTTCCTATATAGAAAAACGCCTTTTGAGTCCTTCATATGCATCAGTTTTCTGTTTCCAGCGCAGTTTCCTAAACTCCTAAACTTAGGTGTCTGACCACCAGCCGGAACAACTGTGAGGGCCTCCCATTTCAGGGTTTAAGTGCCCCTTTCCGATAACTGATCAATTGTCCCCCTGCAAAGGGTACAGGACCTACAGGAGAACACCTTGGGAATTACCTACTGTAGATAACTCGTCAGATTGAAAGTACTCCAATTTAAATGGACTTTATCTTACATTTAGCCCAGACTGCCTCAAATCCGACAAGTTATCTAGCTGAGCAAGAAATCCCGCTCTGTGATACAGCCCCTGGACAGAATGCCAATCCACAGCAGGACAGGGTTTATGTTTTTAAATTAGCTTATCTGAAGCCATCTGCAATAGTGCCCAATTAGACAGCAGGATATTTAACCAGAGCAGCATGCAGTACTCTACAAAAGTTTTAGGTGATAAAAGAAAATGATGTTTTAAGCTGTTTATCTTGGCAGAAAGTGCATCTTTGCTCAGAAAAAATATAATTTGACACTGGAATATATACTACTGAAGAGTAAAACTTAAAACTAGTACAATAAAAGGAATAAATATTTATTCTGTTCCACTGAGATTTACTGATATCTTGTCGGAGAACTAGAAGAATCTTTCCTTTGGGAACCTCAACCACTTCACGTCAGGTCACTTAAATAATTAACTTAAACGTTTAATGAACTTCATGAGGTACTGATTAACCAAAGAGGGAGCTCTAGTGATTGACTTCAACAAACATCTGAGCATGCTGGATGGTAACGGCAAAAAACTGTGGCAACTTTAAGAGATGTTTTAAACTTGGAAGCTGACAATGAAAAGCTTTGACAGACACCAGCCTAAACATCTGAAACATTATTTTCTGTGGCAGTGTAAGACTTTGCATAGTAGATTATGTACTATATATATCAGCATTTCTCCTGATATTTACACTAGTAAATCCGGCATTAAGGATCCGTTCCTGTAGGTGCTCCCTGCGGTACAGCTTCAGGTAACAGCAATCGCAGCTTCCCTCTGTATGATGCTGAGGGAGAGGAAGCCGGCAAAAGCAGAAGTGGCTCCTCACTCATGTCTGACATCCATCACAACATCACAGCCTCTCGATAACCTCCAATTACAGACATAATGAAGTTTGAGCAAGCCGTCATAAGAAGGCAACACAAGCGCATTTCACAATAAAGTCACATGGGTCTGACTTCTTAATTGTGGATTGGCTTATTTATAGCTACTCAAACCCCCACGCTGAGAAACAACATGAAAGCATCTATTGTGTGTGAGAAGTTCAACTGTTCAGTGAAAAGATGCTTCAGAAGGCAGTAAGTGGCCTCCTCAAGCGGGGCCATTGATGGCGGCGTGGAGCGGTACTTTGTTTGTCATCTGTCACTCCCACTCACTCGTTCGCTTCTGCTGACTGGCAAGAAGCGAAGCGACTGACGGGCAGCTGGAAGCCTCTCGCACTCGTCTGGAGGCTTTGACCCCGCAGGACTGTGGATTTGCCTGCTGTGAGTCACGGATCGTGCCAGAATAGCCTGATGCTTCAACCACGAAAAGCGGAGCCGCACCCGGAAAACAAAGGCTGTAAGGAGTTAATGTGGGTTTAAATTCAGTCATATAGACATATATAGACACACATTACATAAATCATTCATTAAAGAATGTTTATATATAACAATGAGGAAAAAGTCCAGTATACAATTGATAAGATAGGGCAAACAAATCGAATGTATAAAACGTGCCCATGTTGAACTCCCAGTATCCAGATTTATCGCAATAAACTCCGAATCGTTTTAACAGATCTTATAAACAGTGCAAGAAAGAAAAAAAATGCGACCCAACAGCACACGATCTAGAAAATGCTTGGTTATTTTCAGTCCAGTAGCCAGTTCTGACCCAGTGTTTGTGTGACCTGATCTAGTAGCAGGGTTATGTTTTGGACCCATCACTGTTGAACCTGTACCGTCTTTGTCGGGTGAACACACGTTCTTTAGCACACATAAAAACATCACATAAAATATCTTCATCGGAACTGTTGGACAAGCACCCAAAAACCCCTCAAACAGCTGATGAGGCATAGATATAACTGGATGAACGTTTTATGTTATAGTAATGTTCACAATTAAATATTAACAACATTGTTAGTTTGAAGTTATACTCCCTCTCTTTCAACGATAAAGTTATACCTTTTTTTGTCTAACGTCAGCTAGTTAAGCTAGCTAGTTACATGTAAAGCTATAGGCATCGTGAGGGAAAACGTTTTGTCAAGCGGGTATTTATCGAGGCTTAAACCCGGACAGCTTGACCTTGAAATGCAGCCGAGTTCGTTGGTATCACATGTTCTGAAACTTAATTCTATCGACAATAAATATTTAGATTTAGTATTTGCCAAGTGATTATATTTAACAACGAAATATAACCACTAAAGATGGTATTAATATAGGCCTATATTTAATAATAATAGGAGACATAAATGAACAATCCCATACCAATGGTTAATTTAACCCCACACTGGGTAGCTGTTATAAACAAGCATCATGGCTAAATTGCATAACCCAAGACGCTGGATCAAAATAACCCAGCGTTTGTTCTGTCCAACATTTACCCCGCACCGGGTTGCCAGTTAACCCAGGCTGGGCTGTTATTAACGCAGCATTTTTAGAGTGCAAACATGTAGCCTACAATTTGCTCTCTTACCGTACATAACTTTAACTTCTACTCAACATTCATTTATATTAGTTCATTTTGATTCATGTACCTGGAAACATGAGACTGAACTGATTGAATTAAGATTCACATTCTTCACATTCTAAACTACAGATAGGCCTCCTTCCAAGACTCCCAGACACGATTATTCGAATAATGTCCGGAAATAGAATAACTATTAATAACAACATCAACAATGATAGTAATAATAACGGCACAGAGGAAACACGAGCATAACATAAGGCAGGAAAAGGTGCAGACTTCTCTGGCATTTCGCCCAGACACGCATCATCTACAGATAACGAAGTGCGCTTCCGAAAGCCCTGCAGAAGCGCCGCGGCAGCGGTACGCAGCCCACTCGGGGTGTCAGAAGCGAGCAGCCACCGCGCCGGACCTCAGCGCCGCCCGTCACAGGCGTCAAGCTCAGCCTGTGACGCTGATGCTGGAAAGCCAAAACCACACAGATAAAACCAGGAAGGAGAAATGCGTTTTGAAGCTGACATGTTATACGTGCATTTTTCTGAGCGAATAGTTGCGTAAAAATGACCACATGACAGGAATATTTATTAATAATTATATATATTTTTTCCATGCAGCAAACCAAATACCTCGATCAAGGTTGTAACACCGAGATTCCTCAGACTTGCAAATGTTTTCTCTGACAACTGTGTCTTAATCAATTACACACATCTATCCCTTCAACTGCAAGTCTGAAATGAGCCAGAAGCCACGGTACATCCAGGATGGGGTGTCAGTACACGAACCCTATAAAAATGTAGGTACAATGAAAAAGCACCTTAACAAATACAAAAGGTTGATAACTCAAAGTAATAAAGCTCCTTATAATAATGGATTTAGGTTTTATTCGGTGACTCGGAGTCCATTTCTGAGAGGCCCCGTGGCGTATCCTAGCAACATGTTTCACCGTGAAGAATCTGCCGATTTTTGGCAGACATGACAGCGACACATTCCGCCCTGCGCACCCGAGCAGTTCAGAACGCAGGTTCTTCTGCATTTTTCATTACGCGCTTTTACCCCCGCCTTGTCACCTTGTTATCCACACTTCTGAGGCCACCTGTTGAGGAATCCTTGTGTCTCTAATTCCGACGTGAAAGGACGAAGCGTTAATAATTATAACAACAACATCAACAATGATAATAATAGTAACTATTATTATTATTACTAACGTTTTGTCGTTTTTCATCGGGATTAGATTACCTATATATTGCTCGGTACCAGAGTACGCACCACCATTTTCAGGTAGGCTATACATAGGCCTACTCGTGGGCATACTATTTTTATTACATTTGATCAACAGTCAGTGAAATATTATTAAATAATTAGTTTTAGAATTCATTTGGACGAACGGATGGTCACGTACGATGAAAATAATACTTTTTTGCGATTAATAGCAGACCTGCGGCTTTGAAGGGTGATTGAGATAGAACACAACACTAACTGCAAAAACCCAAACGAATCTGGTCTTGTGACGAATACTTTTCATTGAACTTTTATTGATTACTTTGCCATAAGGCGAAAAAACGTTTAGAGCAAGATGTAGACCAGGGTTGACCCCCGCCCCCCCAGTTGACGATTGCAACTGGCAACTTTAAGAAAACTAAATGCTCAGCGAAGCACATGCAGTAATACAACACGATTACATTTTATTTTTCATACAGAAAGAAGTTATTTTACGCATACTTGTAAATGTCGTTAATGTCCGGTGCAGTGGGAATATTTTGCAGATAACATTTATTTTAATTATTTTATTTCATTTTGTCAAAGAGATGTTATAAAGGAATATGAATACGAAAATATCCTAGCATTTGAAATTCAGGCTTCGAAACAGATGAAACAATTAATGCTTGTTTACAATCGCCGAGGTTCCTGGCAGTACCGTCATCAGCGATCTGACGTTGTGCCGCGGGGTGGGAGGAAGGTGGAGGAGGCGGGGGAATTAGTGTCGTCAGAAAGCCAAACACCAATCGCTGATCCTGGACGGTTTTGGCAGCGGTTTGTCTGTTTGCATATATATATATATAAAATGGCATGCAGGACAAACACCGGCATTTAGACACGAGATGCACTTCTGTGCAGCATAATAAAACCTGCTCACATTTTGGCACACTGCAAAATACTTATAGGAAAAATACCGCTGACAAAGGGGAGAAATCAAGAATTTAGTCTCTGGACGTTTTGTTGCCGCACAGGGAAAAAGGACATTGAAGTTCTCCAAAATATATTTCGGAGTTTTTTTCTCTTCTTTGATGGATAGTTCACTCTTTTTGTGTGTTACGATGAAATGCATGGACGTTGTCACTTGCTAAAAGCAGAAAAATACTGGCGTTTAAATCTGCTTACTAAAGCGCTCGAAAATAGAACGGGTTTTTTTTAAAAAAAAAAAAAATAATCTATGCTGTTCATTCATTGCTTTCGTTATTTTCATCGTCTTTGAAACCATTGAAACAGGCCTACTTTTGATTTTCACACTATATTTTGCGCATTTTACCCAAGTTTATATGTTTACAAAAATGGAGCAGCCGTTTTATCACGACGAGTCGTTTATTCCGGCTTACGGCCACCCCGACACCTCCCTGCACGAATTCAAGCTACATAAGCAACACATGAGTCTGACCGCGGCCGAACCGTACCGGAGCCTGAAGTCCCAGCTGCGAGCCGAAGCTGATTTCTTCCAGCCGGCCAATCAAGACGTCGGATCGCTAAAACTGGCTTCCCCCGAGCTGGAGAGACTGATCATCCAAAACAGCCACGGCGTTATAACTACCACACCCACGCCGGGCCAGTATTTCTACAACTGCGGCATCACCGAGGAGCAGGAGGGCTTCGCGGACGGGTTCGTAAAGGCTCTGGACGAACTGCACAAGATGAACCATATACCCCCGCCCAATGTGTCCATTGGAGCCGGTGGTGTGACGACGTGCACGGCGGCGGCCTCCGGCTTCGGCTCCTCCCTGCCTGCCGAGCCTCCTGTTTACACAACACTGAACGCGTACGCTTCCAACACTAACCTCACGTCCGGATCCGACTACCCCACAGCTACCATCAGCTACTTGCCGCAGCAGCAGGCAGCAACGGCCCATCACTTTCAGCACCCGTTAACCGGAGCAGGATTACACACACAGCGCCTGGTCGCCCCGAAAGAAGAGCCGCAGACTGTCCCCGACATGCAGAGCAGTGACAGTTCCCCGCCGGTGTCGCCCATCAACATGGAAAACCAAGAGCGCATTAAGGCGGAGCGGAAGCGACAGAGGAATCGACTGGCGGCCACCAAGTGCCGCCGGCGCAAACTGGAGCGCATCGCTCGCCTGGAGGATAAGGTGAAGATCCTGAAGACGGACAATGCGGGCCTGTCCAACACCGCGTCGGTGCTCAGGGAGCAAGTGGCGCAGCTCAAACAGAAAGTCATGACACATGTCAACAGTGGCTGTCAGCTCATGCTAACCAGCAAGATGGATACGTTTTAAACCCAGAGACTACTTTTGAAGTGCAAACACTGGACATTTGCTGTAGATGTATGTTGTTGTTTTCTTGTAAAAGAAATCTGAAAGCAGTGGATCGCCGATTATTACTCTCTAGATATATGTATACTATAATTATAGTTTTACATAATTAAAATGTGCAGCGACACCGATGACCGGAGAAGGCTGGAATAAATTATTCGACTAATCCCGGTTGTGTTTATAAGTTAAGTTGTTTGCTTAAGGAGGGAGGGGTGGGTGTATTTTTAAATATGCCTTTGTTACAACTCTGTTATTTCGTTCGTTGCAGCATTCCCAAAACCATGTAAATTATTCTGTAAGTGTCAGGTTGATCCAGACAAATCCCTATGAAGTCAGTTGTTTACGATTTTTATCTGTGTACAATATATTTAAGTAAAATACCCTTTAAAATGACTATATGTTTGTGAATATATACATTTATCATAAGTTAAAATAACATTGTGACGATCAAAGTTTCCCATATCTGTGTGTGTAGAGGAAATCACACCTGACATAAGGCCTACTGTATAGTCCTCCATTCTAGTGTGGTGTTGAAAATTAATAATATGCACACATCTATGGCGTGTCCGTACAAATTAACATGGACAGATTTAGAAGCAAGCAAGTCTCAAAAGCGAAAGCGTCGGGGTCTTTTTCTGCTGACGTATAGGAAAATGTCCATATATGGTCAATTTGGGTGCTTAATACGTCAAAAGGGGCTCGCTTACCGGAAACCTCCGCCCAGGTTGCCAGTTAAAAAGGATTTTAATGTTTTTGCTTTATTTCCTAGTAGTACTGTAAGCGAAGTGTTAAAACACACACACACACACATATATATATATACACACACAAAAGGACGGGGAGTTTCCCAAGTTGTACACAGTTGTTTATATTGCCCTGTTCCCAAAACAACAACTGCAAAAAAGTGCTCACAGATACACGGCCGAGATATAAAAGGTGAAACAGTCAAGTATAGGGATTTACACTTTGCAAAAGGTTGAAATTATTTTGGTCCTTACTGAGGAAAAGTTTTAATAAAAATAAAAAGAAAATCAAGTAGTAACCGATGTACACACTGTTACGCTGATACTGCAAAGAAACACATCTCAATCATCCCTGTATTAAATTGACAATCCTGCAAAATTAATTCATACTCTTTTAAAACATTTTCTTACATATGTTTACAGACAAATTATCAGATGAAGTTCTTATATATAGGCATATTTTGATACTGAGGTTATTTATTTGCCATGAGACGGAACGAACAATTTTTAGCACGTACATGTCAGCACCAAATGTGCCCATGGCAGGGGGTAGTGCAAAACAACATTTGGTGTTTCAAACGTGGTTCAGGCAATTGTCTCGCTATTCATCACATAACTGGAAATACAGACGGAAGTGACGTGCGCTCGAGGAATGCTGGGGGTGGATTTTTTATTTAAAAATGTATTTTGATGGGCAGGCTGCCGGCGGGACAGGTTGAGAGTGGGCGTCTTGCACGTGTACGCGCACCAATTGGTAACATTCGGGCCCGGACGGACCAGCGCGCGCGCTTCCGGGGGCTGCATCACCCTAAAAGAATGCACATGTCCTCCCCCCATGTGGAGGAGCGGTCATCGGTCCCTCAGCGAGTCACGTTTAGTTAATTTCCCGCTTAACATACATTTAAAACACGATTAAAGCTTTTTTTTTTTTTTTTGAAAAGCTCTAATTATTATTACGTAATATCAAATTAAGTCACCTGGTGATTAGCAAATGATGCAGAGCTCTCCTTAGCAAAGAGGAATGCATCTTCCTACTGGGCAGCGAGTGACCAGATGGTCCAGTGAATAATCCAGGCATTAATTGGTTACAAGTAGAATTATGCATTTAACATGGAAATAAAACATCCAACCTCCTTTAAAGCTTCTGGTCTCCGTACATCCAGAACATTCTCCACATTAGCATTTTGAGGGCATCATTATGTTACATTAAAACCTTTTTTCTATTCTGGAGGCCTTTTTGTATCCAACATCCATTTCATCACATATAAATGTATTCTACTTTTGGTCATTGTTCAAAATGTCTGGAATTTCCATTAAATTGTCTTTATACACCAAGCAAGGACATGGCAAAGAGCAAGAATTCCTCGAGATTTTAGGTGGCGGTCAGTAAACGCAAACCAGTCTCGTCTTTAATCTAATTCTCCCATATTCTCCCATATTTGACTCTGATCTACACGTGGTTCTTTATTTTCAGGTATTTTCTGTTCCTTTTTGCATTCACCACCTACACCAGATTCAGGAACAGCTGGCATCGGCTGACGGAACGAAGGAAGTACCAACAAAATCTCGTGGGGCGACCTGACAAAAAGACAAGCTCAGCCCACATGGAAAAGAATCAGCGGCGGTAATGGCACAACTGAGACGCATTAATTTTCCTAGTCGCCTGTCACTGTTCCAAAGGTCTCACCTCCAGCCACATCTCAATACAGTAACATGAAACCAACAGGACAATTATATTTAAAAACTAAAGCAAAGACAAGGAGCTGCCGGTTTTGGCTGCTTCGAATTTAGATGTCCTAGGTCTACCTAGAACAGGGGCAGGCAACCCTGATCCTGCAGTGCTGGTACCCAGCAGGTTTTCCATCCTACCTGATGAGTTACTATCTGATCAGGTGCGGGTCTTCACAGACCAGGTAGGATGGAAAACCATGTGTTGCCTGCCCCTGTTCTAGGTAGACCTATGACATCTAAATTCAATTCAGCCAAAACTGGCAGCTCCCTGTCTTTTCAGCTGGAAACCTTTAATTCACATATTTAGTTAACAGACACATGGAACACCAAGCGCTACGGAATGCAAACACAGTGCCTTCAGACTGACTCTAGGTCCCACTGGACAACTTGGAGCCGAGACGTAAATCACCGGACGTGTGGGAAGAGTACTGTGGTTTTTACAGTATTTAATGGAAACTACCATCCCATCCCAAAGAAAAGATATAAATAGAATCACGCAACGAAAATCTTTTTTGGCTCACGGACCACATGACAATCGCAGAATGTTATGTCCGGTATTATTCTGTGAGGAGGGGTAGCATGCATCAGGGTGGAAAATTTCACAAAATCTAAACCAAATGGTGGAGAGAACCAACCTCATACTAGCAAAGAAAAGCACAACACGATCTTCATTACAGGCCTACTGCAGTCCTTTTATACGGTACAAGTCATTTCTGTATGTGTGTAAAACCCAGTTTAAATGGCAAATGGGGCAGCTTAAACGAGTTAAGGACAAGATCCAAGTAGCAAGACTATAACGTGAACTTCCACTCAGATACGTTGCATATCTTACATATATTACTATATTTATGATGCAAAAAAATATTCTAGGTACAGTAAAGATAAGCAATCAGTAGAGATTCATTTTAAGGAATTCTGTCATCTGTAAAGCTATTTTGTAGTCACAGCTGTGTACCGCCACCTTGTGGATAAAATGAAAATCACAAAAACGAAAAGTCACAAACCAAATGTCTCAGTGTCTAGTTAATTAGGGCTTCAGATCCATCTTAAGCTTTATTTTTCAGATGCACATGTCTAAAGAATGTCAGTTTAACATCATCCAGCAGTATACAGCAATTAGATATCAGTACAAAACGGTCAGTTTGCAGGAAACCTTTGAGATGGAAAAAAGCTTCACATTTTTCGGTGAACATGAGAAATCAAACAGCAGCTCATTTGTACAGTAACAGTTCTACAAATACAGAAACAACCAGAATAACGGCTTCATAAAGAGTTTAGAGGCCTGAACAGTAACTGACTGAACAACATTAAGTGCTTAATCCTAGCAACCTGATCAGCTCAACAGTTATGCAAAATTGTTAGATTTGCACTAACTCAGCAACTGAACTTAGGCTAGCTGTTTGGAGGGGGGGGGGCAGCAGGTTAGTCTTGTTTGGAAAAGTACTCCTTGCTCTTCTCCACATCTGGGACGATGGTATCACTGCCGGGCTTCCAGCCTGCAGGACACACTACAGAGACAAACGACTCTGATTAACACCCTTCATCTACCCAGAACAGAAATGTGAACACGGCATAGTTCCGTTTGTACAGATTCCGTGGCCTGTATTTTTTTTTAAGCAAACATACATTGCTTAAATCATTTACTAATTTAAACAGTTGGTTGTTTACTGAGGCAATGTCTAGTACAGACACTACAGAAGTCACTCTTAGAACAACCTCTTGCACGTCTGTCCGGTTCCTTAACCACCACCATAATAACCGACCCTTACATTTCTTTGAAGGATCTCCATGACTGTCTTGTAACTCTTTCACGCCCCCACACTCTCACCTTCCCCGAACTTGTCGGTGTGCTGGAAGGCCTGCACCAGGCGGAGAGTCTCGTCAACGGAGCGGCCAACCGGCAGATCGTTTATGGTGATCTGCCTCAGGATGCCTTTGTCGTCAATGACGAACAGGCCCCTGGGAATTATGGGTAAAAGGAAGACAAAGGATTCAAGGGGTGACAAAAGCAAGCTGGACTAGACTGGCATTTTATCTATACAATGTGGAAAAGTGACGCTGCAGCCAGACGCCAAGGTGAAGACGTCACAAACCGGTATGCGATTCCCTCATCCTCCTTCAGCACCCCGTAGTCATGCGAAATGGAGCGCGTGACGTCTGCAATCAGGGGGATGTTCATTGGACCCAAGCCACCCTTTTTCCTCTCAGTGTTGATCCTGAGGCAAAGAGTAGAATGATCTGGGCAAAATGGCAGAATTCGGCAAGCCAAACATAACCGGCCCTGGCTTAATGTCCAAGTCAGATAAAGTTAGAAACACCGATGAACCGTAACACCGTAACCGTCATGTTCCAGGTACATGTAGCCTGTAAAAAACGGGGATGACGTCATTCTCCCCCAGTCAGATAACTGGAGAAAAAAACCCTCAAACTATTACAAACAGTCAATACTATATCCAACAACATCTGGTCAGTAAGGTAGGGGTGGAAAATTCACATGAAAAGAAATCCAGAACAAGATTTTGTTTCAACCAACCAGTTGAGTATTCTTTCTGGACCTGAACCACCTACCTCTGGTGAAGGTATTTATGCCCATATACTGCCTGTAGACTTTAGCATTAAACAATTACCCTGGATTTGTTAATATTAAAAACCAGGAATGTATCCAAACCTACTTACAAGTAGATTCACGACTTCCCAATGAAGAGGTAACTGGCTGTACCATCCAACCTCAGACTCCTCTTTTCAGTGGCAGCAGAGTACCCCAGGGGTAGCTCCCCCCCTCCCCCTCCAATTCGGTCTACTCGTTTTACACTAATGACTGCGCCACAAAGAACCAGTCTGGGAAACTTCTCAGATTCGCAGCTGAAACTGCCCAGGCCAGTGTGATCTGGTGTGATCTCCAGCAACAGCAAGTCAGCCTACCAGATGGATGATGGATGAGCCGTCACCAATAGCTGGTCAACGTCACCTGAACGTTATGACTCGAAATACGATAGAAAAGGTTACCAACACGGTCCTCTCGTTACTTCTGGAAATAAGCGGTTAGACAGTAAGCAGAGCCATTGCTGAGTCACCCTCTATCTCCCAAACTAATCCTACACAATTGTTACCAATTTGCAACTTGAACTTTACCTGCCTTCCACCTGGTGCTCAAACATGACTCCATTGTACATAAGTTCCTCTCTGATACCTCATTACTTACGCATTTCCAGACCACCTGCATAATCAATCATGTTTATGTCCAACTGTATGCATGAAAATTCCAAAATGTTACAACCACCTTCAAAAAAAAATTCTTGTGCATTACTATAAGGTATTTGGCAAATAGGTGATTGTTAAATTTGGCCGACCAACTTTCACATTTGCATAACATATAAAAAGGCACCAAACATTTTTTTTAGTGACAAAAATCAATTTTAGTTGATGTTTAAGAATGGGAGGGGGTGTGGGGGCACAGTGGGGGGTACAGTCTCCGCCGGGGTTCCGTGTGTGTGGAGTTTGCATGTTCTCTCTGTGTCATAGGGGGGTTTCCTCTGGGTACTCCGGTTCCCCCCCCCACAGCCCAAAAACATGCTAAAGTTAACTGGAGTTTCCAAATTGCCCATAGGTGTGTGGGTGACTGGCGTGCGAACGTGCCCTGTGATAGCTTGGCACCCCCTCCTCGGCTGTTCCTTGTTTTGCGCCCATAGGCTCCAGAGCTGCCCCCGCCCCCCCCTTCCCCATGACCCTGAATAGGATAAGCAGGTACAGAAAATGGATGGGTGGACAGGTTTAAGCACTGACTGACAGGAGACGAATAAAGTCATTATTAACCACCAACCTCTGGAACAAGCCCAGCTTGCAGACCAGCTACTTACCAGGCCAGGTGGCTGAACTGGGAGTCGACAGAGGCCCCGATGACCTCACAGCCGATCTGGCGGAACTCCTCTGCCCGGTCGCTGAAGGCCACGATCTCCGTGGGGCACACAAAGGTGAAGTCCAGCGGGTAGAAGAAGAGCACCACGTACTTCCCTGTAGGACACGCGCACAGGGCAGGAACATACAGCGGCAGTCAAACGTCTGGACACGCCTACTGAAAATCATTCGTTTTTTTCAAAAGATGACGACCCTAAGCATATCTCAAGGGCATGTAGTATTCTCCTATGAACAAGGAAACAGATGGAATGCTGCGACAGATGACCTGGCCCCCACAACCCCCCCACCTTGGGCTGTGCGATATCATATTGCAATTTAATCTCAATTCTATGGCGCAATAAACACCAGAGCTTAAGCTGACAGGCAAAAACATTTGTCTGGACTCCGGCTTTTCGGTACAATACAGACATTTACTTACGCCCACAATTCGATAAACTATTTGGTACGCCTAAAACATTCAGAGGTGTATTGTGACTCCTAAACGTCAGTCATCTGTATAAATTTGGCATATCATTATATTTAATAAACGTCAGACTTTAAACTGCAAAAATACCACCACACCACCAACGTCTTTTTACCTTGTTTATCTACAATATCTCCTCTTTCAAAAGATGTTGTGGCTGCTCTGTTCTCCCTTTCTAAGCTTCAGTGCTTATCGCTTCCACAATTTACCAAAGCAGTAGCGTGTGACGTGCTCCGCTAACCAAATCTAATGCACATAAGGATACGTTGAATTTATCCAGATTACTAACTTTTGGGTGTTACGATATGCATCTCAGTAATATTTTAGGTGCAATACTAATGTGATTAAATTGTCGGCATAAGTCAACATCTGTATGGCACTGAAAACCGTCATCTGGACAAAATGTTTCACCCGTTATCTAAAGACATGGAGATTATTGGGCGTATGTGCCACAGAATTGCGATTAAACCGCAATGTCATACTGCACAGCCCTAAAGCCTGTAAAGTCAGTGTGGGACAAGGTGGATCACAGGAAGTGCAAGGGAGCCAAAAAGTGCCCAGTTCTCGTGGAAACTCCAAGATGTTAGAGAAGCATTGCAGGTAGCTACATCTAGAAGCTGGTTGAAAGAATGACAAGAGCCTGCAATGGTGTCACTGAAGCAAAAAGGGGCTATTTTGAAGAGTCTAATATGAGAGTAAATTTCATCATGTTAAACACTTCTCATGGCCACTGCAATATTTGACATGTATCACTTCATTGCCTGGAGACCTCTTACAGCAAGGTGAAGAGCACAGCTGAAATAGAGACGGATGCAATAAAGGCAGGCGTGTCCGAACTGAAATGGTGCCGCATTTCATCACAAAAACAAGGCCAACGCTGACCATGAAAGGCCACAGTGCACGGGCCTTCCTCTGCTCCAAACTGCCAGCACCCCCAGCACGACCAGAAAAGGCTCCAATTGTCTGTTAGCATAACAGTAAAGTGACCAAACGCTGAGGCAGCCTGAACAGCCGCACCCAATGTAAACCTGCAGAACTCGACTAAACTCAAGGACGCTTCAGTCATGACTCCCATTTTGCACTCGGACCGTCTAGTGTGTTCCTGAATAACAGGCTTTTTTTTGCATTACATAAGGAATTTAAGTACTAATTCCAAAGCAGGACTGCTCAGCCGTGGGATTTATCTGCAGGCAAATAAGCTGCCTCGCCTGGCATTTCTGTGGCAAGTCAGGTTCCAATTAAAATACAATCAAAACCTGTCTAAACAGAGGCTTCAAGGAGCTGGGTTGGGTAGCCCTCTTAGAAACTCATTTTCAGACCCAAAACATTTATTACGGCGCACTTGATTACACGTCTGGTATCCCTTGCACCAGCCTCACCTCTGTAGTCAGACAGCTGGATCTCATTAAATTGGGACTCCACCACTGCAGTGGCTTTGAACTGAGGTGCTGGCTGTCCGATCCTGGCCTTCCCAGCAGACATGGTTGCAGGAAATTACTGTGAAGGATATTTAAAAAGCCATGCTAATGTGAAAGCTTTTAGCCCTGAGTTCTTCCCATTTTCCATTAATGTAGATGACACAGCACAAGTACGAAAGAAGGACCCCATTGTTCCGCTTAAAATGACTCTATAGCCTTATAGTTCGGGTCTCCATGGATTTTTACGCAAGAAATGTATTCACTCTTCCGAAAGATTAGATTCAATTAAGGCGAATTGTATAATAAAAAGAAAAACATTCATTATATTAAAAAAATGCAAATAAAGTCAACTACATAAAATCAGCGTACACTGCAGTATATGCACTACATCCGCATGCATACATACATACAAAATAAACATTCAAAGACATTTCTAGAATATTTCTTTTGTCTGATGCGTGCAAGGGCAATCACTATAATAAAACATTTTTAATAGCACACTGCTACTACATTGCATAGCATACTTAATTAGCAATGGTTCGGAATAGAGTTCTATGCCACGTTACGGAACTCACTTGTTGATTCAAGCAGAACTGGATTCACAGGAATAGGTGTTCGTTCGCTCCTTTATTGACTCTCCAGTTCGCAAAGCTCTAATTGCAAAGAGAAAGAAGTTCAGCTACGCATGTGTTGAAGTCCCGTGACTTTGTCTTCTATAGATATCGCGAGAATTCGTTTTGCAGTCACCATAGATACTGAAATCACAATAGACAATACCTGTCGTAAAATCTAAGCGAGTATGAGACTGCACGTCTTAATTAAACTAAACTTTCTGTTTGGGTCATTTTACTGGCATGCCACTGATTGCCAAATACCATTCAAACGCTTACTTTTTATCAGGTGTACTGTACATGCTGCAGATGTGGACATTTTAGTATTTTGACGTAAAGAAAAAATCTCTTCATCATTATCAGAGATGAGCATAATGGCGGTGGTGTCATCTAGCTGAGGATTTTAATGGCTCAGCTGTGAAGTGAAACTATTTGTGAGCAAGAAGAAAATGACAAGAAGTCCAGCTTGCAGTAGCAGATTGCTATGTAGATTCCCATGTCTATTCGTTTGTTGAATGGTTTGAGAAGGTTGATGGTATGAAAAGCAGAAGCACATGAACAGGATGCTTGTGTAGGTGCTTGGTGACTGCAGATGGCATACTGTACAGTAGAGAGCCTGGGCGAAGTGGTGGCTCTGAGGCTAAGAAGGTTGCTGGTTCAAATCCCGTGAATGAGTGATCCTACTCTGTTGGGCCCTTGAACAAGGCTCTTCACCTGCAATTGCTTTGCCCTGGATATGACGTTAATCTACATCCAGCTCTATAAGGAGATCCTCCAACTTCCGGGGGAAAATTTGAGGGTTGGTGGCAGGATTGGCACTCCAGCCGCCGGAAAAAAAATTCACACTGGTCCGTTTGGACTAGTGTGGTGCTGAGGTATCACCTGCCACATGGCTGCACTCAGGTTCTCATCCCTGAGGTGGTTTAATTGTCATGTGATGGGTGCGGCTTCATTTAACACACACACATTGACACACAATTTAAATGTTTGATTTTTCACAATATGTATGAAATCCCTCCATTCTTATGCACATATTTTTCATGCCTTTTATTAGGTCTATGGTAAAACATCACCCCGTTAGGCCTTAATTCAGCCTCCAATTAAGATCTATCATAGCTACTCACAGCCTTACGCTGCCCTCTTGTGGTGAGAAAAAAATCCTTCATTTGTTAACAGTTTCACGCACAGCCGGTCTTAAGTCACTTTTTTAGATTGACGGCAAGCTGGAATATATTCGCGCGACACAACTGCACGCGCAACTTCCATTTATGCCCATTTTTGCTGTATATTTCTAATTTTAAATTGACTGTAGTGTGGGTCCATGTTCAAGGGGTCAGAATGTCACTACCCCGCGACTCAGGGCAACCTTAAAAATATGAATGTTTGTGCCGTCTTCACAGTAATTCATGTATCATTATGTAAGACCTGCATTAGCAACACATATAGGCCAATTTTCTTAGTATACAGAGACATTTATAGTTTTACTGGGCAATTGAAAAAAATGTGAGTACAAAAAGTCGCCATTGCAGTAATGTTCATTACAGATAAAGAGCACACTTTTGGTCTGCATTTGGTCCCTCACTTGGGTTGGCTGCACTTTCAACTTCCAATCTGAAGAAATACGGGTCATACTGTAGATTTTGTCGAGTGCCAAAGGTGTGTGTGTGTGGGCACCTCGATAGATTCTGCCGAATAGGGCCCCCCTAAGGGTGTACTCACACTAGGCAATTCGAACCGCGCCCGAGTGCGTTTGACCACCAAAGCGCGGTTCGTTTGACTAGTGTGAGTGCTCCGAATCGCGCCCGGGCGCGGTTC